>QXTE01000155.1:1453436-2028821 GCA_003942145.1 Platysternon megacephalum
GGCCGCCGCGTGGAATTACTCTATCCCGAGGGACCCAGTCCCACCCTGGGTTCCCTTCCGGAATAAGACCTACAGCTAAGCGGGGTCTCCGGTTACTTCGGAGCCTTCTACCTGGCACTCCCGTGTTTCCCCACTCTCCCGTGGGGCTCACCCCCTGCCGGGGCCCTCTCCGAGGTTCAGTAACCGTGCCTCAGGGGAACCACCCTGAGGAAACTAAAACTAACACTGAGCAAGGAACGTGACTGTCAACCTCCGGCTACCCAGGGGACCTCTTAACCCTGAGCACTAGAGGCCACCTCCTTACCCACTAACAACCTAAACATTCTAACCCCTGCGGGGACCCTTTAACCCCAGTCCAGACCCAGGGGAGTACCACCCCTGGGTGGGGATCTTAATCCCCGAGCCGAACCCTATAGACAGACGNGGGGTAGGGAACCACCCAAGACTATTGGGGGGCTACTCAGTCGCCTCCGGTACGTTGGACGGGTTCCAGGTCTCCCCCTCCCTCCGGGGGGGGGGAGGAAGCCCAAAGTCCCAGGCTTCTAGTCGGGCAAAACAGCCGTGCCCCTTGCCAACCACAAGGGGGGACCCCGGCTGGGGGGAAGGAAACCCTGGTCGTGTCAATTACTCAACGAAGGGGTCAATCACACCCTTGGACACTACGGCCGCAGCCCTTCTACCCAAGGGCTGCCCTTACGGCATTCGCTCAACCACCAGCCTAGTGCTGGATCGGATCCCAGCCAACCGGAGGAAAGACTTGGTTCCCGCCCTACCCTCCTCCAACAGCCCGCCCTCAGGTACAATTCGCCCTCAAGGGTACGGGATGGAACATCCAACTGTCGGGGAGTACGTAGGCGGTCTTCCGGGGTAAAAAGGCAAACGGGGAAAGGAACCTCACGACTCACATTCACGCCTTCCGCAGCACACTCCTAATACCACCCCAACCCTGGGGCCCCTTCACCCTCTCCTTCGGGCCGCCGCGTGGAATTACTCTATCCCGAGGGACCCAGTCCCACCCTGGGTTCCCTTCCGGAATAAGACCTACAGCTAAGCGGGGTCTCCGGTTACTTCGGAGCCTTCTACCTGGCACTCCCGTGTTTCCCCACTCTCCCGTGGGGCTCACCCCCTGCCGGGGCCCTCTCCGAGGTTCAGTAACCGTGCCTCAGGGGAACCACCCTGAGGAAACTAAAACTAACACTGAGCAAGGAACGTGACTGTCAACCTCCGGCTACCCAGGGGACCTCTTAACCCTGAGCACTAGAGGCCACCTCCTTACCCACTAACAACCTAAACATTCTAACCCCTGCGGGGACCCTTTAACCCCAGTCCAGACCCAGGGGAGTACCACCCCTGGGTGGGGATCTTAATCCCCGAGCCGAACCCTATAGACAGACGAACACTTACCACAAATCAGACATATACAACAGAATGACAATAAAACACAGAAACTAAAAAAACATACTCACACAGATGACAAACGAACAGACCCCAGGCTGGAGCCCAGCAGCAATAAACTGCAATGGTTCAGATCACTGCGTGTCCATACTCGAACCCTGAGCCTACGGGCAACTCCCCACCGAAGCCCAAATAGAGACAATGGTCTCTTACCTGGCGCCTGGGGTCGGTGTGGGAGTGGTCCGCGGTCCTCCTGTCCGGTGGGGCAACGAGTGATCCCGGACACCTGTAAAAGGTTTTCTTCCTAAGAAGTGGTACAAGGGGCTGCGGTGAGACCTTCAAAATCAGTCCACTAAAAAGTAACAAGTTTTAAACTGGATTGTTTTCCCGACACAACATATAAAACTTACCTATGAAACTCATTTTCAAAAGATCACACACAAATAATAATGATAATAATATGTAGATACCCTACTACGTTAAACATATGACAAGAGATATTAACCTTCATGCTTCAAAACAATCCTAAAATTGTTCACTATGGGGATATTACACATTGTTGTGAAGGCTCTAGCACTAGCTATTGTTGCACTGCATGTGCATTAGAAAATATCATACTGTTTTCCAGCAAAGATGCTGAAAAACCTAAGTCCAGTCAACAGTAGTGCTTGCAGCACTACTGCTGCAATGTTGCTGGAAAACAGATACAAAATTTTCTAATGTAAAAATCAGCCTTAGAGACAGGCTACTGGACTAGGCAGATCACTGGTTTGATCCAGTATAGCATTTCCTATGTTCTAGTTTATTAAAAGGGAAAAAAAAGGAAGAAAGAAAAATGAATTACACTTATTTTGAAAGGTTTCAGAGTAGCAGCCGTGTTAGTCTGTATCAGCAAAAAGAATAGGAGTACTTGTGGCACCTCAGAGACTAACAAATTTATTTAAGCATAAGCTTTCGTGGGCTACAGTCCACAAGTTTTCCCGGCGTAGAAAAGGAAGATACACACTCTAATTCTTTGTTTGACTGAGAAAACGTCAACTTACCTCCATTAGGAAGACGTGCTAATACAATCCCGCTGCCTCCTCGAGCAGTTACCAAAAATCCAGCTTTGATAACAGACAAAACTGCAAGGCCTTTAGCTTTAGCTATTACATTGGCTGCAAACAAATATTAATTATTTAAAATTAACATTTTCAAAAGAGCATAAAGAACATACTAAAACATAATCATGACTTAAAAAACAGCCATAAATTTAACAATTTTGAATAAGAAAGAGACTGAAATAAATTTATAACAAAAAAGTGAGCTAAATTAGTGAAATACAAAAAGAAATGGAGACAACATCCCTGCCTCAATGGATCTTTCAAGTGGAGAATTTTAACAGTAACAGAGTACATGTTAATCTGTAATCATTTTATAAAAATGATTCACATCCCCATTGTTATTCAATACTTGGGATCGTAATAAAATGACATCAGAAAAGAAAAATCTAGTTTTGTTATATATCTTTTGGAACACAACTAGTATAAATTCAAATAAAACTTGGAATATGGGACAAGGAAGGGAAATTAGAACACAGAGGGAAAAAAAGATAGAGATGGCAGAAAAAAAGGACAGTGGGAAACAGAGTTAGATGGCCTGATTCTCCTGTTATACCAGTTTTATACTGGTGTAACTCCATTTACCTCCATTTTGATTTACAGTAGGGTTATAGGAAAATAATGTACAGAGATTATTTTTAGCCACATAACGTATCTTTAAAATGTGTATATTAAGGCTACAATTCTATCTTGAGGAGTCTGGTGATATTAACAAACTACTACAGATGTACAGGTTTTAATTACTATATCTGGTCCTCCTTATGTGCCAGTCTATACAGGGCAAATATGGAGTCCCCATCCACACCATGCAGATGTCCACCAACATAGCCACTCTTACAGTGACTTTTGCTAATGGGCGGCGGTGGGGTGGGGAATAAGCTGTGAGAAAGATTCAGCACAGGACCCCTGGATGAGAATGAATTTTACCCAGGGCCGGCGCAACCCATTAGGCGACCTAGGCAGCTGCCTAGGGCGCGGACATTTGAGGGGCGCCGGCACCCCGGACGGCCGTGCAAATTTGGAGGCGGGACCTTCCGCCGCCTAGGGCGCCGGAAATGCTGGCGCCGCTACTGATTTTACCTCTTAAGAGTAAATTCATTTCACAAAAATCATAGCTGTAGGGTCCAGGTCTTCATTACACTTGGAGAAAATGCACAATGAACACAGTAGGTAATCATGAAGACAATGGGAGTTTTGCCCAAGTGAGGTCTGGAGAAGTGGGCCCTTCAATTGCAACAAATTTGTATCCTTACTAACCTGGTATGATCTTATCAGGTCCATTTCTGGAAGTTATTTCTGTAAATTCTCGTAATATTTTAGCTGCCTTTTTTGCTTCTGACTTCAAGTTGGAAGGTATAGGATTATTCACTGTAAAACACAATAGAAAAATATATAATGTGACTATTGAAATTATACTCTTGGAGTCACGGTTTAAAAGAGTTCATCCTTTTTTACTGGTTTTTATTTTTAAAGTGACAAGAGCTACCTAACACAATAAACTAATGCAATCAGCATACATTTGTATGTAGGAATCCTAAAAAAATATACCAACCACCTAATAACAATACAGTAAAGACAAGAAGAAATGGTCTCCATTTTCTCTATACTTTACACCACAAACACTATTCTCTTCCTCAGAAGCCCTTTTTATTAAAAGGCCCTGAAAGTGAACAAATACAGACTATTGTGGACTAAAGGGCATGAAGGAGCAAAATTCCAAAGGAAAAAGGCTTTCACAAAGAATACCCCGTCAACAGCAACTTCTCTTTTATACCAAGAGGGATCCAGCTGAAAAACCTCTGTAAACTTCAGCTGTGGAAGTGCAACATAGGGAGAGGGACAGCCTCACAGGAAGATACTAATTCATTTAGGACTTTAAATGTCAAACATCAGCATCAGTTCCACTCTGGAAACCCACAAAGCAGCCAATTTTTTAATAAGAATGACAATTACATTCAGACCTTTCCATAAGTTAATTAGATTTGTTTCATTTAAGCAATTAATTGACAGAATGTTTGTCACCTGTTTACTAGCAATTATTACATGTTTATAGCACCCCAAAAATATGCAAGGTGCTTTCAAAAAAAAAAAAAAAAAAAATTATCAAATCACTGACCATACCGAAAAGATTGTAAAATCTTAGGCTCCAATCCTGTAAACACATACTTATGTGAATAACTTTACACATGTGAGTAGTACTGTTGTGTCCACACACCAAGGAGGGCCAGCACTCTTACTCTTTTATCTGCCACAACAGAAAAGCCAGTACTGGTTCTCAAAAATACTGAAGGAAGCAGGAGTATTATGCTACTTTTTCCAACGTGAAATATTCCTGCCTCTCACAATTTCTGGTTTTACTGGCAGAAAATAATCTTAGAACAAGCAATCCTTTGGGCATTAAACCCAGAAAAAGTTTAAACAAAAAGAAAAAAAAAATCACATTTGCAGGGCAGTGACTAAGTGAAAAGTTAGCCACTCTAATTAGAGTGCCTAAAATTTTCATTCACTCCTTTGCTCTACATAACTTTTTAACCCATAGCCATAGGGCAACTAGTCAAGCCTGCAATCAACAAGGAAGACACATCAATGACTCTTGAGTAGCATTTCTAAATTGACCAAACAGTACAAGAAGTGTCCCATTATCACTAAGCCCTACAAGCCTAAGAATGAGATGAGACATTAGGCTGCTTCTGAAAAAAAAAAAAAAAAAAATCTTGATTTTACACACATTTTATGATTTTCAATTAAACACAAGATGTTTCTACATCAAAATTTTCTTATATGACAAAACTTGTGATTATCTGGTTAGATGTCTTCATTTAAGCATCTAATTTTGAAAGATCATCATTCTTCCTTATGAATACGCTCAACAGTATGAGATTATTTCCATCATTGTATGATGCTTCTTGTAGAATCATGTTTATGTCCCAGTACCATCATTGGATGTGGAGAATACATGGTATTAATACCAAAGCCTAAACTCTGAGGTACTTCAGAAAAGTCCACAAAAACCTTTGACTATTGATTCAGTTTAAGTTTTATGACAAACAAGCCTGCTGTAAAAACTGCTAAAAATATATTTGGTCTGTATTTTAACCTCCCTCTATAGGCGGCATACACTATGGATTTGAAACAAACATTCAACTGTAGATAAATTAGTCAGGAAAGGTTATGTGCTCTTACTAGAGCTGTCGATTAGTCACAGTGAACTCACGTGATTAACTCAAAAAAATTAATTGCGATTAAAAAAATGAATCGTGCTTAATCGCACTGTTAATAGAATACCAATTACATTTATTAAATATTTCTGGATGTTTTTCTACATTTTCAAATATATCGATTTCAATTACAACACAGAATACAAAGTGTACAGTGCTCACTTTATATTATTTTTATTGCAAATATTTGCACTAAAAATGATAAACAAAAGAAATAGTATTTTTCAATTCACCTCATACAAGTACTGTAATGCAATCTCTTTATCATGAAAGTGCAACTTACAAATGTGTTTTTTTTATTACATAACTGCACTCAAAAACAAAACAATGTAAAACTTTAGCACCTACAAGTTCACTCAGTCCTACTTCTTGTTCAGCCACTCGCTAAGAGAAACAAGTTTGTTTACATTTAAAGGAGATAATGCTGCCCACTTCTTAATTACAAGGTCACCTGAAAATGAGAACAGGCGTTCGCATGGCACTGTTATAGCTGGCGTCGCAAGATGTTTACGTGCCACATGCACTAAAGATTCATATGCCCCTTCATGCTTTGGCCATCGCTCCAGAGGACATGTTTCCATGCTGATGACGCTCATTAAAAAAAATAATGCACTAATTAAATTTGTGACTGAATTCGTTGGGGGAAAACTGTATGTATATATGTCTCCTTACTATATGTTTCATTCTATGCATCTGAATTTGTGGGCTGTAGCCCACAAAAGCTTATGCTCAAATAAATTTGTTAGTTTCTAAGGTGCCACAAATACTCCTGTTCTTATCACCATTAAATAACTCATGGTGTATTTGAATGGTAGTTTTGGATATCGCTTTCTATTCTAGCTGACAAACACACGTGAGATGTCCTGTGTGAGTTGATCGGTAATACCAATCTGTAAGCACAGATCATAGGACAATAATGGAATGACATTGTGACTGAACTCCTTGGGGGAAAAATTTGTGTCTTCTGCTCTGTGTTTTAACCCACATTCTGCCATATATTTCATGTTATAGCAGTCTCAAATGATGACCCAGCATGTGGTTCGTTTTAAGAACACTTTCACTGCAGATTTCACAAAATGCAAAGAAGGTACCAATGTGAGATTTCTAAAGATAGCTACAGCATTCGACCCAAGTTTTAAGAATCTGAAGTGCCTTCCAAAATCTGAGAGGGATGAGGTGTGGAGCTTGCTTTCAGAAGTCTTAAAAGAGCAACACTCTGATGCCAAAACTACAGAACCCAAATCACCAAAAGAGAAAATCAACCTTCTGCTGGTAGCATCTGACTCAGATGATGAAAATGAACATGCATCAGTCTGCACTGCTTTGGATCGTTATCGAGCAGAACCCATCATCAGCATGGACGCATGTTCTCTGGAATGATGGTTGAAGAAGCATCAAGGGACATATGATCTGAAAGTGTTCTTAAAACAAACAACATGCTGGGTCATCATTTGAGACTGCTATAACATGAAATATATGGCAGAATGTGGGTTAAAACACAGAGCAGGAGACATACAATTTTTCCCCCAAGGAGTTCAGTCACAAATTTAATTAGCACATTTTTTTTTAATGAGCGTCATCAGCATGGAAACATGTCCTCTGAAACGATGGCCAAAGCATGAAGAGGCATATGAATCTTTAGCGCATCTGGCATGTAAATATCTTGCAACGCCGGCTACAACAGTGCCATGCAAACGCATGTTCTGACTTTCAGGTGACATTGTAAACAAGAAACAGGCAATATTATCTTCTGCAAATGTAAACAAACTTGTTTGTCTAATCGATTGGTTGAACAAGAAGTAGGACTGATGGGACTTGTAGGCTCTAAAGTTTTACATTGTTTTATTTTTGAGTGCTGTTATGTAATAAAAAAACTACATTTGTAAATTGCACTTTCATGATAAAGAGAAGCACTACAGTACCTGTATTAAGTGAATTGAAAAATACTATTTCTTTTGTTTTTTACAGTGCAAATATTTGTAATCAAAAATAAATATAAAGTGAGCACTGTACACTTTGTTTTCTGGGTTGTAATTGAAATCAATATATTTGAAAGTGTAGAAAACATCTAAAAATATTTAAATAAATGGTATCCTATTGTTTAACAGCACGATTAATTGCGTGGTTAATCACGATTAATTTTTTTAATCGCTTGACAGCCCTAGCTCTTACTTGTATTTTTTTAATAAAATTTTCTTAGTGGTTACCAATTATTAAAACATTTTTTTTTAAATTTCTATGAAGAGTTCTACAAAGGTGGGGCCAACCCACTATCCCTTGATTAGAAGGTCTGGTTGTATTTCTACAACTTAGTGGATGGAAAACCATCTTGAGAAGAGAGGAAGGAAAGTAGGGAATATGATCTATCTTCCACAGAATGTCTGTCTGAGGCCTTGTCTACATGGGAAAGTTTTGTCAATGTATCTTTAGTTTATTCCAGTATAAACTGTCTTGCATCCACATAAGCGATTTTTTTTTGTGCACTTTATTTTGCATTTTATCCTGCTATAACTGCTTTGGAAGAGAGAGAACTATTTTGGAATGAGTTTTATCATTATAAGACTTATACTCCAATTTCAAATTAACTATATCACTTAAAGCTGGAAACACACCACCATCAATGTTCATAGTGATTTTGGGAGCAAAAGTTCCATTTTTCATTGCACCTAGTTGCTAAAGTTCCTAGTACCATGGACCTCTCTAGACCAACCCCCCACATTAATTTAGTGAACTTGCCATGGTGATCAAGCAAGCCTTGCATGATCATGAAAAAATACCCCTTTTTCTGCTGATGAAGTCCAAGGCCTGTTTGGGGAGTGTATGGGAGGGGAGCAGGGGGACAGACAAATATAAGACATGTGCGTCCCATCAGTGGCCCCTGTACAATTCCGCAACCCCAAGCATTCACCGGAGATTACTCACAAATTTGTATTGCCAAGCTTTATTATCCAGGGCAGCAGCACACATCTCTGTGATAACAGTTCTGACAGTTGATTTTCAAAACCAAATGAATTAGCTACCGACTGGTAGCAAACAAAGAAGGCAAGCTTCTCTAGGGTGAGGAGCACATGTTTCTCTGCTTTGAGGGAGACTCACACATTGATGCTCTGTCACCGCAGCACCATGGCGAGCTCTACACACATGCTGAGGAAAGTGGCCTTCCACATCCTAAATTACATGGACATTTTGGTCATCTTATTGCCAATACATCTGGAGCACCTTGTCCATATAAACAACCATCATCATGATTGTATCTTCATTAATGATCTGGAGGATGGCGTGGACTGCACCCTCAACAAGTTTGCAGATGACACTAAACTGGGAGGAGTGGTAGATACGCTGGAGGGTAGGGATAAGATACAGAGGGACCTAGACAAACTAGAGGATTGGGCCAAAAGAAACCTGATGAGGTTCAACAAGGACAAATGCAGAGTCCTGCACTTAGGACAGAAGAATCCCATTCACTGTTACAGACTAGGGACCGAATGGCTAGGAAGCAGTTCTGCAGAAAAGGACCTAGGGGTTACAGTGGACGAGAAGCTGGATATGAGTCAACAGTGTGCCCTTGTTGCCAAGAAGGCTAATGGCATTTTGGGCTGTATAAGTAGCCAGCAGATCGAGGGACGTGATCATTCCCCTCTATTCGACATTGGTGAGGCCTCATCTGGAGTACTGTGTCCAGTTTTGGGCCCCACACTACAAGAAGGATGTGGAAAAATTGGAAAGAGTCCAGCGGAGGGCAACAAAAATGATTAGGGGTCTGGAGCACATGAGTTATGAGGAGAGGCTGAGGGAACTGGGATTGTTTAGTCTGCAGAAGAGAAGAATGAGGGGGGATTGGATAGCTGCTTTCAACTACCTGAAAGGGGGTTCCAAAGAGGATGGATCTAGACTGTTCTCAGTCGTACCAGATGACAGAACAAGGAGTAATGGTCTCAAGTTGCAGTGGGGGAGGTTTAGGTTGGATATTAGGAAAAACGTTTTCACTAGGAGGATGGTGAAGCACTGGAATGGGTTACCTAGGGAGGTGGTGGAATCTCCTTCCTTAGAGGCTTTTAAGGTCAGGCTTGACAAAGCCCTGGCTGGGATGATTTAGTTGGGAACTGGTCCTGCTTTGAGCAGGGGGTTGGACTAGATGACCTCCTGAGGTCCCTTCCAACCCTGATATTCTATGATTCTATGATTGTGGTGCTCAGCAGTGCTTCCTCCACATTGCCTGACAAGAGTTTGAAAATCTGTTCAATTATGAAAGTTTCTACTGCTACCGAGCGAGAAGGAAACAGATGGAGTGAGCACAGGGAAGAATGGACTGAGTGGGAGTTAGGCACTACAGGGAATTATGCTCTAAATTTAACTATTAACAAAACAGCCTGGTAGACTAACAAATTAAACCTCTTAAAAACTTAAAATCCTGCCCCTGAAATATCAATACACCACCAAAAAGGGAATCAGGAAGACAGGTAGGAAACAATCATGGCTAAATGGCAAGGTTTGAGAGCCTATTGGTTTCACTCTGACCCTAGTGAAACCAATAAACAGAAGCCTAAATTATAGAAGGCATTAAACAAGAAATTAAAGGGGCAAAATGGAGTTCAAAGAGCAAACAGTTAAAGGTATGTGATCACTGGTGTGGGTGTTGCCTTCCAACATCTTGCTTCTTGTTCCTGTTTTGTTTCCTGGTTCCTGTTCTTGATTAAGGCTGTATGTATGCATAGCATAGAGCAGGGGTAGGCAACCTATGCCAAGTGTGCCGAAGGCAGCATGCGAGCTCATTTTCAGTGGCACTCACACTGCCCGGGTCCTGTCCACCTGTCCAGGGGGCTCTGCATTTTAATTTAATTTTAAATGGAGCTTCTTAAACATTTTAAAAATCGTATTTACTTTACATACAACAATAGTTTAGTTATATATTATAGACTTATAGAAAGAGGCCTTCTAAAAACGTTAAAATGTATTACTGGCACGCGAAACCTTAAATTAGAGTGAATAAATGAAGACTCGGCACACCACTTCTGAAAGGTTGCCGACCCCTGGCATAGGGTGTACAGGTATTAAAGGCCCATTGCTACATATCTGGTGTTCAGACTTACGTTTTGTTTAGACTGTTGCTAATCTAAACGGTTCTATTACATCTTTTGATTAACAACCTACCTGCAGGTCTTGCTTTTTTGGGGGGGAGAGAAGGGGGTTTGGACTGCTATTCTGGGATGCATCAGAGCATAACATTATGGCAACAAGTGTTTCTAATGTGCAACCTATGCTGCCTGGACACCTTAGTCTTTGGCTAGCCAGACTTTATTCAGAATTTTGAAAACTATGTGCAGATCATGTAACTCTCTGATGCTGCTAGGTTACCCTTGCTGCAGAACTACTTAGGCCATGTTGACATTAATATTTATGATATACTCCCAGAGCCCAAGTTGTCCTTTAAGGCGTCTGTGCAGTGCCTCAAGTATTTCAGCACTGGAGATTCTGTTCTAATAAAAAAGAAAACATTTTTTGAAAGTCACCAGCAGCTTAATGAAACCATATGTGAGCTTGCATGTCATTTGTGGAATTGGCCCAGGATTGTGATTTTGGGGATGTTATGATGATCATGTTTAGGGATATTTTTGTGACTGGCACAACCAATGACCACCTGGGGGACCCGTTAATGACTGAAGATGCTAGAACGGTAACTTTTGATGCTGTGGTTGCAAAGAGCAAGGCATTGGAAAGGGCTCGGGCTGGAAGATTGTGTGTGTCAGACTGCTGCTACCTTTGTGTCTATGCTTAAACCATCAGCTGCTCCTCCTACTTCTGTAGCCCAGTCATATGACACTACTTATTCCTACTCCATGACCATGGCAGTAAACGTTGCCAAGTTGGCAGTTTCTGGTGTGGTAGTCCGGATCACTTGGCCAATTTCCCTCCCTGCCCAGCTAGCACTGCTATGTGTTGCGCTTGTGGAAAGGAAGGACACTATGCAGAGGTACACTGGTTCACAAAGACAGGAGGCATGAAGTTAGGGTGACCGGACGTCCCAATTTTATAGGGACAATCCCGATTTTGGAGTCTTTTTCTTATATAGTCTCCTATTACCTCCCACCCCAGTCCCGATTTTTCACACTTGCTGTCTGGTCACCCTACATGAAGTGCACGTGAAGCTGCATGAGACCACCTTTACTGGGATCCCTGATGTTTCCTTTAGTATGATTTTCTCATGTGGCAAGGCACTGGAGCTAGTGTTTGCTATCACAGATATTAATGGCTCTTCACTGAAGTGCATAGTGGATATGGGTGTTGAAGTTAACCTTCTCCCTTCTGGGTTAGTTCACATGCTGGACATTTGCCTCCCTACAGTGGTTAAAAATGTTTGGGATTTCTATGCCTTGCAGACAGTGGCTGATGTTATATGTTCGGTGCACTACAAAGGCATAGCCTTGACTGCAAAATTTTTACATTGTTCAGTGCACAGCTGTGAATGTCATTACCCTATTGGTAGGGTCCTTGAATGACTTTCTTCTAGCGATTAAAAAAATTAAATGTGATTCTAAAAATTAATCGTGATTAATTGCACTGTTAAACAATAGAATACTATTTATATAAATATTTGTGGATGTTTTCCACGTTTTCAAATATGTTGATTTCAATTACAACACAGAATACAAAGTGTACAGTGCTCACTTTATATTTATTTTTTATTAAAATTATTTGCACTGTAAAAAACAAAAGAAATAGTATTTTTCAATTCACTTTATACAAGTACTGTAATGCAATCTCTTTATCATGAAAGTTGAACTTAGAAATGTAGAATTATGTACAAAAAAACCCTGCATTCAAAAATAAAAAACAATGTAAAACTTTAGAGCCTACAAGTCCACTGAGTCCTACTTCTTGTTTAACCAATCGCTCAGACAAACAAGTTTCTTACATTTGCAGGAGATAATGCTGCCCGCTTCTTGTTTACAATGTCACCTGAAAGTGAGAACAGGCATTTCCATGGCACTGTTGTAGCCGGCATTGCAAGATATTTACGTGCCCGATGCACTAAAGATTCGTATGTCCCTTCATGTTTCAACCACCATTCCAGAGGATGTGTCCATGCTGATGATGGGTTCTGCTCAATAACGATCCAACGCAGTGCAGACGAAGCTCAGGAGGGCTGAGGCACTTATTTTGGGGGCCTAAAACATCTGAATTGCAGGATTCCACTGCCCAAGAAGTGTCAGACACTGGGTCTTTACCTGGGAATGCACCCAAGAGCCCCAGGGCTAGGTACATTGACCAATAACTATTCAGATTCATGGGGGCTTAGAAGTACTTTGGATCCATATACAACACTCTGGAGTCTGTCCAGAAGAGAAGACCAAGGCCAGGTTGTAACAGCTAGCTTTAAAATGATTCACTGACTACAGGATTCCAGCCATTTATGTTTCCCCACTCTATTCTTCATTTTCAAATTTATGTTTGTAATGGCGTCTGCACCCACCTCTCATGGACGGCCCCTCTCTGGCAGATACATGCCTGCAATCACTCGTTTTTGAACGGGGCAGCACCCACCTCTTGCAGGCAACCCCTCGCTGATCGGGTTTGAGCCCCTGCTTTTCTTTCAGTTCTTACAATAGGGTGACACCCACCTCTTGAGAGCACCCCTCTGGCCAATGGTTGTTCAGCAGATCTTCAGCAACTCAGCCCTCCAGCCAAGTCCCACACACTGACCCCCTTTCCAGGGTATACAGTCTCTAGTCTTTTCTCATGGCCTTGGCATTGCCTTCTTTAACAGCTCAACAGGGGCCCATGTCAGTACCATTGGTTGGTGTCCTTTCGGCAGCCCTCACCTGGGCTCAGTCTTCAACCAGACCAGCAGGGACCATCATGGTACCCTCACCCGGTCTGGCTAGGCTCTGGGCTCAGTCTGCCCACACTGACCTGTCTGCGGTCCTGCTGCTCTTCCAGCCAGCCAGGCACCCAGTCCTCCCTCTTCAAGTTCCAGGCAGCAACTGATTGCTCTGTCTCTGTTGCTTCCTTTTAAATGGTCCTTCTGGGCCCTGATTGGTCACTCTAGCAGCCCCTCTGATTGGCTGCTCCCCTGCCGCCACCACTAGGTTGCTTGGAGGACTTCTGCTCTCTCTTTTCTGGGATGGAGTGAGGCAGGTCCAGAGGCTCCATCTCAATGTTATTAATATATATAACTTGCCTTAGTTTAAAATGATATACTAATGACACACTGGGTTCCACTGTCTGCCTTTAAAGCATTCATAATTTTAAAAGTTTCTTGTCCAAACAGATCTGATTCTGATCCATGCACATTTGCTATTTTATCTCCTTGCATTGTTCTAAAGCTCTTAAAACCTACGGTATAGATATTGCTAACAAATGAATATTCGTATTTCTTTTCCCACACAGAGAATTCTGATGGCCTGATCATCTCCCAATGTGTAATTTGGCACACTGAATAAGGTTTTTAATTGATTTAGTCAGAACTATCCTCTTTAATCTTGATCTGAAGAAACAACTTCTATCTATTTAAGTCTCCTTAACGAGTCTTCAGTTCAAATGGTGGAACAGCAAAGTAGCACTATAAGCCATTAACAGCGGTCATGCAAATCCATATTGACTTAAAAAAAACAAACAACAAAAAAAAAAACGCATGTACCATCTAGAGTTCCACTTTTAGTAAGATTGCTGTCATATATGTAATCTAGGACCCTGACACAGCACGGTACTTCAGTATATGCATAACCGTAGGCACATTCGTAGTTGACTTCAATAGGGCCATTCAGATGCTTTAAGAAATGCACATATTTAAGAACACCTTGCTGAATTAGAGTCTAGGTAGAACTGGTTGGAAAAATGTAGACAAACATTTTCCATGAGAGAATGCAGTTCTGTAGAGACCCAACTTAAATGTATACCCCAAATTAAAAAAAAACAGTAAAAGAACTAAAATAGAGCCACCGTGGCTGAACAACCATGTAAAAGAAGCAGTGGGAGATAAAAAGGCATCTTTTAAAAAGTGGAAGTCAAATCCTAGTGAGGTAAATAGAAAGGAGCATAAACACTGCCAAATTAAGTGTAAAAATGTAATAAGAAAAGCCAAAAAGGAGTTTGAAGAACAGCTAGCCAAAAACTCAAAAGGTAATAAAATGTTTTTTAAGTACATCAGAAGCAGGAAGCCTGCTAAACAACCAGTGGGGCCACTGGACAATCGAGATACAAAAAGAGTACTTAAAGACGATAAAGTCACTGGAGAGAAACTAAATGAATTCTTTGCTTCAGTCTTCACGGCTGAGGATGTTAGGGAGATTCCCAAACCTGAGCCGGCTTTTGTAGGTGACAAATCTGAGGAATTGTCACAGATTGAGGTGTCACTAGAGGAGGTTTTGGAATTAATTGATAAACCTAACAGTAACAAGACACCGGGACCAGATGGCATTCACCCAAGAGTTCTGAAAGAACTCAAATATGAAATTGCGGAACTACTGACTATGGTTTGTAACCTGTCCTTTAAATCGGCTTCTGTACCCAATGACTGGAAGATAGCTAATGTAACGCCAATATTTAAAAAGGGCTCTAGAGGTGATCCCGGCAATTACAGACCGGTAAGTCTAATGTCAGTACCGGGCAAATTAGCTGAAACAATCGTAAAGAATCAAATTGTCAGACACATAGAAGAACATAAATTGTTGGGCAAAAGTCAACATGGTTTCTGTAAAGGGAAATCATGTCTTACTAATCTATTAGAGTTCTTTGAAGGGGTCAAACATGTGGACAAGGGGGATCCAGTGGACATAGTGTACTTAGATTTCCAGAAAGCCTTTGACAAGGTCCCTCACCAAAGGCTCTTACGTAAATTAAGTTGTCATGGGATAAGAGGGAAGATCCTTTCATGGATTGAGAACTGGTTAAAAGACAGGGAACAAAGGGTAGGAATAAATGGTAAATTTTCAGAATGGAGAGGGGTAACTAGTGGTGTTCCCCAAGGGTCAGTCCTAGGACCAATCCTATTCAACTTATTCATAAATGATCTGGAGAAAGGGGTAAACAGTGAGGTGGCAAAGTTTGCAGATGATACTAAACTGCTCAAGATAGTTAAGACCAAAGCAGACTGTGAAGAACTTCAAAAAGATCTCACAAAACTAAGTGATTGGGCAACAAAATGGCAAATGAAATTTAATGTGGATAAATGTAAAGTAATGCACATTGGAAAAAATAACCCCAACTATACATACAATATGATGGGGGCTAATTTAGCTACAACTAATCTGGAAAAAGATCTTGGAGTCATCGTGAATAGCTCTCTGAAGATGTCCACGCAGTGTGCAGCGGCAGTCAAAAAAGCAAACAGGATGTTAGGAATCATTAAAAAAGGGATAGAGAATAAGACGGAGAATATCTTATTGCCCTTATATAAATCCATGGTACGCCCACATCTTGAATATTGCATACAGGTATGGTATCCTCATCTCAAAAAAGATATACTGGCATTAGAAAAGGTTCAGAGAAGGACAACTAAAATGATTAGGGGTTTGGAACGGGTCCCATATGAGGAGAGATTAAAGAGGCTAGGACTTTTCAGCTTTCAAAAGAGGAGACTAAGGAGGGGTATGATAGAGGTATATAAAATCATGAGTGATGTGGAGAAAGTGAATAAGGAAAAGGTATTTACTTGTTCCCATAATATAAGAACTGGGGGCCACAAAATGAAATTAATGGGCAGCAGGTTTAAAACAAATAAAAGGAAGTTGTTCTTCACACAGCGCACAGTCAACTTGTGGAACTCCTTGCCTGAGGAGGTTGTGAAGGCTAGGTCTATAACAGGGTTTAAAAGAGAACTGGATAAATTCATGGAGGTTAAGTCCATTAATGGCTATTAGCCAGGATGGGTAAGGAATGGTGTCCCTAGCCTCTTTTTGTCAGAGGGTGGTGATGGACAGCAGGAGAGAGATCACTTGATCATTACCTGTTAGGTTCACTCCCTCTGAGTCACCTCGCATTGGCCACTGTCGGTAGACAGGATACTGGGCTGGATGGACCCTTGGTCTGCCCCAGTACGACCATTCTTATGTCAAAATTGAAATGCTTAGCAAAATAAACATGATTTTGCAGAAATTTTGTTTCAGCGAAAAACCAGAATTTTTTTTTTGACAATGTCAAAACATCGTGTTTCAACATTTTCAGACTGAAACAATTCAGTTTTTTTCTTTTATGTTATGTTACATATTACAACAAACTAAAGTTGAAATAAAAATGAAACATTTCAATCAATCTAAAGCTATGGGGCAAAGGGAATTTTCTTTTGTGGAGAACTTCAAAATTTGAGTTTATTCTGATTTGGGATGAAGTCACATTTCAAAATCCTTTGAGATATGAAATTTCCATCCTCCACACAGCTCTAAGCAAAGCAAAGCAAAACTGAGAAGTTCTGGTGCTCTTACCATGAATCAAACAGCACACTTCATAGAACCATAGCCAGTAGAGCCAGGAAAGGTTACACTGAATGCCTCAAGTTACCATCTACCTTTTTCAGCACTATTCCTAATTTCCTTCCTATTAATCCATTTTAAAATATTTATGGTAATTGCAGAGTACCTTTTCCTTGGTAGTCTATTTCATTGCCTATTTGATCATACTATTAAGAACTTATTCCACAGTGTTTACATTTTTTTTTTTAAATCAGGGTATATTGCTTCTTGCCCTTACCAACTTCTCCATCTCTGAGTATTCTTTTCTTTTACACTATTACCTCCTAGTTATTTTTATAATTTCTTATGATATCCCTTCCCTCAGAAGACTTCTGTTTTCCAGACTACAGTATGCAAATTCAGTTTCCTCAGTCTCGTATCTTCCAATTTTACATTGTTTTGTTGGCCTCTTGTATTTTCCCTAGTTTTTACTTCCATAGTCTTCCTAAAATGGGGTTGAGTATTGGCATGCAATATTTCACGTGAGCACCTACATAATTCTATAGTTTTTGCCATTAATTATGTAGTTTCTCTTTAAAAAATATACATTACTTTAGACACAAAACTTGTATTTCTTTAAGAAGTTTAAACCCTTTTATAATCTAGCATCCTTTTCATACAGATTTTTATATTATATTACTTTGCTCACTTAAAGCAGAAAATTAGCTCATCCGGATAATGCATCATTTAGTAACTTGTTTTCATATCAATGTTCCGTCCCACGTAATATTAGCCTTGAGAAAACTTTCAGGCAAATCTGATTGACTTTTGACAATTATAGCCCAGAGGAAAAAAGTATTATGAAAACAATTTGGTGATCTCAGCTCCTAGTGGCTTCTGTATTCAAAACAGCTTGAAACAAGCCCCTAAATAAACAGACTGAATTTCCTCTCATCCTCCTAGAAAGATAATTTCTCTAAATGAGGGCTGATAACAGAACAGAGTAAAATGATACAGCTGCAGCTGTACGGGGCACTTTTGTTTGTTTTTTAGAAAAAGAAAAATAATATATGTTTACAGCACATAGAGAAGAAGTTTCAGGTATAAGCTAATCAGCTATGTGATGCTTCCTCACTTTTAATTAACTGGAATACATGAGGAAAACAGTCATCAAGTTCCTGAGGAACCAGTGAGTCAGACAATTTGTGCTAAGAAGAATGCAGAAGCATCTGTGCAGTCCCACTGAAGGCAATGGAGCTGAGCAGGTGTAACTAAAGGCCTCATTTGGCCTGCAGAACCCTGTTACTGGTGACGATGTTAAGAAGGAAAAAACTCAACTTCCCTCTAAGATCCCATGTTGACTTTGCAGCTCTGGCAGTTACAAAAAGTATATTTACTTGCAAATGAAGCATGTTTCATATGAAAATCATTACAACACATACACCAAGCATGACCATGACATTTTTAAAGTGAAATTTTCAGAACAGAACCACAATTGAAATCAGGCTTGAAAAGCCTCTTTTTTTTAAAAAAAGCAAAATGTGTTTGTTGAAATTGGATTTTTTATATAAATTAAGGATGTTAAACTATTTAAAATTAATTTTAAATTTATGACAACCTATATTAGATCTAAACTTACTATAATCTATTGAAATTATTAAAAACTAAATTAAAAAAACATTCAAGCAGTGTAAGTTTGCTGCTAAAGTTTACAAGAAAGACTGTCTATACTACAGAAATTCATAGATTCCAAGGCCAGAAGGGACTATTTTGACCGCTTCCTGCCACAGGTGAGTACGGGGGCGTCCTTTCCCCAACCTCCCCATACTCACCGGCGGTTGGAAGCGGAGCACCCTGGCTGGGAGCTGAGACACTGATTCGCGGGAGCGCTGCTTTACCGCGTTGTATGCGAACCCGTGTTATATCGGGTTGCATTACATTGGGGTAGAGGTGTACTTCTACTTGAGATTCCCTGATTATGCATCCCAAGATCACATTGGCCACAGCATCAGGCTAGGAGCTCATGTTCAGCTGATTATCCACTACAACCCCCAAATCTTTTTTCAGACTCACTGCAGAGTCCCCCATCCTGTAAGTATGGTCTACATTTTTTTTTTCTAGATGTATTCTTTTAGCCGTATTAAAACAGTTTCCTTGTGCCCAGTTTACCAAGTGATCCAGATCGCTCTGAATCAGTGACCTGTCCTCTTCATTATTTACTACTCCCCTATTCTTTGTGTCATCTGCAAATTTTACCAGGGATATTTTTACATTTTCTT
Source organism: Platysternon megacephalum (assembly GCA_003942145.1). NCBI lineage: Eukaryota > Metazoa > Chordata > Testudines > Platysternidae > Platysternon > Platysternon megacephalum. The sequence goes on from QXTE01000155.1 coordinate 1,472,816, forward strand.
CGGGTCATTGATAAAAATGTTAAAAAGAGTAGGGCCAAGAACCAATCCCTTCAGGACCCCACCGGAAACACACCTGCTTGATGATGATTCCCTGTTTACAGTTACATTTTGAGATCTATCAGTTAGCCAATTTTAAATCCATTTAATGTGTGCCATGATAATTTTATATTGCTCTAGTTTTCTAAATCAAAATGTGGTGCAGTACCAAGTCAAATGCCTTATAAAAGTCTAAGTATACTATGCCAACACTATTGCCTTTATCACCCAATCTTGTAATCTCATCCAAAAAAAAAATCAAGTTAGTTTGACAGGATCTATTCCATAATCCCTTGTTGATTTGCATTAATAACTCTCCTTTAATTCTTTGTTTATTGAGTCTCACATCAGCCACTCCATTATCTTGCCCAGGATAGATGACAGGCTAACAGGCTTATAATTACCCTGGTCATCCCATTTACCTTTTATAAAAATTAGCACAACATTAGGCAGCAAAACAGTCTGTGATAATTACCATGGGATCTCTCTCCTATTTGTTGCTGGAAAAAAAATCTTTGCTCGTATCCTCCTGAACTGACTGATTTAATCTGTCTCAGAAGCCAATCTACCTGAGGCTCAGGGCGGATTCAGACCTTATCGTAGCACCATAGACATGATTTTCAGTATCAGGCAAATACAAGAAAAATGTATCAAACAAAACATGGATCTCTTCAGCCTCTTCACTGATCTGACAAAAGCATTTGATACAGTCAATAGAGAAGGCTTATGGATGATCCTCAGCAAACTTGGTTGTCCACCAAAACTGATAAAGATCATTCAGTTTATTCCATGAGGGGATGCAAGGTCAGGTACTTTTTAATGGAGATCTCAGGCACTCCTTTCCCATTTCAAATGGAGTCAAACAAGGCTATGTCCTTGCCCCTGTACTGTTCAGCCTCTTCTTCTTCACCCAAATTCTCAACCTTGCTATAAACGGGCTCAAAAGAGGCATATACATCAGATACAGACATGCCGGCTCAGTCTTCCATATTATAAGGCTTAAAGCAAAAACAAAAGTAACAGAACTACTAATAAGAGAAGCACTCTTTGTGGATGATTGTGCCCTCCTAGCACACAGAGAGAGATCTCCAGTACATCGTAGATGGCTTTGCCGAAGCATCCAAATTGTTTGGCCTCATAATCAGCCTGGAGAAAACTGTGGTGTTGCATCAATCATCTTCACCATTTCATGCCATATCACGTAGCATATCCATTAGTGGAACCCAACTAAAGAAAGTTGACAATTTTACCTATCTTGGCAGTAACATCTCCAATGATGGATCTCTTGACAAAGAGATCACAAACAGGATACAGAAAGCTTTTTAGTCACTAGGAAAGCTATGTAATAAAGTCCTGAAATCCCACAACACAACCCCCTCCACAAAAATAAAAATTTACAATGCTTTTGTGCTCACATCTCTTCTCTATGGCTATGAGAGCTGGACACCATACAAATGGCATATCAAACAGCTAGAGGTCTTCCATATGCAGTCTCTGCGTGCCATTATGGGCATCCACTGGCAAGACAAAATTACCAACCTGTCAAATGCCACAAGCATCGAGGCCATGCTGATAAAGGCCCAACTACGCTGGGTTGGACGACACATCATTAGGATGCCTGAACATTGACTACCCAGAAAAATTTTCTATGGAGAATTGGCATAAGGACAAAAGAATCAAGGCCGCCCCAGAAAGCGCTACAAGGATAGCATCAAGAACAGAATACATTTCGGTGCAATAAAACCCAATGATCTCGAGAAGGCTGCGTCAAATAGAGCAGCATGGCAACACACAATACTCAGAGCTTTCCAAGCCTTTGAAGAAGACAGAAATAATGGACACTCCACTGCATGCATAATTCCCCCTGAGGAGAGGATGAGATAACCCCCAACATGTTACAGCTGTGTAATGCACTGAACAACATAACTAATGGAAGGTGCTCAGATACTACAGTGATGAGTGCAGTATAAGAACCTATATATACTTGAGTACCCTTGACAAACTCATGTGGCCTTAAGGAAAAAACTGCAGAGAGGAGCCAGTCAGAGATACCAGCAGATAGAAACAGAAGCAGCCAAAGCAGGGACTTTTGCATGAAGGGGAAGAGATTAAAACAGAGTCCATCCAGGACCATCTCCTCCCCCAGAATTGTTCAGGGCAGACAACTTTACTCTCATACTCTGGGACACTAGGACCCCAAGGGTGCCTCCTCTACCCCTCCCCCTCCCCCTACACCACCACCACTTGGCCTTGAGGGAGAACTGCAGAGAGCAGCCTGCCAAAGACTCCAGCTGGTAGGAGCAGAAGCAACCAGGGACTTTTTTCACCTTTGGATATTCCAATCACACATGAAGAAAGTTCTCTAACTTTCAGTGCCCTGTGCTGATTGGCTCTTTCTCCCAACCCTCCCTCTCCCTTGAGTCTCTTCACCTCAGCCTCACTCTACACCTGCCCCTTCTACCTTCTCTCCTGCTCTGTTCCCCTCACCCCCTTCCCTTCCTTTTTCTTTCTATTGAGCTGATCCCCTCCTAAGTAAACCCACCTTAAAAAATTAGGAAACATAACATTTGCCAACATCACATTGTTCAGTCTACTTGTGTCTTATACGCCTTTCCCCTGTGTCTGTCTCGTCTATTTAGATTGTAATCTCTTTGGGACAGGGACTGTCTACTACTCGTGTGTCTATATCAGAGGTGGGCAAACTACGGCCCGCAGGCCACATCCGGCCCACGGGACCGTCCTGCCTGGCCTCTGAACTCCTGGCCGGGGAGGCTCACCCCCGGCCTCTCCCCTGCTGTCCTCCCTCCCCCGCAGAGCCACGCCGCCACGTGGGCAGCACTCTGGTGGCGAAGCTGTGCAATCCTGCCGAGAAGAGCGGCAGCGTGTCTGGCTCTGGCCTGCGTGGCAGCCAGACATGCTGCTCTGCATGCTCTGATCGGCATGGTAAGTGGGCCGGGGGGTTGTATAAGGGGCGGGGGGAAGTCAGGGGGCGGTTGAATGGGGCAGAGGTTCGGGGTGGGGGGGGCGGTCAGGGGACGGGGGGTTGGTTAGGCGTGGGGTCCCAGGGGGCCTGTCAGGGGGCGGGGGTGTGGATGGGGTCAGGGCAGTCAGGGGACAGGGAGCAGGGGGAGTTGAATAAGGGGTGGGGTCCCAGGGGGAAGTTAGGGGCGGGGGGGGTCCCAGGAGGGGGAAGTTAGGGGACAAGGAGCAGGGGGGGTTGGATGGGTCGAGGGTTCTGAAGGGGGGCAGTCAGGAGGCAGGAAGTGGGAAGGGGCGGGGGCCAGGCTGTTAGGGGAGGCACAGCCTTCCCTACCCGGCCCTTCATCCAGTTTTGCAACCCCAATGTGGCCCTTGGGCCAAAAAGTTTGCTCACCCCTGGTTTATATGGTGCCTAGCAAAATAGGCCCCATTCTGGGTTGCCCCTTAGGCATTACCATAATAAACATGATTAATAATAATCTCATAAAATACACAGACTCCAGCCATTACCAGCAGACAACACTACCATGGCAACAACAAATATAATAATAAAGATTTAATAAATTGCACTAACAAAAGCACCACTATTTCCCCCCTACATCAGTCATCTACTATGCCTATGTGTCAGGGTCAAAGTTCACAAGTTACTGCATTAATTTCTGAAATTAATTACTTTCAAGATACTTCAACTAGAAGGGAGAGGAATAAGGAGCATTTTTAACAAAGGATAAGAGTAATCTAAATTGTATTTGTTCAGACTTTATTAAACTCAGGAGCCAGGATTTTTATTATTTCCCCTTTCCCTAACCCTTCACACACAATGGATACACAAAAATGCAAGACAATATGTTTTTACATGAATGAGATTGTTTTGTAAAAGTACTGTAACATAAATGGCTTACCCAACCTATTTCTCAGATCAAATTGGACTCTACTGCTTTCTCTCTCCAGTATAGCCCTACTACAGAGAATTTTGCCACAGAGTATTACAGAGGTATGAATTATATTTTTACTCTTTAGACATGGCTCTTATCTTACCCTGGCCTATCATCACAGAGAAGAGAACCATATAATAAATGCTTGAAATAATGGTGACCCATCATCATATTCAGTGGCTATCCATTTATGATATTTTGTAAACAACTTTGTCAGAGAGATTCTCACACACATCTCCCAGTTTCCCCACTACCAGGTTCTCAAAGTGTTTTAGTCTGCAGGGCACCAGGAGAGGTTCCACAGAGCATAGTTTAAAGAAATGTTGCAATTAAGAGCAACTCAGAAGCACTTCCCTGAATAAACAGAGTAGTTTCAAACAGTAGTATCTGTTGCACAAAAGCAATACAGCTTTTACCACAGAGAAAACATTGTGCATATGTAACCCACACACCTCCTGGGTGTGGTGTTCTGTCCCCTCTAGTGGCACCGAGACCACTTAGAGCAGGGGTCTCAAACTCAAATGACCACGAGGGCCACATGAGGACCAGTGCATTGACCCGAGGGCCGCATCACTGACACGCCCCTCGCTGCCTCTGGCCCCGCCCCCACCCCACCCCTTCCATTAGGCCCCGCCCCTGCCCCACCTCTTCCCACCCCTTCCCCGCCCCATTCAAACCCCTTCCCGAAGTCCCCACCCAACGCTGCCCCCAGGGGGTGCAGGAGGTGTGCAGGGTGCAACGGGGGCTCAGGACAGGGAGTTGGTGTGTGGGGTGCAAGAGGGTGAGGGGTGCGGCAGGGGGTCGGGGTGCAGGGTGCAGCAGGGGGCTCGGGGCAGGGGGTTGGGGTGCGGGATGTGGCAGGGGGCTCGGGGCAGGGGGTTCGGGTGCGGGAGGGGTGTGGGGTGCAGCAGGGGGCTCAGGAAAGGGGTTGGGGTGCGGGACGGGTGCGGGGTGCGGCAGGGGGCTCAGGCAAGGAGTTGGGGTGCAGGAGGGGTTCAGGGAGCGAGCTCCAGCCCGGCACCGCTTACCTAGAGCGGCTCCGGGGTGGCAGCAGCGCGCACCGGGGCCAGGGCAGGCTCCTTGCCTGCCCTGTCCCCCCGCGCTGCTCCCTTCCAGGAAGCAGCTGGAACCCTGTTCCTGCAGCCCCTGGGGGAGGGGGAGGGGCTCCGGGTTGCAGCCATGTGCTGCTCTTGCCACTCCTCCAGGTACCTCCCACAAAGCTCCCATTGGCCGCGGTTCCCTGTTCCCGGCCAATGGGAGCTGCGGGGGGCGGTGCCTGGAAGGAGGAGTCCTCTGCCTTCTTCCCCCTCCCCCCGCCCGAAGGGTCTGTGCTGCCGGCTGCTTTCGGCTGCTTCGGCTGCTCTCTGAAAGCAGCGCGGGGCTCGCAGCACCACAGAGGGGAATCCCGCGGGTAGGCAGAGGGGTGCGGGAGGGGAGGGGAGCTCGGCGGGCCGCACGCAAGAGCCCCGCGGGCCGCATGCGGCCCGCGGGCCGCGTGTTTGAGACCCCTGACTTAGAGATTAATGAGTCTGCTACAGCCTTAGCTAAAAACCATGTGGCTTTTAGCTCATGCAGTAGAGGCTCATGTATGTAGCTTCAGAAATCCCAGGTTTGATTCTGCCCGCTGAACAACTGGGATCTGTACGGGTTACACATACTGTGATGATAGTGTGTGCAAAACTATGTGCATTGAAAATAAACTTTCATCCATCTTCATAGTCATCATCTATTTTAAAAAATAGATAGATCATGGGCCCCCAACTACACAGAGGCACAGGAAAAGACCTATAGGTGCCCAAGTGCCCTCTTTAAGCACCTAATATTAATCATCACCATTTGACAATTGTGGGATCTTGGTAAAAGCTAAAAACTGCAGGATCTAGATCAGTGGTGGGCAACCTGCGGCCCATCAGGGTAATCCACTGGCGGACCACCAGACAGTTTGTTTACATTTGCACGGCCACCCACAGCTCCCAGTGGCCGCAGTTCACCGTTCCCGGCCAATGGGAGCTGCGGGAAGCGGCGGCCAGCATGTCCCTGCGGCCCGCACCACTTCCCACAGCTCCCATTGGCCGGGAATGGCTAACCGCGGCCACTGGGAGCTGCAGGCGGCCGTGCAAATGTAAACAAACTGTCTGGAGGCCCGCCAGCAGATTACCCTGACGGGTCACATGCGGCCCATGGGCTGCAGGTTGCCCACCACTGATCTAGGCCTTCATCCCTGAAATTCCACTGCTTAAATGGAGAACAAGTCTAGCCGTTCCTATTGCACCAAAGGATTCCAGACACCACATACTAGCATAAAAGCACCTCAAAAACCTAGAGATGGCATCTAAATCTAGTTAACTTTTGATCCCACCATCACAAATTCAGCTGCTAGTTAGAAAGCATCTGGATTATTCTGATGGAATGGGAGAATGTGTGCCAAATTCAGGATGGATTGATTTATATCACTGATTTTAATCATAATTTAAATCAGCAGGCAGGAAACCTTAATTTAAATAATCAATTTTATACTTTTGCATTTATACTTTCTATTTATTTTTCTAAAGAAAGTTGATTCTCATTGTTTGCAAAAAGAAGTTCCAAATTATACCTACCGAGGGTACACTACAGCTATACACCCTTATTTAAGCAATTATATATCTTAACATTTATTATGTTAGAAAATAATGAATGACATTTTTTATTTACTTGATGATTCATTTTTACCCATCATTTGTGTCAAGCTGCATTTGAAATTCAATTAAAAATGCACAAAACCAGCATTGTAAAATGATTTTTTTCTTTGTTAATTAAAAACTACCTTAAATATGCATGATAAATAAGGGGGAAAACCCTAAATTTATCAAAACTAATTAATGCATTAAACAAATAAAGTTAATGTAGTTAATTAATTGAATGGGTTGTTTCTCATAGACTTTAGACTTTAAGGTCAGTAGGGACCATCGTGATCATCTAGTCTGACCTCCACCACGGACCAAGGAGTCTAACATGTAAACAAGTCACAGGCTCAAACAAAAGCCCATAGTGCAATGAAGGTTATTTCTGGTCAGCATGTCCTTCAAGATTTGAAATCTAGCAGATCTCATCCTCTCAGATCTCATTTTTATTCACAGATTGGAAGAGGAAAATAAGCTTTTCTTCTTTTTCAACTCCCAATCCATTTTTCAACTTTGAATTAATTAATCATTGAAATTAACTAGCTGAATAAACTGAAAAGAAGAAAATATTCTCTCTGCACCTGCAGAAGAGACTACTGCTGTCAAAAGCTGTCTTAGCTATTCACCGAAACCTAGTTCCAGGTGCTTAGCCAGTGATTTCCACCAGTTCAGTAGCCTCTCTTTAAAACTTTAGCAGCAAGCATACTTTTTTTAAATGTAGTCTAAATGACCTTATTAAATTATAGTAAATGTAGTCCTTAATATAGGTTGCCATGTTTTCACATTTTAAATAGATTTATTTTTACAAAGAAAAATGCATTTAAGAATTTTTTTTAAATCAACTTTTATCTGCCATGACTAAATTTAGGCAACAACATTTGGATAAGGAGGTGCAGATCAAAATTATCTGGACCAGCACAATACAGTTGCCAAATTAGAGCTTTTGCAGGTTTCTTTTATCAGGAAGCGTTGAGGCCCAGATTTTTTTGGTTAAATAGTAGAAGCAACACTTATTCTCTATTTCAATAACATGGTTATCTAGTTTGTGGCCAAACTAGAAGGATCGAAATGTCAGATCAGTGTTTTGGGGCCAGATTTTTAAAGTGCAGTAGTAGGAGCTATGTTCTGCATTCCAATGAAAACTGAAGGCTTGAAAAGCAGCATGATCCCCTAGAATCCCAGTACCTTACTGAGGCTTTTATAGGACTCACTGTTGTACTGAGCGGCAATAACATCTTTTTAGTTTGTATGTTTTTGCTGAAGTACTAGTAGATAAATTTGTTTTGTATTTAAGCTGTGTAATTTGCAAGGTGGGGACCAAAAACTAGCCAGATCCACATTCCAGCAGGTCCCAGAGCTGAGTTTTTATGGCACACTCCTGGCAGGATGTATTGGGGCCAAGGGGTTATTGGTATAAGAGGAGTAGCTAACTTCGACCTAACTCTGTAATGTAGACCAGACCTATGTAAGACAGCTTACATCGACCTCACTCTGTAAGCGTCTACACTACAATGTTGCTCCTGCTGATGTAAGTCACCAGCTACATCAATTTAATAACTCCACCTCCGCGAGAGGTGTAGTGCTTAGGTCAATGTAGTTAGGTGAACGCAGTGTTAGTGTAGACACTGGGTTACTTACATTAGACTGGCGGCTGATTGGTTTTGTGTGAGTAGCAAATTGGCAACCCTAACACCCTTGTCCCGCCCTGTGCCCAACCCCTCCTCTGAGGCCCTGCCCCCACTCACTCCATCCCCCCCCCCCCTTTGTCGCTCACTCTCTTTCACCAGGCAGGCTCAGGGGGCTGGGGTGAGGGCTCCGAGTGGGGGTGCGGGCTCTGGGGTGGGGCCAGGGATGAGGGATTTGGGGTGCAGGAGGGGGCTCCAGACTGGGGGGTGGAGCCAAAGGGTTTGGAGTATGAGGGGGGGGGCGCTCCAGGCCGAGGCAGGGGGTGGGGGTGTGGGAGGAGGTACGGGCTCTCGGCTGGGGGTGCGGGTTCCAGGGTGGGGCCAGAAATGAGAGATTCAGGGTGTGGGAGGGGGCTCTGGGCTGGGGCAGGGAGTTGGGGTGCAGGGGAAGAGGGGGAGGGTTCCAGCTGGAGTTGCAGGCTTTGATGTGCGGCCAGGGATGAGGGATTTGGGGTGCAGGAGGGGGCTCCGGGCTGGGACCAAGGGATTTGGAGGGTGGGAGGGGGATCAAGGATGGGGCAGAGGGTTGAGGCACAGGGGTGGGGGAGTGAGGGCTCCAGCTGGGGTGTGGACTCTGGGGTGGGGGATGAGTGGTTTGGGGTGCAGGAGGGGACTCCGGGCTGGGGCAGGAGGTTGGGGTGCAGGGTCCCGGCGGCGCTCTGAGGAATCTGCTGCCAGGTCCCTGCGGCCTCTAGGTACATGGGTGGCAGGACAGCTCTGCGCGGTGTGCACTGTCTTCACGCCCACAGATGCTGCCCCTCACAGCTCCCAATGGTCGCAGGTCCCGGCCAATGGGAGCTGCGGAGCCGGCACTAGCAGCAGGGGCAGCACGCAGACCCTCCCAGTCCCTGGCCACCGCAGCACCTAGGGGTCGCAGGGGCCTGGTGGCCTCTTCCAGAAGCAGCACAGAACTAGGGCAGGTAGGGAGCCTGCCTTGGCTCTAGGCCCCCGCTGCGCCACCAACCGGATTTTTAACTGCCCAGTTGACAGCGTGCCGGTCAAAAACTGGATACCTGGCAACCCTAGGGTAGACTTGCCCTCATTCTCCATCTAACCAGTGGAAGTTGGGAAGATAGGACCCAAGGATCCCAAAGGACCACTATCCTTTCCCAGAAAACACAGCACCGTCAATACTCACTTCTTGTAACACCCTCTAAAGGCTCCTGGGTGCGGCTTTACTGTACAGGGAACAGGAGAGAGGACGCTGCCAGGCCCAAAACTCGACCTCTCATCACTCAGTGCGTGCGTGCAAGGTGAAGGAAGGACCCCTGAGAGCTGCTTACCTGGGACAGGTGCAGCTGGGAGGGGAGTGTCTATTCAAGTGCCTGATTTTTACACACACATACCCGCCAACGCCATGATGGGTGTATTGGTTGGATAGGCTAGTCGGGCCTCGATGCCTTTGCCAGACTCTGCAAGCATATTTTTTAATTCGTTTTATTCCCCACCCCACTTCCCATCAGGCATAAACAATGGACGGGCTTTAACGTGTGGCGCCGCAAAGCGCGGTGAGGTTTGCACGACAGTCCGGAGAAGGGAAGAAGGAAGGACCCCTCTTCTTTGGTGCTTCCCGGGAAGGAAGATGGCGGCTGAGGTAAAGTCTGTGCTCTTCGTGTGTCTGGGTAAGTGCGGGGCGGCCGCGCAGACAGGACTGGAGCGGGGACGCGTCCCCAGGGCTGGGGTGGGAAGGGGTCAGGGGCACCTGGGGGTTGGAGAGAGTTCCCGCCTCCCTCCGGGACAGCCGCAGGAGGGTGGGGAGGGAATTAGCAGGATCCCTGCTGGGGAGGGGGTAGAAGTGGAGTCCACCACCCCACCCGGACAGCAGGCCGGAAAGGTGGAAATTAGCAGGTCCCCTGCTGGGAAGGGGATAGGGGTAGAATCCGTCCTCCCCTACCCTGAATAGGGTCCCCCCTCCCCACCAGGAATGAGTAGACGGTGAGTAAATCAGTGGGGGGCTTTCTTGAAGTGTGGGCGGGTAGATGTGCACCCTGCATAGGGGAGGAGCTCATGGCAATGTAATAAACACTTCTGGTATATCCTACCCACCATCGTTCCCCTTCCTAATCTGTTTGCCCACCCCCACCCCCAACAAGCTGTTATCTCTGCCCGGAGGGCTCGATACAGTAAGTGTAATGCCAGGCTGTGTGTTCATGTTTAGTACCTACCTGCCAAAGTTTATAGAGAAGTTACTGGTTATGATACTATTCAGTGTTTTCATCGATGAGTTGACTAATGGGGCAGAGAGTATGCTTATAAAATGTTCATGTGACACCAGGCTTGGAAGGGTTGCAAACAAATTGGAGAATTTTCTGAAATCAACAAGATGAATATCAGTGAAGAGAAGTGAGTAGTATTTCACTTATGAAGGAAAAATTAAATGTTCCATTGCAAAATGGGGAATAACTGACTAATTGGTAGTACTGCTGGAAAGGATCTGCGAGTTAGTGGATTACAAATTGAATATGAGTTAATAATGTAATGCAGTTGTGAAGGTTTTTGAGGTGTATTAACAGGAGTGTCATATGTAAGACACAGGAGGTAAGTGTTCCCCTCCACTCTGCACTGATGAGGCCTCAGCTGGAGTACTATGTCCAGTTCTGGACTCCACATTTTAGGAAAGATGTGGACAAATTGGAGAGAGTCCAGAGGAGAACAACAAAAATTATAAAAGGTTTAGAAAATCTGACCTATGATGAAAGGTTAAAAAACTGGGCATCTTTAGTATTGAGAGAGAGGACTGAGAAGGAATCTGATAGATTCTTCAAATATGTTAAGGGCTGTTATAAAAAGGGCTATATTTAATTTTTCTCTGTGTCCACTGAAGGCAGGACAAGAAGTAATACCCTTAATCTGTAGCAAGGGAGATGTAGGTTAGATATTAGGAAAAACTGCCTAATATAATGGTAGATAAGCTCTGGAATAGATTTCCAAGGGAGGTTGTGGAATCCCCATCATTGGGAATTTTTTTAAGAACAGGTAAAAAATGATCTAGGTTTACTTGGTCCTTTGTTGGTGCAGGGGCCTGGACTAGATGACTTCTGACGGTCCCTTCCAGACCTATGTTTCTATGATTCTCTGAGTCTGGCTACCTGGCCCTTAAAATCTCCCTGATGCACTGGAAGATGATCCTTGAGAAGACAAGTCTTCATTTGTTAAATTAGATCTGTGTTATGGAAACATCAGTAAATATATGCACACAATCTGCTTTGCATTTGTAATGATAAATAGATATTCGTTACACAGCAAATTACAGTTTAGTGCTTGATATGTCTTCTGTCTGCAGTAAATAAAACAGATAATAACCATTAATGGAGCACATCTAGACTGTAAGCTTTCTGGGGCAGGGGCATGGCCTACTCTGTGTGTCTAGTCCAGTGTTAAATAATACTAGAGAAACTTGGGAATGGAGAGAATAAATCATATTCACTATTTTCAGGGAAGAATGAACAAAGTCAGAAAGTACAAGTGATGGGGTGAAATCACTGTAATAAATGTTGTCAACTCCCCTGGAATTTCCCCTCATCTTATATAGCTATCCAAAAGAGTTGGTGCCATATGACAACAAGGGCTGAATGATGTGGGAAACAGCTTTCTTTTTCTAATAACTGCTGACCTGTCAAAGTTTCATTCATTTAAAGTATTTTAAGACTGCATTGAGCTTTTCTTCTGCCAGTGTTGGGTTTCTCTGTGTTTCAGCAGTTATCTAAAATTTCTCCTGTGCCCTAAAAGGTAATCTTGATACATTAGTAAAATGTTAAGTATATGTAATATTTTTTGATTAAAAAGAATAAAAGCTGAGCCCAATCAATTCAAAAATATTAATGTTCTTTTTAACACACACTGCAAATATCTGAAACTTTCAATATTTCAAGTGTTCAGTTGTTTGAAGGGAAAGACAGCCTGTCATTTCTGAAGATATCCCATATGCACTAGAGAGTTGATTCCAGAGAGTACAAGGATTCATGTGAAGTCAGGTTGTTTACTTCTGTATTTGAAAAACTAATATTCACTTAACATCTGTTTTCTATTTGTAACAAGAGAAGCAGATATTCATTACGCAGCAAAATATAGTCTAATTAATAGTTGCATAATTAGATTGCTTCTGAATTTTTTCCTACCACAGAACAATAAATGAAGCATCCAGCAACATAAGTAACCCAAATACATAAAAAGGAATTGGAACTGAGAAGAGGTGAACAAGTTGCAGTTTTTATTTAATTTAAGGGAAGACACTTTAACATTTTTTTTTACTCTTTTTACACTTGTGTAGTACCTTTTGTTTTAGGTGCTCACCCATTAATTTGCCTAATGCCACCAATAGGCAGATAATAATACCTTAAATGCAGATTGTTAGATTCTGTCTCTCTCATAGTTGACTTTGTCCAAGGGCATGCAACAAGTTAGAGCTCCTGAGTTCTATTCCTAACTTTCAATCCTCTGCTCTATCCCCTAATCTGTTCATTTTACAGAAGTTACAAACATTACATTTGACATACTGATTGAAAAGTCTCAGCCATATGGGCTAAAGCTCACAAATATCATCTCTGCTGGTCACTTCACTTGAAAGGCTTCAATAAGAATCACTTTTGTTTTATGCTTCAAGTAGATGGAGTTGAAGGGAGATGTCCTTGCTATTAAAAAGTGAGTGAAGAAAAAAATGTATCTTTCGGAGAAAACTACCATACATCCAGTTGCTTTCCTCACACATGAAAAATATTTTTAAATTTTTTTTATTAAAAAAGCTTTTGTAGCTTTATTAAGTTATGATCTCAGAAGCTCACATAGCAAGGAAGTCAGCCCAGATATGTATTTGAACAGAAGGTCCCAGAATATTGCCAAAAGTGTAGCTGGTGATACATTAAATGATATACTCTCCTCTGATACATATTGGAGCAATGCCCTGTCTTAGTGCCTGTTTACATTAGAGAAATTTGCACTAGTGTAACTACACCAATGCAAACCCTTAATATGTATGCACTGCATCAATCTAAAATGGGGGTTACACAGGTGCAGTTTACTCTGGTAATTCCAGATTAAGTTGCATTGATGTAAACTCATCTTTATAATGATGCTGAATATGTACATTACCAGTGCAAATTTCTACAATGTAGACAGTGGATGAGGGACGTTGTGTTTCTTCATCTGAGAGATCCTGATTGTAATCCTTTAAAAAATAATCCATACACTTTTTGCAGGAGTTGTTGAACGGCTTTTGTGTTCTGGTGAAATTCCAATTTATCTTATTTATTATAAAATTAGGTAATATGTTTTGCATGCTTGTATTCCCCCTACAGTTTCAATTAGCTATGTCATCCTTTACTTGTATTGAAGTTCTATATAGCAGTGATTTTCAACTTTTTTTTTCGCGGACCACGTGAAAATTGCTGAGGGTCGTCTTGGACCATTTAATGATCTTTCCAAATGTTATTTGTACTGTTAGCTAACTATTGTAAAGCGCTTTGGATAAAAGCGCTATATAAAAAAACTTAATAATAATGAACATTTTTTTGTTCTACAAATAAAAGCACACAACTCATATTTTAATATCAGTAGTCTTTCCTTTCTAATGTGGTGGATGTGCCCTCTCCTCCCCCTTCCCCCCTGGTGGAAGTCCCCGAGCTGGGACTGGGAAGGAGTGGGGGGTCTCTCCCTTTCTCCCCCGCCGCAGCAGCCCCTAAGCTGGGGCTGGGAAGGAGGGCCGTCTCTCCCTGGCAGCCACAGCCCTGGACCTGAGGAAAGTCGCCTCTTTCTCTGGCCACCGCAGCCCTGCATGTCCCAAATTCCCCCCACCCCCTCTTCTCACCCCACTGTTCCCTCCCACCTTCTCCCTATCCCCCCCCAAGACCACCACCTCACCTTACATGTGTCTCTGCTCCAGGGCCCAGGTACCTAATTAGTGGAGTCACGCCTGTGCGGCTCCACTATATAGGTGGGAGGCCCTTCATTCTCTTGTATGCAGCCGCCCAGGCATGCACCTTAGAGGGAATTATCCGCGGACCACCTGAATGGAGCTCGCGGACCACTGTTTGAGAACCTCTGGTATATAGGGTTTTCGTGCAATATCACATATCCAGAAGTGTACTCTGCCTCATCCCCCCGCCCTTCCCTCCCCCGCCCTGCATTGCTATGAAGCATTCTGCCTATAGAAAAAGCAAGTTTCATCACTCAACTGTGCTAACATTACTTCTCTGTTAGTGGAGGGACCACTTCTTCTAAGAAAATAGTCCATTCTTCATATGTGTTCTATCCATGATGTCTGCTAAATCTGTCAACAAGGGTGTCAATTGGCATCATGTTATCTCTTGTCCCAGTTAATCATTGCAGGGCTGAGGCATATTGCTGGTACAATATGGGGAAGTTTGCACTTTTCTCCTGTCTGTGATACCTAGTTTGTTGCTTAAGAGATTGAAGGGAAAAGTCAATTTTGTGTATTTTGTGTAAATTGTCATCACTTTCTATATCGTGGCTTTCCAAATAGATTTACCAGTGTGGTATACTTTGACATACTGTTTGGCAAATAATAAATTATATGTACTACAAAAGAACCACATGTTTTTGCTAACTGCAGATGCACATACTATGTTGCATTTTAATTACCATAGGTTCTGTATGATCATAAAATGTGAAGACCTTATTTATTGTAATAAGATAATTTGCACAAAAGAGGTCAGAACTAAGTTGCTTCAGAGTCTTAATTCTGAATTTCTGGACATGACTGCGACAAAATCTCAAAAGTTGCATTATAATATCTTAGTTCCACTTCCATCTTTTTAATGAATTAAATGACTTTCACAGATGTTTTAGAGGGAAGAGAAATTTATTAATTACTGTAGGATTACTTTTTGTTGAATGACCCTTCAAAAGGTCATGTTAATAAAGCATTAATTTAAACTTTTTAAAAACAACTGATCTCATCTTATTGTACCATTGTCAAAAACCACCACCACCACCAGGTACTGTTCAAAATCAAAAATGTAACTCTGATTTTTGTGAGGTGAAAGAAAGTGACTTCCCTTCAACAGAAATATAAATGGAAAAACAAATATACCCTGTTGATTTGAATGTGAACTAAAACATCATAGAAGAGTAATTGTTTGTTTTATATCAAGCACCACTGTAACAGAATATTAAATGATAACAGCTGTTGTATCCGTGAGAAGCTTCAGAATAGATTCATCTGGGTAGCAAGTATTACTGGGTTGCTTAAGCTATAATTTAGTATCCACCACTCACCTGAAGGTCTATAACCATGTTATATAACTTTCCTTCAACTTATTTTAGTCTGCAATGTGCAATAGGCTGAAAGTGAAATGTATTTCAGGCTTATTTAATGTTGTTTCAGTTTAATTATGTGGCAAGACATTTACTTCAACCAGTGACACACCAGCAAAACCTCGTCCTCTCAGTAGGTTACTATGTGTCCAATAATATTCCTTTTCCTTACAGGCTACTCCTTCAAACAGTTATTCACTGTTTAAAAATCTGCCTTTGACAGGATGGATTAATTTTAAATCACCATTTTTAATCATGATTTAAATCAGCAAGCAGGAAACCTTTACTTAAATCATCCATTTTAATCTTGTTTTGCATCTGTTCTTTTTGTTTTCCTAAAGACAGGTTCATTCACATTGGTTGGTATAATCATGAAAGCATGTTGATTTGCAAGTAAATATAGCCATTACACTAAATTTTGTATTTTTTTGCTAACCATGAGGATGCACCATATACACTTATTTAAGCAATTACATAGCTTAATATACATTTGTGTAGATTCTTAATTTTTATATTTTTATGATGTTGGAAAATGGAATGGTTTTTTATTACTATATTAATTTTTTGCTCATGATTTGTCAAGCTGCATTTGGAAATTTGAATTCAATTAAAAATTCACAGAAATGCATTTTAAAATTGTTTATTATTTAAATAAAAACTACCTTAGAGTGCTGGGTACATAAACTTTCCTTTTTTTCTTTATCAAAAACATCTTTTGCATTTAAAACTAATTGATTTATTAAACAAAACAGGAAATGTTAACCGTTAGTGACTTTAATTGATTGCTTCTGTTCACCATGCCCTTTGAGTTTTTAGAGCTAGTAGAGCTCATCCTCTCCCTCCTCAATTTTATTCGTAGATTGGCAAAGGAAAACAAGCCTTCCTACTTTTTTCAACTCCCATTTAGTGTCTCAAACTTCAATGAACTAGTCCAAATTAAGGAAACATTCTCTATGCACCTCCAGAAGAGGCTACTGCCATCAAAAGTAGCTCAGCAACCCCTAGTTCCAGGTGCTGAGCCAGTGCCTTTCACCAGATCAGTGGTTTGACTTTTCCTGAATCTTCAACAGAATACTTTACCTTCCCTTTGATTCTGAAAGAATGGAAGTATGTTTTACTACAATGAAAGAATATCATACTTTTTAGTTATCATGAAGATAAATGGCATATCCAATAACATAACTGTGCTTTCAGTTTTCCAAAACATTTGAAGTGGGGAAAGGGTAGAATATGAAAAAGCAGACTGTGGGATGAAAGTTTTATCTACGGGGGCATCATTAAAAAGAGGAGCCCAAACAATAGCATTGGCAGACTCTTGCTTTGGTATTGAACTTTATTTAATCTGGGCAAGGATGTGATACATTCCCAAATATTTTTAGCATTCTACAGTGTTTGTTTAATACAGTTTTAAGGGGGTAAAAAGGCAACTTGTAATGGAAAGTTTTCTCTCAGCAACGATGCTGGCCATTAAGATAAATACTTCACGCAAACTTTTGCAAATCATCCAGTAAAGCATAGTCAGAAATGTATCCTACTTGTTGCCAGTGCACAGGGGATTTGTGGGGATGGGACATCTGAAGACCCTAGAAGTTCCAGACTGTTGTTAGTAAAACTATGAAAGACAAAGACAGAAAATGTCAGTATTAACATCCTTTTGAGATACAGTTAAAAATTCTGCTTTTTCAATTATGGTTACAGAAAATCTTTCTGTAGAGGGGGACTAAAAAAGCAATGTAATTACACCATACAGGAGGGTTACAAGATTTGGGATCAAATGCAAGGGATACGTGACCCCTTGTGTGGCAAGCTCCATGGGGCAGTACCTTCACTCCCCTGGTGCAGTGAGATGGACATAAACAGAGACTGCTCCAGAGGCCTTGGCTTGACTCCACTGCTGTGGATTCACCTAGGGGATATGCTAAAATAAACTGTCAAAGTACTATGTGAACTAAAATCCTGTCCTATCTTGCTTCTTTTACCATAGATAAACTTTAGTTCAATCTCTTGTTTCTTTAGGGAACATTTGCCGATCACCCATAGCTGAAGCAGTTTTTAGAAAACTTGTAACTGATGAAAACATTGAAAATAAGGTCAGTTGTTTATTTTTACTGTTGCCAAAATATACTTTCTTCTAGCCAGTCAGTATTACATTAGCTGTGGGAAGGAAAACATAAACATTTGAATTTGTTTTTCTGTAGTGGAGGATAGACAGTGCAGCAACATCTACTTATGAAATAGGCAACCCTCCTGATTTTCGGGGACAGACTTGTATGAGGAAGCATGGCATTACCATGAATCATATTGCCAGACAGGTACTGTACTCTTATTTCCTTTAAATATGTATTTGTGTTTTTGTTTTTGTTGTTGTTGCAGTGGATGATAGACAGTGGTGCTGTTTCTGACTGGAACGTGGGGTGCTCCCCAGATGCAAGGGCTTTAAGCTGTCTAAGAAATCATGGCATTGAGACAGCCCATAAAGCACAGCAGGTAGAAAAAGAGTACATTTTATTTTTTGACAGAACTAATAATTTTGTTCAGCTGTAATTTCTCATACCAATCGCAACAGCTATTTGGTTAGTATATGGTTTATGTGTCAAATTGAATATTAAATATTAGAAGGATTGACTATTAAGTGAGATTTTCAAAAGCACTCAGCATTGGCTTCACTCTTCTAGTTGAAGTCAATGGGAGGAGAGTTAGGCCAACAGTTGAGTGACTTTGAAAACCCTACCTTTAAATGTTTAATATTCTTTCTCTGAGGCATATTTCTTCTATTTTGAATAATTTTGCATTGTCTTATCTTGTGAGTCCATGGCACATCCCATGCATGTGAAGGAACTGATAGGTACTTTTGGAAGGGCAGCATTTATATTGTACAGGTACAATAGATGACCTGACTTGTACTCTGCCCTGGTACTGCTGCTCTTAGGGTCAAAATTCTTTGAGTTGAGGGAGCTCCTGTCTCACACTAAGGAGCTCAGACCCAAGAGTGAAAATAATATCAAAATATCTTCAAAGGAGAATTACAACTAGATAATTTTTGTAAACATACCTTGGGGCAATCTTGCTAAGAGTCAGAGCATCACCATTCACTAAACAGAAACACAGTGTGAAGTTTTGGAAATGCTCACCTCAGTTTTTCTTTAGTGAGTATATTTTAGGCATTGCATTCCAGAGAGAGAGGTATTGAAATAAACATAACTTCATGTATTTAAATGACTTAGACATTCAAATAAATGCACATAACTTATTTCCATTAACTATTCTCTGTGTATAGAGTATTCCTTTAGGACCTGACCTTTCCTTAGTTTGATTCATGCCACTAGTTCTTGCATTTGACACAAGATCAAGTATTCTTGTTAGCATCTTTCCTTTTTGTTCCCTTCAGAATTTTGGTAGACCTTATTGAGGTCGTCCTTTATTTTCTCTATTTCCAAAGAGTACACACTTAGTTCCTCTAACCTTTCTGACTACATTCCCTCAATCATGCTAATTGCCCTCCATTGACCTTTCCAGTCTCTAATTTTTATGTAACAATGCAAACTAACTTGAACACAACACACTATTGCAAATTTTGCCTCTCTTAATACTAGAACAGTTCTGTCTTTTCCATTTACAGGTACCAGATTTCTATTTTATTTTATTCATTACTGCTTGCAAGCAGCATACTTACTTTTGTTTTTACATTTGATAAGTGGTTCTCAAACTCACCTGTGAAGCTGTTTCAGCTACCCTGGTGAAACATGTAGAGGTCTTCAGGGCTTCCTGTAAAGACTGTCTTTTGGAGTTTCTAGATCACTTACGACCAGTTGAACTAAAAAGAAACCAAATCTCTAACACACATGCACGTCTGCATTCTGTGTGACTGCTTCAAATCTTCCTTTGTCAAGTTTTGTTTGTTTTGTTTTTTGTATAAATCCAACCATGAAAAAATTTGTGGAAATACCCAGAACAAAATTGCAACATGACCTCGAGAGATTACAGCAAAGGGAATTTAAGGCAATGATGAGTTTGATGATAAAATATAATTCCTCTCCCTGTACATATAACTAAACACAGGTGTACAATTTTGGGGGGACTATGACAGGCTAGCAATGTTTGTCCAAAACAGCCAACCATGTTGGTAGGTGTTGATCCAGCTGGAAAAGGATTAATGAGGAGCTTTTCGAAGGCACAAATGGCAGTTGGGTATCCAAAGACAGTAGGAGTGAAACACCTAACTGTCCATTTATACCTTTTGAAAATCTCCCCAGAGTGGGTCCTACTGGCTCTCTAATGAAGTAGATGGTTTGAGACCACACTTAGCAAAGCCCCTCTAGGAAGGGGGGAATCAAAGGTGTAGGCGAAGAAGTATTGAGGTAGAATATTTGGAAGCAGCCAAGCCTAGTGAAAAGGCTTGAGCTGAATTTTCCTTCTTTGCTAATAAAGCCAAATCCAAGGAAGGAGTTGAGCATGTGGTTATCTTTTAGAGCAGGTTGGGAAAGTCATCTGCTGGTGGGAAAATAACCAAACACATTAAGGAGAATTTATTCTTTTCTTGGCTCCTTACTGCTGTCCAAATATTATTACTACTTCACTATAGTTCAAGTTCCTGTGCATGTGGCTCCCACTCATGGTGTGGTTGCACCACTTGCACAGTTCAGAAGCTATAAAAGAAGTGTCCAGTAGGGGTGTCACATGCACTCTCCATATCCTCGAGCCCCACTCCTAAGAAAATAAAGGTCAGTGTGACCCTGCTGAACTGCCTCGGTTGCTTCTAACCAATAGTCCATCTTGCCTAATATCCTGTCTTCTGACAGTGGCCAGTACCAGATGCCTCAGAGGGAATAGAATAGAATAGATCCACCCCTGTTGTCCAGTCCCAGCTTCTTGCAGTCAGAGGTTTAGAGACCCCCAGAACATGGAGTTGCTTCCCTGCCCATCTTGGCTAATAGCCATTGTTGGACCTATCCTCCATGAACTTACCTCATTCTCTTTTGAACCAAGTTATGCTTTTGACCTTCACAACATCCCTCGGTAAGGAGTTCCACAAGCTAATTGGGCATTGTGTGAAGAAGTACTTCCTTATGTTTTTGTTTTAAACTTGCTGCCTATTAATCTCATTGTGACCCATGGGTCTTGTTTTATGCAAAGGGGTAAATAACATTTCCTTATTCACTTTCTTCACACCATTCATGATTTTATAGATTTCTATCATATCCAGTCTTCATTGTCTCTTTTATAAACTGAACAGTCCCAGGCTTCTTAATCTCTCCTCATCTGAAAACTGTTCTCTTCTCCTACTCATTTCTGTTGCCCTTCTCTGTACCTTTTCCAATTCTAATATATCTTTTTGGAGATGGGATGACCAGAACTGCATGCTTAAGATATAGGCATACAATGGATTTATAAAGTGACATGATGGTATTTTCTGTCGCCTTTTCTTTCCCTTTCATAATATTTCCTAACATTGTTAGCTTTTATGACTGCTGCTACACATTGAGCAGATGTTTTCAGAGAACTGCCCATGATGCTTCCAAGATCTTTCTTGATTTATCTGATTTAGACCACATCATTTTGTGGAGATAGTTGAAATCCCTCATTATTATTGTGTTTTCTGTTTTTCTAGCCTCTCTAATCTCCCTGAGCATTTCACAATCATTGTAATCATCCTTGTCAGGTGGTTGGTAACATATTCCTACTGTTATACTCTTATTATTGAAACATGGAACTTCTGTCCATAGAGATTCTATGTACAGTTTGATTCATTTAAGATTTTTACTATGTTTGACTCTATGCTTTCTTTGACATATAGTGCCACGCCCCCAACAGCTTGACCTACTCTGTCATCCCTATATATTTTGTACCCTGGTATTACTGTGTCCCATTGACTATCAACATTCCACCAAGTTTCTGTGATGCCTATTGTATCAATATCCTCCTTTAATACCAGCCACTGAAGTTCACCCATCTTTGTGTTTAGACTTCTAGCATTTGTTTAGAAGCAGTTGTTGAATTTGTCAGTATTTAGTTGTCTGCATTCATGTGATGTAGCTGAATGGGACTCTTTTTTTTTTTCTTTTTTCATTTGACAGGCTTCTCTTCAGTTCATATTGTTTATCAACTTCTATCCTCTTCTCTTTGCTAGGATATAGATTATCCCCTTTAATAAGTTATTCCCTAGTGGATGTCTCTGTCTGAACCTTGTACTCGTCTGCAGCTGTTGGCTTTTCCCTGCCCTTAGTTTAAAAACTCCTGTATTAATTTTTCATGCCAGCAATCTGGTTCTGTTTTAGTTTAGTTGGAGCCTATCCTTTCTGTATAGGCGCCTCGTTTTTCAAAAAGTTCCTGAATTCCTAATAAACCTAAATACCTCCTCCAAACACCATCATCTCATTCACACAGTAAGACCCTGCAATTGTGCCTATCTAACTGGCCCTACTCGTGGAACTGGAAGCATTTCAGAGAATACTACTATGGAGGTCCTGGACTTTAATCTCATATATAGCAGCCTAAATTTGTCCTCCTGGACCTCTCTCCTACCTTTCCCTATGTCATTGGTACCTACATGTACCATGACCATTGGCATCTCCCTAACACTGCACATACATCTATCTAGAAGTTTGGAGAAGTCTGCAACTTTCACACCCAGCAGCCAGTTCACCATGTGGTCCTCCTGGTCATCAGAAACCCAATTATCTATCAGAAGTATCTATCTGAGTCACTACTCTTCAAGATCTCTTGTAACGAAGCAGTCACCTTCCCCAGTTCTGCGAAAGAGGAGATCAAAACCTCTGGTATCAAAGGAGCAGCTGAAAGCAAAGCTGGGAAAATCTTCTCACTTGTAGGGGTGCAGTACCAGAGGGATCTGCCTCTACTTCAGCCCCAAGCTTTAAGGGATTGCTGAAAAGTGAATCAGCACAGGCTTCCATGGTATTGCAGCAGCAATCTAAACATAACCCGGCTGGGTCAGATGCTCCACCAGTGGGACTCCTGCAGCCTGCTTCCTCGGTATAGGCTCAGACAGCATCAGAGAGTTGAGCCTTGACAGCACTGAGAGCATCTCCTCCTGAGAAGGTGTGGAAGTCAGTTATGGAATCAGGCCTTTCCCCCCCTTACAAGTGAGGCACTGGGGACTTCTTCAGCACTCTTCTTCAGAGAAACTGTGGACGTCAAAATAACTCCTGAACTGCAGTCTCCTTTACTGGACTGTTCTCCTTTTTAACTAAGTCACCCTTAGAACAACTTGGGGTGCCCTAGCATCGTTGATAATGCTGGTCCATAACTTAATTTTTAAGTAGCTTCAGTGTACAGTACATCTGTCTTCATGTTAGTTTTATTTTTGTTGTCCTCAGTGCAACCATAATTGTGTAAGATTATTTTCACTTGGACCAACATTTAGCAGCAGAGAGCCATGAGGGTAAGACTGTAGAAGTTTTATTAGAGTTGCTAGAAAAACAGAGCTATTTCCACTATAAAAATATTTTTGTAGGTCAAATGCACAGTATGAATACAGCAAATATTTTTACATTGAAAATAAACAGATCTTCACTAGTTCTCAGTACTATCAAAAGTTCTAGCTGAGATTATATTGAGACTTCTATTCTAACTCTGTTTTACACTTCACATTTCCTGCAGAAAAATTCCCTATATGAGTGAAATGTTTCATGTTTGCTCTCAGCCCAGAGGTGATTATTTCCAGACCCCACTCCACCCCAATTTAGGGGAAGTCTAATCATAATCCATTACAGGTTACTATTGAGGCTATTTTTTCATATGCATAATTTTTACAAGTTCACAGTCTGTGGAAAATTTGAACCTATTTTATTTCTAGAACACTTTCTCATACGCTTCCTTTGCTTACCCCAGTTCCTCCCAAAAAAGTACATCTACAGGGCAAACCTTCTAAGAAGCTGAATTATGATGCTATATGCAACTGTGGGTAGAACTGTGCAATATTGATGTTAGCTATTTATGTAGCTAATTCCACTGATTCACAGTGCAAACCCCCAATATCAATGCGGTGCACCAGCACAAAGTGTGGCCTTAAATTGATGTAGGCCTTGCCTGACCTGGGGAAGCTTTTTCAGAATAACTTAAGTTGTGAATTTAAACCAGTGTGGTTATACTAGTATAACCACTTACATGGACAGTCTTGTCTGGTATAAGAGTTGCTTTTTTAGTTTAGTGTATGTCGGTTGGAAATGTGTGTAAGCTAAACTAAAAATGGACACTATTCTGAAACAAGAGTACACACTGGATTATATCTTTGAACTTCTGCTAGTTATACAGATGAGCCCTTGCTTCAATTGCATTAAACCCTAGTTCATGCATAAGGCTATGTTTTAGTCACGGGTATTTTTAATAAAAGTCATGGGCAGTAAACAAAAATTCACAGCCTGTGACCTGTCTATGGCTTTTACTATATACCCCTAAATAAAACTTGGGCCGGGTGCTCTGCAGGGGCGGTCAGGGGGCCCCGCAGGTGCTCGGGAGGGGGGTGGCCCGGGACCTGCAATGGGGGTGGTAGGGAGGTCTGACGACAGCACGCAGCCCGGGACCCGCACTGGTGGGGGATGCGGGCAGCGGCACGCGGCCAGGGACCCCTGCTGGCTCTGGCAGGGGGGGAAGGTTGGTGGGCTTGGCAGGCTCCTTACCTGGATCCAACCAGCATGTCCCTGCACCTCCTAGCGGGAGGTGCAGCCGGGGAGCTCTGCACACTGCTCCTGCCACAAGCACCAGCTCCGCAGCTCCCATTGGCCGGGAACCGCCCCGCACCCCAACCCTCTGCCCGAGCCCTGACCCCCCTCCCACACACGCAAACTGCTGCTGGCCGCTGCAGAAGTCACGGAATCCGTGATCTCCATGATAGACACGCAGCCTTATTCATGCAGCATATGTAAAAAGGTTTGTACAAGTGTAACTAAATCAATGTAATTTCACGAATACAAATTTTCTTACTGTGGGCAAGTTTTTAGAGACCCACTCTTTCACCAGCAACTTACCAACAGTGTACACCCACACATACCTCTGAACTTGGCTCACTCTGTTTAATTTTCATGCTTAGGGGACAGTAGAGGAATCTGTAGAAAGAAAAGTAATTTATAATATGATGTGCAAGGGTGTAGGTTAAGGTAGCCCCTCAGCCTGTTTAAATTTACACCTTTTACAAGCCAAAAAATCTGGAAAATGTTACCAGTTTATGCTCGTTAGCGCATTATGTGGGTGAAAAATAGTTTAAGGGACTATCACATTACATATTCCTTCTGAATTTTGTCTCGTATCTGAGTCTGTATCTAAAAAGCTCTGTCTTTATACACACATATCTAGACAGTGACTAGAGAAACTAATTACATATTATCCAGGAAAAATAATTTGTTCCTCACCTGGTAACTATTTAAAGATAAAACTTCTCTTTTTTTAATTTAGAAGAGCAAAACATGATTGAAAAATCATAAGCAAAAATAGGAAGGGGTTTAGTTATGTTGTTTCTATGCGTTAATCCAGTTTTTCAGTAGAAATGACAATCTGAAGAAGAGTTCTGTGTAAGTTCGACCGTTTGTCTCTCTCGCCAACAGAAGATGGTCCAATAAAAGGAGATTACCTCACCCATCTTGTCTTTCTAATTTTCTAGGGGACATATAAAAATTATTGAAGACTTGGTTTACTTTTTATACATTTGTGAGTGGAGTGAAAATTTTTATAATTCTGGATGAATAACTGACATAGTGTGTTCACTTAGGTATGAAAATATTAGTTGGTAGCTTTTGAAAAGAAACTATTGTAAAAGTGCAACTGCATATTTTAATCTTAATCATAATTTGTTCATTGTTTTGTTAAAACAATTACCATTGATCTGAAGGATAGCTCTTGGACTCAGAATATACTAACCAGTTTGTTGGTTCACAATTCCATTTTTATATGTACATATTGATAATTACTAAGAATTGTAACTTTTTGCAATATTTTTTGTATTGTAAGCAAACACATCTTTGCTACAAAAGTTAAAGCAAATCTTTTTAATTCTAGATTACTAAAGATGATTTCCTTACATTTGATTATATACTTTGCATGGATGAAAGCAACCTAAGGTAATGTATGGTAGAATGCTAAGAGAGATTCTGATTTGACTATCTGCTTTTGTAGATGATGATAAATCCAGAAGATGGGCTTGATTGCTTTAGTGCCTAATGTGCAACCTTTTGCCATTTATTTTCTTATGAGTTATAATTAGACTTTGCAGAATTTGATTTATTATATATATATCATTTAGACAGATGAGCTTATTTTTAAGCATTTTTTTCAGTTTGTATCTATTTAAATTTTCACAGTTGCAGAAAATTATTGGGGTGGGGGTCAGAAATTATTAAATAACAGTAGACATTGAGATTCAAAAAGTTTAAACTTTATAACCATTAAAACACAAATTGTCAACCTATATCAAAATATGCAGAGTAAATATACTTAAATCAAATTCTAAGTTCTTCTTTGAGTAGTGTCTCTATGATGCTCTACATTAGGACCCCTGTGCCTTTGATCAGAGATTTTTGATAGCAGTGCCTTTTCAGCCTGTGCATGGACCGTACAGATTCTCGTGCCCTGTACCAAGACTAGATAGGGCTGTGCGGGCAAACTGCCCTCAGTTCCTTTTCAACTGCTTACGGCCTGAGACGGAGTCTAAGGTGTGCCTGTTTGCCTATTTTATTAGTATTTAGCTGTATAATTGGTTAGTAGAGTCGGTTTAGTACCTTATAGTTGGAAAGATGTAGCACTTGTTCCCTTTTTTTCTTTTCTTAAAAAAAGAAATGGGGGAGGGAGGAATTAAGCATAGACTTTTAAATGATGGAACAAGTCTTAAGACTGACTTTGGACCTGGGTTCAGAGAACACCCCTCCCCATACAAGGACCACCTTTATCTGTCAGCGCCCTGTCGTCGTCAAGATCACTGTCACCAAGAGCTTCCAAGGGGAAGAGAACATCAAAACCTCCATCTCCAACACTCTCCTTGACTGAGGTACTGATAACTGTGCCCCGGTATCATGAGTTTCCCATTCCAGGTATAAGGAAGGGGATAAGAGGAGCAAAACATTAGAGTTCCTCTTCAGAGGATCCAGTCACTAGAGACCTCAGGCCCCAAGAGGAGTACTAGTGAGTCTCTGGGTACTTCAGGTACCATGAAGCACATTAAGACTTCATCGAAGTCCCATACCTCAGTGGTAAAGAGCACTTTACCACCAAGATCACCGTCACCAAAAGACTGGCTTCAATGCAATCCTTGGTACTAATGTCAGTTCCTGTACCGGTACCAGGCACCGGTACCAAGTTCAGTAGCACTTCCAGAACCACAGAAAGACCTTGCAGTCCCGACATCAGTACTTCTCACAGGTTCTGCAATATCATTGGCACAGTACCAAGTTCTGTTGTGCTTCCGGTATCACAGGAATTCCTAAACCCAAAAGAGCTTGCGGTACTGAATGAGCTGGAGTCTCCACTCCTTGCAGCCTCCGGTCTCCTGAGTCACTGACTGCTCAGGTTTATGGGAGATCTACCTCTTCTCCTTCTTCAACTATCCACAAGGAGGGGTTGTCACCTCCCATACAGAATGTGAAGAAGCATTCCAATTCAAAACTTTTGG
The DNA here is from genome assembly GCA_003942145.1 of Platysternon megacephalum. Classification (NCBI taxonomy): domain Eukaryota; kingdom Metazoa; phylum Chordata; order Testudines; family Platysternidae; genus Platysternon; species Platysternon megacephalum. The sequence continues at coordinate 1,500,000 of QXTE01000155.1, forward strand.
TTCAAGGATCTCCAGTTCTTTCTAGCTGTTACTCTCCATTGCAAATGCAACAAAGGCAAGACACCAGAGCCCTGGGGAGACCAATACTGGATCTCTCCCATTTCCTTATGGTCTCATTGGCCCTACTGGGATCCATGGGCTGTGTACCAGCAACAGTTTTGAGGGATTTCCACTCAGTCCACAGGAAACACAGAAGTCTGTGCCCCGGTACCATTCCTCTCTCCTCTCCACTCTGAGCCGAAGGGGACCTTTAAGGAGCAAGAGCAGACAAAGAGATTGCCCTCCCTTACAAAAATCTCATCATCATCACCTGATGAGGCAGCAAAGGCCATCACTACCATCGCTGGCTGATGACTTTAGGCAATTCCAGGATTTGATTAAATGGGTCGCTGACATCCTGCAAATTCCCCTAGAGGAAGGTCTAGTATTTTCATCACAGGCTCCTGAATGTATTGCACACCTCTACCTCAGCACAGGTGGCACTGCCAATTTAATGAAGCCCTCCTTGAGCCAGCCAAGTTCATCTAGCAAATTCCATCAATTCCCTCCCTCCCAGCCCTGCTCCACAAATGCAAGAGGGCTGATTTAAAAAAAATACTTCGTCCTGGCCAGGGATTCTGAGGTTTTTATTCTCTCACCTGGGACCAAACTCTCAGGTTGTGGATGCACTCAATGAAAGGGACAGGCAGCATATCCAAAAGACCACGCATTATAATAAAGACCAGAAATGTCTGGACCTGTTTGGCCGTAGGAATATTCATCATCAACACTTCAATTCAGGATAGCTATTCACCAGGCACTGATGTCAAAATATGATTACCTGTGTCGTCAGATGCTACCGGTGGGGTGCTCTGCTTTCTCCTATGTTGATATCACTCAGCTGCGTGCGTGTGTTCCCTCTGTGTGTTGCCCCAGCTCTGCAGATCACTGGCACAGTAGACCCGACGAGAACCCCCAATAACCACAGAGTCCAGTAAAATGCAAAGCTACGTTGAGTAGGTTTATTGCGACCTCGGACACAATTGCAGTTCCCTGTAGGTTACTTAGAATGTGTACAACCTGCAAGCTGGAATTGATAGGATTATTTACATCATATATTATAGAATATGGAAAAAATAATTGAGACTGAAATTATAATGGTATCAACTGGAACTCTATAGTTCAGAATAAATCTGGATTTCCAGATTTTAAGCCCTGAAACTTTTGATTGGAGTATCCAAGCTGTCTACAAATTGGTATGTTTTTAAATCGGTTATAAGACTTGTCTGAGAATTTGGAAGGAATTAAAGATTCTTTGTTGTTATTTAATCAGAAATTACTTTTTTTCTTAGTGTGCCAGGATTGTTCAACCCATATATTGTCAGCAGTAATAGGTATTCTGAACTCCAAACTTCAGACATGCAGTTTTGTACACGCTGAAGCATAGTATAGTTCTTCGAGTGCTTGCACATGTCCATTCCAACTTAAGTGTGTGTGCGAGCGTGCGCCCCGAGCACAGCTATCGGAGATTTTTCCCCTAGTGGTATCCGTCAGCTCGGCTCTGGCATCCCTTGGTGCTGCACGCTCATAGTGCCGGTATAAGGGGCCCTGCCGAGCCTCCGCTCCTCAGTTCCTTCTTACCACCCGTGACGGTTGTTGGAGATTCCCCCCTTTGCCTTGGCAACGTGTGTTAGTGGTTCTCATAGTTTAAAAATTCTGTAGTTTTATTAGTTAGTGTAGTGTATTAGTTGTAAATAGTATAGAGTAGTAGCTAGGACTCCTCTCAGTATCTGGAGAGGGAGTCCGTCTCTCCCCCGTACCCAGTTGCCAGTGTTTAAAGCAATGCTCTTTCTGTGCAAAGCCTATGCCAACCAGCGACCCGCACTTAAGTTGTCTTAAGTGTCTGGGTGAGGGACACAGGAAAGATCACTGCCAGATCTGCTGCAATTTCAAGCCGCAGACCCAAAAGGATTGAGCAGCCAGACTAAATGTCCTCCTCATGGAGACAGCACTGAGGCCCACCTTGGAGCCGAGATCTGACTTTGCATCCGTGCAGAGCGCACTTCCTTGCCGGTGCCCAAGAAGAGGCACAGAGGACAGTTGGAGAAGACCAGTTCCCTGGCAGCAAAGACGGACAAAGCGAGACCCGGGGCGAGCCGCTCTCCCTTGCCGACGCCACAGCAGCCTCTGGCGTTACCATCAGTGCCGGCGCCACAAACGCCCAGGGGGGGAAGTGCTACCCCCATCCTGACATCAGATGGATGACTTTGCAGTACCATTGACCCTGGAGACTTATGCTGCCGCTAAAGGCTTGATGGCTCTGCCGGTACTCAGCCACCTTAAGGTGCCTAAAGTGACACCATCTGCGCCGCCTAGCAACACTGAACCTTCCACATTCAGGTATCAGAGGGGTAGCCGTGTTAGTCTGGATCTGTAAAAGGAGCAAAGAATCCTGTGGCACCTTATAGACTAACAGACNCATTCAGGTCAATCTCAATACCAGCCTCTAGGGAAAAGCCTCCATTTATTACCTCACCAGAGATGTCCCCACGGCACCGGTCCCCACCACCGGGAGGATCGGCACCGCTGTGGTCACCTCGATCATCTAGCTCTTCCTCGTTTTAAGGGTCAGATTCGGGGTCTGACATCTTGAGTCACCGTCGCCGCTCCCTGCACCCATCTCTGACTTCGGAAGCCCCGGCAGCCGATGCCTCAAAGTGCCGGGCCCGTGGGGACCAGCACCAATCCAGTGGTCCTTTTGGAACCTGTGGGGGTTTCCCCAGGACCAAGGCACCAGCTCGAGGCGCCCGCTATTCAGTGCGGTCGGAGACTAGGGCAGTGCCGGGGGCCCACCGAGAGACTCCCGAGCCGAACTCCGGGGTCGACGCTGGAGCCGGCCCGAGTACCGGTTCTGGCACTAAGGCGGGCACCGGTACCGGCCAGCAAGTGCAAGCTGGCCAGGAGGAGATCCCCCTGGATGCTGGGACAATGCATGTCGCCTCCTCGTCCTCACCAAAGGATGAATTAAGGCTTAAGGGGTCTTCTCCTCCCTGGGATGACCTGAGAGCCCACCAAGACCTACTTAAGCGGGTGGCCTCTAATTTGGGTCTTCAGGTGGAGGTCGTTAGGGAGCTGTCTGATGGCTTCCTGGACATTGACGGCCGCAGCCCTGGAAAGGGTCGCTCTCCCTTTTCACAGCTCCATTATGGGGCCAATAAAGACCCTATGGTAAAACCCAGCATCCATCCATCCCTCCCATGACCAAGGGAACTGTGGAAAAAGTACTTCGCGCTGGTCAAGGGATGTGAGTTTTTATTTTCTCACTCCCCGCCTGGGGGTCTCGTCATTGGGGCTACTAATAAGAATGACCGTCAAGGTAACACAGGGTCGACTCCGAAGCCAAAGGAGCCTAAAAGGATGGACCTTCGCATAGTGAACCAGCAGGGTCGCTATGACTACAATATGTGGGAAGGGATGACAAAGTTTAAGGATAAACTTCCCCAGGAGAACCAGCAGGAGTTCTCAAGCCTAGTAGAGGAAGGCAAGACGGTTGCCAGAGCCTCCTTACAGGCAGCCCTTGACTCCGCGGACTCAGCGGCCAGATCTATGGCCATGGCAGTCACTATGTGCAGGAGTTTGTGGCTGCAAGCATCAGGGCTCCCACAAGAGGTCCAGCAAGACCTACTGTTCGAGGGACCCTCGCTTTTTGCTGAAAAAACTGACGCTAGGCTCCAGTGTTCAGAATCACTTTAGTGTCCTTAAGTCCCTGGGTCTGCAGTCCCAGTCTCAGCCCAGGAGACCATATAGGCCACAGCTGTTTGGCTGCTTTTATCCTCACCAAAGATACGATCAGAGGAGACACAGGAATGGAGTCTCTGGGCGCGGGCCACATCCTCCTTCTCCGCGGGGCACTCTCAACTGCCCCCTCGTCATTTGGGTGCCTCAAAGCACTCGTTTTGATAGGTTTGTGGAGGACAGTATATCATTTCCGCTCTCACAGGATCCAGTTACCCCTGTATTTTCCAACCGTCTTTCCCACTTCCTTGAGGCCTGGAAATGGATCACTTCCAACTGCTGGGTCTTAAACACAGTGGAGGTCGGCTATACCCTCCAGTTCATCTCCAGCCTTCCCTGTCCCTCTTCAGGGAATCTTCTCACGAGCTTCTGCTGCAGCAAGAAGTTCAGTCCCCCCTCAGGATGGGAGCCGTGGAAAAGGGTTCTACTCCCATTATTTTCTGATACCCAAGGCCAAGGGAGATCTCAGGCCCATCCTAGACCTGTGCCGTCTCAACCAGTTTCTCAAGAAGTTGAGGTTCCGCATGGTCTCTTTGGGGTCAGTCATCCCGTCTCTGAATCCAGGGGATTAGTATGCCGCCCTCAATTTAAAGAACGCATACTTCCATATATAAATTTTTCATGGCCACAGAAAATATTTGAGATTCGGGGTGAACCAGGGGCGCTACCAAATTGCAGCCCTGCCGTTTGGCTTTTCGGCAGCCCTGAGAGTCTTAACCAGATGTATGTTGGTGGTAGTGGCCTTTCTAAGAAGAGGAGGAGTCCACATATTCCCGTACCTCGACGACTGGCTAATCAAGGGCAGGTCTCAGGAGCAAGTGAAGTCGGACATTGCCCTCATCCAAACAACCTTCTGGTCGTTGGACCTTCTTATCAACATAGAGAAGTCGACACTAGTCCCCACTCAGAGAATAGAGTTTATCAGGGCGGTCCTCGATTCCCAGCTGGCAAATGCCCTCCTCCCAGAAGATAGCTTTTAGGCAATTTTGGAGCTAGTTGGTTATGTGTAGGCTCATCCTATCAAAATGGTTAGGACATGCTTGAGCCTTCTTGTCCACATGGCGTCGTGCAAGTATGTGGATCATCACGTGAGGCTGAGACTCAGACCTCTCCAGGCCTGGCTAACCACAACCTATGCTCCCTCCAGGCACCCGCTGGACAGCAGGGGTTCTCAAGCCTAGTAGAGGAAGGCAAGACGAAAGGAAGGCCCCCCTCCACACATCCTCCCTACCATGGTGGCTAGACCATTGGGTAGTCTGCAAAGGGATTCCCCTTCACAAAACCTCAATCATCTGTGCACCTGGCCTCTGACGCTTCAGCGCTGGGTTGGGGAGCCCACCTGGAGGTGCTCAAGACTCAAGGGTGCTGGTCCACTGAGGAGCTGGCACTCCACATCAATGTCAGAGCTCAGGACAGTCCATCTCACATGTCAAGTGCTCCTGCCTCATATTGCGAACACAAGAGTCTCAGTCCTCATGGACAATACGTCAGCCAGGTACTACTACAAGAGACAGGGCGGAGCCTGTTCTTCCCTTCTGTGTCAGGAAGCAGTTCGCCTATGGGAGTTATGCATCGCATGTCCGATCACAATCGAGGCTTCATTTCTACCAGGGGTGCAAAATAAGCTTGCAGACCGCCGCAGCAGGTCCTTCTCCACTCACCACAAGTGGTCCCTGCATCCAGATGTCACACTGAGCATCTTCCACATGTGGGGATTTCCCCACATAGATCTGTTTGCCTCATGTTCCAACAGAAAAAGCCAGCAGTTCTGCTCTCTGAGGAGCCACAGTCCAGGCTCAATAACAGACACGTTTCTCCTGAACTGGTCGCGTCACCTGCTCTATGCCTTTCCGTCCATTCCACTGGTTCACAAGGGTGCTGACAAAGATCAAGCAGGACCGGGCTCGGGTCATCCTGATAGCTCCAGGCCCAGACAGCATTGGTACACCTCACTCATTTGCCTCTCTCGCAAGACCCCGATCGGGCTTCCTCTGTACCCAGACCTGATCTCGCAGGACCATGGTCAGTTGCTCCACCTGAACCTCAGCTCTCTCCATCTGATAGCCTGGTATCTTCATGGCTGAATCCCGAAGAGCAGGCTTGTTCGGAGCAGGTCTGAAAAATTCTCCTGGGCAGCAGGAAGGCTTCCACGAGGACAGCTTACTGTGCAGAGTGGAAACGTTTTCCCTCTGGTCGTCTGGTTCTGCTGATGCATTCTTCGATCCAACTCATCCTGGACTATCCTCCTATGTTTGAAGAAACAGGGCTTAGCCCTTTCCTCCATAAAGGTCCACCTGGCAGCCATTTCAGCATTCCACCCGAAGGTCGACAATAGGTCAGTGTTCTCATATGAAATGATAGTTTGCTTCCTCAAAGGTCTGGAGAGGGCATTTCCTCAAGTGAGAGAAGCGGGATTTGAACCTTGTTCTCTCAAAACTGACAGGACCGCCATTTGAACCTATGGCAATGTGCTCATTCCTACATCTCTCATGGAAGACGGGCCTTTCTGGTGGCGATTACTTCGGCCAGAAGGGTTTCAGAGCTCCAGGTCCTTATGGCGGAACCACCCTATACAGTTTTCTCTAAGGACAAGGTACAGCTTCGGCCACTCCCTAAATTCCTTCCGAAGCTTGTGTCCCAATTCCACTACAACCAGCCAATCTTTCTCCCAGTCTTTTACTCTAAACCTCATGCAACTAGGGAGGAGCAGCGCCTGTATTCCTTGGATGTCAAGCGGGTTCTGGCTTTTTATATTGAAAGGATCAAACCATTCCATAGGTCACCACAGTTCTTCATAGCAATAGCGGACAGAATGAAAGGGCTTCCCATCTCTGCCCAAAGGCTCTCATCCTGGATCACTTCTTGCATACGAGCATGCTACGACCTCGCAGGCGTACCCCCTCCGCAAAACTGACTGCCCACTCTACAAGGGCCCAAGTTCCAGTCCGGGATATATATAGAGCAGCGACCTGGTCATCAGTGCACACGTTCTCGACGCACTATACTGTCACACAGCAGGCCAGAGACGATGCCCACTTTGGCCGAGCGATCCTACAGCGGTTCTACAGTCATCCTCTTGTATTATTGCTTGCATAAGAACGGCCATACTGGGTCAGACCAAAGGTCCATCCAGCCCAGTATCCTGTCTTCTGACAGTGGCCAATGCTAGGTGCCCCAGAGGGAATGAACAGAACAGGTAATCATCAAGTGATCCATCCCCTGTTGCCCATTCCCAGCTTCTGGCAAACAGAGGCTAGGGATCCATCCCTGCCCATCCTGGTTAATAGTTAGTCACCTAAGTTGGAATGGACATGTGCAAGCACTTGAAGAAGAAAAAACGGTTACCTACCTCTCGTAACTGTTCTTTGAGATGTGTTGCACATGTCCATTCTGAAACCCACCCACTGGCCCCACTCTCGGAGTGGTTGGTAAGAAGAATCTGAGGAGCGGAAGCTTAACGGGGCTCCTTATGCTGGCGCTATGAGTGCGCAGCACCAGGGGGTGCCAGAGCCAAGCCAATGACTACCACTAGGGGAAAAATCTCTGATAGCTGTGCTCGGGGCACTCGCGCACACACTTAAGGACATGTGCAACACATCTCGAAGAACAACAGTTACGAGAGGTAGGAACCGTTTGTTTTTTTTTCATACAAAGGGTCATTTTCAGGAAAATAAATTAGGAATCTTCTTCATTACAGCTAGAGAGGGTAGAAAGGGCTCTGGCTGAAAAAGCCAGTTTATTATCCTAAGAAAAATAATGCTTCTTTTCTACTATTCGCTATGATTCTGGTAACATGTCTCCTTGGGACCATGTTGAGCTTAATAATTGTGCATGGCAATCGCTGACTAATTTTTCCTTAATTGGAGGATGCATTTGTCCAGGGCCAAGTGGTTAAATGGATATGAAAGTCTAAGCAATGGCCCTTTGAAAGTTGTCAGGATTTAAAGACTGAAAAATAAAGATGAAATTATACAAATCAGTCAAGTGTTTTTCAGATGGTTGTGAATGTCCACCTCTTTTACAACCAAATCATGCAACTTGAATTGACTGACGTGTTAGTCAGTGACTTAAGAATATACTTAGGTGATTTACTTCCAGTTTCATTTAAACTCTTAATTTTATATTGGTGCCTTTTACACTTGCCAAGATGTCAGTGACACAGTGAAAAGAGCTGTACTGAAGCAAGTGGAAAAAATATTGGAAGTGTAGAACTGGAGTGATTTCAAAAGAGCTTAACATTACTTGGAGAACTGAAATTCATTCTGACTTCTGCCAGGAAAGCAGCATAACAACAGTGGGAAGAAGACTCTGCACCCAGCCGCCTCTGCCATCTACACTACCATTCTGGACCTCAGATTTCAGCCCCAGTAGTGTCCAGCTTTCCCTAGGAACAGCCCTGTGGTGCTCAAAGTTGTTCTACCACAGTGCCTGGGAGGGCAGACTCATTCTAGCTGCTGGCATAGTACCAGCAGTTGGAGGAAAGAGGACACCTTTACAGGTTTGGGAGCCTTTCATTCCACACATGCCCCAGAATCAGAGCACTCTGCTTGCTTCTGTTGAGGTGTGTTGAGAGTCCTAAAGTGAGATCGGCTAGCCATCGTGGCTGACATTGGGTCAGGTTTTATATAAGAACTTTTGTTTTACAGCATAGGGCTCTCAACATACCTCATCAACAGAAGCAAAGCAGAATGATCAGAAGTGCTCGTCCACATGTTTACAAATACTGATGGGAGGAAAGACTTTGTTTAGCACTTCAGCAATCAATGTAATATGAATACAACAGAATAATTTTTTTAATTAATTGAAGGCAGAGCTAAGAGCATTTACAAAAACAGAACAATTGAAGCAGCATTTCGTGGACACCTGGAAGAAGCTTACTCATATTTTTAAGAAATATATTTACTGTGTTCCAAAGAGACTTTTGTATAATGAAAGCTAAAGGGAGACACTGAAAATAATGCATAAAATGACTGGAGAAAAAAATTGTAAGCTTTTTTTAGTGACTAAACCCAAATTAAGGTCATTGTCGAGCACCCAATTGCTTGATTTATTTGTTTTCCATTTAGTCTTCATTTTATATAGATGTCCTTGACATTGAATAAAAGTAAGCAACAACATAGAGTACACAGCACTGTGAAAGTATAGCAGCTCTTTCATCTTCATTCATATCCTGTAAACTTCCTAGTAATTATTGAATTTATAATGCTGATTCCAAATGGAGCAGACACCACCATTGCCATGAAAACAATGGTTCAAATTTGCTTCTTTTTACTTTACAGAGATCTGAAAAGAAAAAGTAATCAAGTTAAAAACTGTACAGCTAAAATTGAACTCCTTGGGAGCTATGATCCACAGAAACAGCTTATTATTGAAGATCCATACTATGTAAGTATCACAGATTGACTTGAGAACTTTTAAACATTAGTATGTATGTATGATTGTAAAACAAACTCAATTTTAAAAGTAGCTGTTGAAGACTTAAATCTGGGTGGCTAGATATTTTTACCCTTTCTTTTTCTTATCTTTTTCCAGGGAAATGAAAAAGACTTTGAGACTGTTTACGAGCAGTGTGTTAGATGCTGTAAGGCATTTTTGGAGAAGTCTCGTTAGTGCCACACCATTTTATTTCTAAAAGGAAATAATATTTAGCTCCTTCTTTGAAGTGTTATATAAATTTCACTTGATTGATGTATTTAAAATGTAATATTGTATCTCTGCAGTAAATCCTAACTGCAGCGTCTTAATTTTAGTTTTGTATTGTAGCTACTCTATGGCCTAACTCAGAAGAATTTGGAAAAGTTTTAAAAATTGTATTTGAGGATCAGCCATTTTGTCGGGCATCAGTGTAACAAAGTATTTCATTCAGAGACCAGCAGAATAAATATGTCTATGAACTCTCTTTCAGTGTCTAAGTACTATAAAATTAACATGTTTTGCTTTTTTTGTGTGTAATACAAACTTACATTCCTGTACATATATCCCATTTAAGTATTCTTAAAAAGGGGATGCCTGAGAAACAGGAGCTTTAATGTTTTGACACAGATGTGCATATATTGAACATTAACTGATGAATGCTGTATTTCTCAAGAAAAATAGCTGCATCCTTCAGGACTGTTTATTTCAGGCAAAGCTATGATGCTGACTTTGCTGCAGACAAGTCTGTGGATACTTAACCCATCATCATCATCAGACTCTGCAGACATCCTGTCCAGCACAAGTCCCTAGAGTTGGGAGTGTACAAAAGCTGGGTAGCATTTGCAAACTTCTGCAGTCCTAAAGCTGGAGTTAACTCCCCAGTACATGAACTAATGGGAACATTGACCACTTCCTTGTACTTCCCTGACATCCGAGCCTCTCTTTTCCTTAGATAAATAGTTGCCTGCTGTCAAGTAAGAATTGAGGGGATTTTTTTCTCTGCAACTTTTCAAATAACTCCCCTCGGTTTCTTAATCAAAAACCAGATCACCAATCCATGTCCTAATCTCCTGCTTCAACTGCTGCAATCTCTTCCTGGTCTTTTTGGATCCTCACAATGCCAGGCTTGCTCCGCCTTTCATATTCTACTTTCAAAGGGCTCGGGATCTTCTTTAATGCTTGGAATGCCCTGGTACACTTTCACCCAGCTGGTACACTTTCACCCAGATTCATTCGCTCCTTGATTTGTTCAAGTTCCTCCTAAAAACTCACTTCTGCTGACTGGCCTATGGAAAATCAAGGGGGATGAAAAGTGTTAAAATAAATACTAAATTTTTTTAAATCCTTCACGAACGATACATCCCTTTCTGAGTTACCACAAGTTTTTGATGTTCACCCTTCTTCTTCTGCTCTTCCCACTTCCCACCTTTTGTTATGTCTCAATTGTTGAAATCGGGCGGCATGTTTTTTGGGACAGGGCCCACATCTTAATCTGTGAAGTAGAGCACACTTTGGCATCCTCAGAAAATGAGTGACTCCCCTGGCTGAAGATAAGCTGCCAGACTCCATCCCCTCCACATACTGTAGTATTTTTTGTTAGAGCGATGCGCCTGAAAGTTTACAGTTAATCTTGATATTGTTTCAAAGCTCAGCCAGGCAGAGCTTTTCAAGATAAAGCAATACAATATAAAAACATAATTGAGATTCATATCTTGATCTAGCAATATTAACCTATTAAAGTCAAAACTGTAGCTGAAAATAAAATCTCTCATAATCCCTGTCTCTGTTAATAGCCAATGTCACTGAACACTGTTCAGAGGAGAGTCGGTGGCACATCAGAAGTATGCATTTGAAAGCTCAGTTTTAAACTGACAACAGGTCTCACCATAGTAGAGTGGGGTTACTCCATGGGGAGGTAGTTCTGCTCTGTCCTGAGAAAGTTCAATAAATTGTAAAAACTTACCCTATGTGGGCATGTTTGACCATCGCCCTAGCCAATGTTCAACACAAACTTCTGTTCCAGGCTCATCTGAAAGAATTAAAGGGGAAAACAGTTACTTTTATGTGTGTTATATAACATCTATGTGCATGAATTTGTAACCATGTGTTTCTGTAAAATTCAGGTTCTTAAGGAAAATTTGTATGTCTAGTAGTTTAATACCAGTCCAGTACAAGGTGACTTGATAATAGAGGACCAACTAAAGTAGTGCTGTAATAGAGCAGCTAAAATGAATTTGTCTATGTAGCTGAAGTGTGGGCCTGCAATTTTTCTCAACTTCTCCACTCACGATGCCTCCTGTCAGCTGCTGCGCTCGTCAGGCAGGTCTTTGGTGACTTAGCCCTCCGGCCGAGTCATACACAGTCAGTATGCAAAACAAACAACAAACCCCTTTTGGGGTACAGAGTCAAAAATGTCTTGCAGCCCTTTCTGGGCTCAGTCTTCTAATAGTCCAATAGGGTCCATCGCGGTACCCTCTCCACTGGCGTCAACCTGCAGCTATCCCTGGGCTCAGGCTCTGAATTAGTCCAATGGGGCCTATCGCAGTACAACAGCCCCTCCTCCCCCCTCCAGTTGGTACGTCTTTCTGTAGCCCTCCCGGGACTCAGTCTTCAGTCTGACCAACAGGGCCTATCTCAGTGCCCTAGCTGGCCAGTTTACGTGTGAAGGTTCCTGCTCTGGGATAGAGCAATGCCCCCTGGGCTTTCTCCCTGGAGACTCTTCGCCTGTCCTTTAGTCCTCTGACCCCAGCTCTCCAGCTGGGTCAGGCTCAGTTCAGCACCTTCTGGGGGGTAACAGTTCTACATACAGTGCCTTCCCTAGGTCTGTCTAAACTCCCTTCTCTCAAGGCGTAGCCCAGTGGTTTGGAACTGGTGACCCCTTTCACATAGCAAGCCTCTGAGTGTGACCTCCCCCTCCCCCCCCTTATAAATTTAAAAACACTTTTTAAAATATATTTAACACCATTATAAATGCTGGAGGCAAAGCGGGGTTTGGGGTGGAGGCTGACAGCTTGCGACACCCCCCCTCCCAAGTAGTAACCTTGCGACCCCCTGTGGGGTCCCGACCCCAGTTTGAGAACCACTGATGTAGCCACTTCTCCAGTGGCTGTTTGGGAGGGAGGACCTGGGCCCACCCACTACTCCGGGCCCCAAGCAAGGGACCATCTAAATAGCAACCATGTCCCTCTAACTGTGTTTCCCTTGGCCACTTCCCTACAGCCCTTGTCTTCCATGCGTCCCAGCAGCCAGCCAAGAACATCTTCCTTTCTCCCCAGCCCCTGCCAGCAGCTGCTCTGTCCAGCCTTTCAGCTTCTATAGCCAGCTAGGAGCACCTCTTACTCTCCTAGTCCCTGCCAGCTGACTGAACTCACTTTGGCTCTGCAGCTCTTTTTATCCTAGCCTGCTGGGCTTTGATTGGCTGCTTCCTGCAACCTCTTTCCTGATTAGCTGTGTCCCACACAGCCTCTCTAGGCAGCTTAGAGGATCTTTTCCACTGCCCTTTTCCTGAGGGGAGTGTGGAAGGACCTTGAGGCCTCCAGCAGAGGCCTCTGGGCCTAGTCCACCCCATCACAGTCTCTATGAAGTTTTCATTTTGTATTACATTTTCAATCATATTTTCCTTTCAGGTCTGGTCAGTTTTATATTTTTGTAAATGGGACTCTACCTTTAACTATGTATAAAATTGGAAGTGGCAGGACAAAATATCCTGGCCCCAATTCAGGAGTGCATCCCTTTTCAGGAAGAGTGCTCAATATGCTTAAAAGCTTTCCTAAACTGGACCCCATGAGAGTAACATTGCATTTAAAAAGAAGACTTGTTTGCAGAAGATGAAAGAATAGAAAATGGCTAGCCTTCAGGGGACAGTTGCACAATGGCATTATACAAACATACATGTGCAAGATGAGCAATTGACAGAAGAAGATGCACTAATAATCCATAAAGATGACTGTTACAAGTCTAAATTTTCTCAACTTTTAGGAAAATGTTATGCCAAATGGACAAATACAGAATTTCCTCTACCTCTCTTTTTTTTTTTTTAATCTGCCGCTGCTCTCCTTAAGTAGATGGAAAGATATATTTAGATCTAGTCAAGCAACCTCTCTGAGTGCCCTAGCCACTGCACTATAGAGTGATTCTCTCTGGCCCAATTAATATTTTAATTAAAATGGAACAGCTTCAGCAAGAGAGATTGAGACCCACACTAGAGTATCACTTCCAGTGGCTAGGGAACTCATCATACAGGTAGGAAACCCCTGTTCACATCACTTCTCATCAGGGAAAGCAATTGAAGAATTGAACGGGAGTCTCTCACATTCTGAGTGAGTACGTAACCACTGGGCTAAAGGTTATAAGTGAGGTCCTCTCCCCTCCCCCATTTTGTGAGGCATTAAGCAGCCTCTAAGAACGCCTACCGAGTCAGATCCTGCAGGCAAGATAGATGCGCCCCAGGTTTATGGATCATTCTGGGGCTTAGCAATGAGACAGGTGTTTGGAGGCCTAGAGTGAAGCAGCATGCCCAGAAGCAGAAACTTAGGCACCTAGATAACTTTTACAGCAAAACTTTAGGATCTGAGCAAGTTTTCACACATACAGGGTTAGGCAGCAGCCAAGCAAAGTTTTTGTGGATCGCAGTAGCTCCTAAAACTTGAGACGTGGGTCCCTTTGTGGATCTGGCCCTAAATGATTTGTATAGGAACCCATTATTCCCCACTCTGAACTTTTTGTTACAAATGTATTAAGAACTGTCGATGACAGTTGACATGTTAATGCCTCATGAGGTCACATAAATCAATGGTTATCAACCAGAGGTATGTGTACCCCTGGGGGTATGCAGAGGTCTTCCAGGGGGTACATCAACTCATCTAGATATTTGCCTAGTGGCTACATAAAAAGCACTAGCAAATTCAGTACAAACTAAAATTTCTTAGTCAATGACTTGCTCATACTGCTTTATATACTATACACTGAAATTTAAGTACAATATTTATATTCCAATTGATTTATAATTATATGGTAAAAATGAGAAGGTAAGCAATTTTTCAGTAAGTGTTCTGTGACACTTTTGTATTTTTATATCTGATTTGGTAAGCAAGTAGTTTTTAAGTGAGGTGAAACTTGAGGGTACGAAGACAAATCAGATTCCTGAAAGGGGTACAGTAGTCTGGAAAGGTTGAGAGAGACTGACATAAATCACATAATATGGATTTCTCTTACTAAAAGAAGTCTAAGGAAGTTAGGTGCTCAAATCCAATTGGAGTTTTGATGGGATATGGGCACCTTTAATTCTTTTACTGGAGAATACTGGGGGATATTTGCTTGGCATCTTATGTGGCCATAACAAAACTTCCTTGGAGTTCCTAAAAATGATAGATGAAGATTCTTTAACACAAAGTCCTGCACCCAACAAAGGATAACTCAATATTGGACCTCATTCTGGTGGACAAAGAGTTAATTACAGATTGTTGGTAAATTGCATAGTCAATTGCTTGACCACACTTTGGTTTGTTATAAAATATACTCAAGAGACCAAATAACCAACCTCAGTCAGCTTTATTGCTATAAGCCAATAATAATATACTACAGGGAAAAGGTTCTATGTGATGCCTGTCTCTGGGAAGCCCTCTTGTGCAGAGATGTTACATTCACGTTAGGCGTAAGATGTGCTCCCAAAGTTATACATCTCAGTTGGTATTATTTATATGATGATTTCACAATTTACACATCTCTTTACACATCGTTAAAATCCAACCCGTAATTTTGTCCCAATTCCCTAACCTATTGTTCTGTTCCTTCCTATCTTTGTTTTGGATTTGCATTCCAGGTACTGGTCCGTGAAGGTACTTCCCTAGTTTGTATTAAGACATAAAATGAATGTATCTTGATTTTTGACAAGTTTCCTGTCCGCTTATACCAAATGCTTACTTCGGCAAATGCAAAGAGTTATGAGATACCTATCATAAGTGAATAGCATTATGGTATAGGCCAGTTTATGCTATATTACTGTTACAATATTTGTGCTTAATGCATATGCATACTAATACATGTACATGTAGTGTGGACAATACATGTTATTAATATGACATAATATGCTAGCCAGCATACATACTCATTGCTGACCTAAAAATTAGCACTTATCATGGTATCAGTGATCATGATCTGGTTACATGTGCTTTGTGGGGGAACCAACCAATAATGTGTATATTTGGATCTTCAAAGGGTCAGTTTTCAAAAGTTTAAAACAGTTGTAAGCATAACTGACTGGGAACATAAATTTAAGTGGGAAGCGTCAGTGGAGGTGGTGGATTCACTGTTGTTTGGAGCCTTGAAGAAAGATTAGATATTTTTCTGTAAGGTATGTTTGAAGTCAGTTTCTGGGAGAAGTTCTGCAGGTTCAGGGTGTCAGGCTAGCTAGTCATGGTGATGCCATCTGGCCTTGGAATCTATGAATCTCCTTGTTGTTAATCTCCTTCCTTCATAGACCTTGGGGAGAACAGGCTTGCTTACATTGTCTTCAACTTGCTCATAACACTGTTGCTCTGTATTTGATAATGATTATAATCTAATCTCATGCAGCAGGGCTTCAATTGGTCACCTGCAGGGGGTCAGGAAGGAATTTTCCCCCAAAATAAGTTATCATGGGTAAGGGGGTCATCTTCCTCTGAAGCATCAGAGATCTGCCACAGCTAGATACAGGTTACTATTAGGGTGGACTAGCGCTCGGATTTGGTACACAAAATTATCTGTCTTAGATGACTGGCTAGTGTGTCTTCCTCAGCTGGCTAGGGTGTAACTGATCACAAGGCTTGGATCACAAGAATTTCCCCAAAGTCAGTTTGGCAGGAACCTTGAAGGCTTTTCATTGTCCTTTGCAGCCTGGGATGTGATTTGCCTTTAGGGTCATCTGAGTATATCTCATCTAATCAGTTCTCTGGCATGGCTTTGGTGGCACCTTGGTCTCTCTTATTCACTGCCTGTGGCAAACATTAGTTTAGTCTCCTGAGGACTAAAATGCTTTGGTTTAATTGAATTTGTTGGGTTCAACATAGGGTATTTGGATGGAATTTAATAGTGTGAGGTATGCAGGAGGTCAGACAAGATGATCTAAAGATCCTTTCTGGCCTTAAATCTATAAAACTATGAAAATCCTAGCCCCAGTAACTTGTATCATACTCAAAGGTTTTATACCGTACAGTCTAATATGATTTAAAGGACTTGTGTAAAATAGATGATTCTTTGAAAAAAAGCTTAAGTGTCAAAACTTTTGTGTGTCTGGAGTGCATTTATTAGAAATGCTCCATAGTGCATGGTTTTTGGTTTGGGTTTTTTTGGTCACAAATAAAATGACACATGCACCAAATGGGTTGGGTAGGTGATTTTAAAGAAAAGTGAAATGCATAGTGAGACCTCCTGATGCAGTCTTTGTTTAGCCTTTTCACAAGTTACTTTCCTAATATAATTTTGCATTGGATTTTAATATAATTTACAGATTATTTTGCTCTGAAACATCATGAGTAACCACATGAAATCAATTTGTTTGTGAAAACCATTGTTCTAAAGGGACATTTAAAGAATACACATTGAAGATCATGTAATATATCAAACACTTTATTACTCATGTTTGTTATTTACAGTATTTACATATTGCACGTTAGCTGGAATGTTTACACATTGAACAGAAAACCAATGGCAGATTGTGTGTATGCAAAATCCACACTCCTTTGTCTCGAGAAAACATGTTCACTTGGAACTGTGTTTTGTATTTGTCATGCAATTTGTAATTTGCACTCCAAGGGTACAATGTGACCCCTCCAACACTGAAATTTTTAAATGTTTGTTTTATCCAAACTCTCTCTTTTAATTGCATAAGCATGAAGAATATCAAGTGAAAACCACTGCTGTGGAGTAGATTCATTAAGAGTTTGGGGTATATAAACATAAACATCCCTCCAAGTCTCAGAATTCAGCAACAGAACATTAATTTCTTGGTGAAGGGTACATGTTCATGTAATTTTTGGCAGCACTACACATCAAATGTGGAGTGTACTTTTAAGTATGGAGCAGTAAGTACTATTGGCAGTTATACTACTGTAAAGGATGTAGATCTGCAAACCACTGAAAACATACAAAACACGTTAAAAGAATTATGGGAAATAGTCTGTCAATCTGCAAAAATAAATCCTCTTGTTCACAACGGAATATGTTATAAAGGTATTAAGTTCTATTTCCCTGTTGGTTTCCAAGGCACTTCTCCTGGTTCTTGGTGTTTCTTTTCTGTATGGTAGTATCTGTTGTGTTTAAAAAATAATAATAATAATAATTAGTTGCTTTTTATCATTTTCATATTTTAATTCAGCTGTTTAACATGCATTTGGCAGATTGAATAGAGTTAGTAAATAAAGATTTTTGTAACAACTGTCTCTGGAAAATCTGGTAGTACATTTGTGATCTCCTGTTCTGTTCATATTGCACTACTCACTAAAGAAACCTACCAGATTAGTGTTTTGGAAAAGCATCCTCCTTTGTGCTATTCCTATCTCTTTGATGCTCTATGGCTGGAAAACAGATTTTGAAAATTACAAAATTCCACTCTTTTAAATATTTAATACTTTAAGCTTAGTTTTTTAGAATAAATCAGTTTTAAATGCAGTAGTGAAGTCAAAATCTGAGTACATATCAACAATGCTATTAACGTTCTGTCATTGTTGTAGTCTTAAAATCTCACTATCAATATAGTTTTGGCATAAGGTCTGCCCACATAGATCCAATGGCAAGATCAGGATTGAGGAGCCCAGGCATGCTCCCACTGAGGCAAAAACTAACAGTAAAATTATTTAAGTACAGCAGAAGCAGGAAGCCTGCCAATCAGGCAGTGGGACCACTAGTCACCAGAGATGCTAAAGGAGCACTCAATACAAGGCCATTGCAGAGAAGCTAAATTAACTCTTTGCATCAGTCTTCACTGCAGAGAATGTAGGGGGAGATGCCCAAAAAGAAATAGCTCTGGTGTGGGTAACAAATCTGAAGTACCGTCCCAAATTGTGTCAGCAGGAAAGGATTTAGAACAAATTGATCAACTAAACAGTAAGTCACCAGGACCAGATGGTGTTCACCCAAGAGTTCTGAAGGAACTCAAATATGAAATTTCAGAACTAGTAACAAGTATGTAACCTATTACTGATATCAGCCTCTGTGCCAGATGACTGGATGGTGGCTAATGTAATGCTGGGCACCAGAGGAGATTCTGGAAATGACAAGCCAGTAAGCCTAACTTCTGTATCAAGCAAACTAGTAGAAACTATAGTAAAGAACAGACACAGATGAACATGATTTGTTGTGGAAGAGTCATCACAGCTTTTGTAAAGGGAAGTGATGCCTCACCAATCTATTAGAATTATTTGAGGGAATCAACAAGCATGTGGATAAGCATGATCTAGTTTATATAGTCTGCTTGGATTTTCAGAAAGCCTTTGCCAAGATCCTTCAGGCTTTAAAAGAAATTAAAGTTGCCATGGGATAAGAGGGAAGCTCCTCACATGGATCAGTAACTGGTTGAAAAATACAAAAGAAAGGGTAGAAATAAATCGTCAGTTTTCACAAAAGAGAGAGGTGAACAGCAGGGTCCCCCAGAGTTCTGTAGTGCGACTTGTGCTGTTCATCATATCCATTAATGATTTGGAAAGGGGATGAACCGTGAAATAGCAAAGTTCGCAGACTATACAAAATTATTCAAGATTGTTAAGTCCAAAGCAGATGGCGAGAAGTTAGAGGGATCTCACAAAATTGGGTGACTGAGCAACAAAATGGCAGATGAAATTCAATGTTAATAAATGCAAAGTAGTGCACATTGGAAAAAATAATCCCAACTGTACATATACAGTGATGGGTTCTAAATTAGCTATTTCCAGCCAAGAAAGAGATTTGGGAGTCAAGGTGGATAGTTCTCTGAAAACTTCTGCTCAATGCTCAGCGGCAGTCAAAAAGGTTAACAGTATGTTAGGAACTATTGGGAAAGGCATAGCAAATAAGACAGAAAATATCCTAATGCCACTATATAAATCCATTGTATGCCCACACCTTGAATAATGAGTGCATTTCTGGTCATCCTGTTACAAAAAACGGTATATTAGAATTGGAAAAGATACAGAGAAGGGCAACAGAAATGATCAAGGGTATGGAACAGCTTCCATACGAGGAGATAACCCCATGTTCAGAGTGACCCAAAACCTCTGACTACCAAAAGCCAGGAGTGGAATACAGAAGTGGATCACTCCCTAATTGCCCTGTTCTGTTACACTCCCCCTGAAGCTCTAGTATGGGCCACTGTCAGAGATGGGATACTGGTCAAGATGGATCATTGGGCTAGTGTGGCAGCTCTTATGTTCTGATGATTAGGAGTTTTTTCACTCCGTTCAAAGGAAAGATCTGGAGAGATGACAGCAAAAAATTTAGTATTGTGTTTTGAAACCCAGTCTTTCCAATATAGTCTGACTACAGTGGGACAACTCAAGTTAGGAATTGTAACAGTGGGCCTTTTATTTGCTGGAAAGCTGTGGCTTTTTCAGCAAATTTCACAGAATGTTAGTATTAGCCCTTCTCTGAACAGCTCCTGGGAAGTAATGACTGGTATTGAATCATATTGAATCGTGCTAGCTGAATAATGTAGGTATTACCTTATGGGCTAGAAATGTTAAGTCAAAAGTAGTTGAGATATGGAAGCTTATCAAAACATATTTATCTATGAGCGGTATTCATTCACCATCAGATTTAAAGTTGTAATTATGCATAGCATTGTAAAGATTAAAAATACTGTCACTGTGAAGTTTAGCATTATCTCCATGATGCAGCTTTGCAGGCAAAGCAACAGTATGCATTTTAATGGATATTTATTACAAAATGAGAAGATGTTAAATGGTGTATTCCTTTACATTTGTCCATGTTCTCTTAAGTCATTTTTATGTCTAATTTTAAGGGTCTAATATTTTAAGGCTTGTCTACACACAAACCAGGACCAAAATAACTAAATTAGTTTTAATTCACATCTTTTCATTATATTGGTGCAAGTCTGTGTTGACCCACTTATTTTCAGTTGACTATTCTATTTTGATGTTAAACTCAAGTCAGTAAAAAATTAACTGTATCAAAATAGCAGGATTGTAAACTTTTTGCAGCAGGGGCTGTCTTGTTCTGCATTTGTACACAATGGAGTTTTGGTCCTTGACTGGGATTTTTAGGTGCTACTGTAACACCGACAGACCCCGGTCGTTGGCGGGCAGGATCGAACCGGGGACCTTAGGGCATGGAGCTTAGTGCATGAGCTAAAAACCAACTGGCTGTTAGCTAAGGCTGTAGAGCAGACTCATTTTATATCTCTCTGTGTGTTCTTGGTGCCGCTAGTTGGGACGGAACACCACACCCAGAAGTTGTGTGGGTTATACTACCACAATACAAATAATTAATAAAACCCAATTTAGTTATTTTAGTTTCACTTTGTGTGTAGACAGGCCCTTAATTACAGAAGAAACTGACTGCTCTAATTGAATGTGGCTTTTTCATTCTAATTTATTTTCAGTGGCTCATATTCAATAAATATTTTTTAGCTGAAAACGCATGCTGCTTCTAAACCCCAAAGTGATTATTTTTGGGGGGAGAAGGGGGGAGGTGAGGTTAATTTTGAAGGACTGACATCTACCAGAGCCTGAGGTTGGAGTGGGGGTGACCTCTGGTAAACTTTTTAGCATGCATGTAGGGGTTTTTTTGTGTGTGTGTTTTCTCTGCAGTGCTTAGAAAGAGCTGTGTGGTACGTTTATAATTGCGGGCAATACGCTGGGCATAGCCTCTGGAGAGAAAGCAAAGCACAGATGCTAGCCTTTTAAGCAGTCTGGCTTCCTGGGGATAGCATAGTTTAGGCAGGGAACTGCAGCTTTAAAGAACTCCTGGTCAGGAAAGAGTGAGACGCAGCTCTCTGCCCAAGAGACATGACTGCTAGGAGCCGGAAACCTCTAAGTGGGTGCCCTTAATGGACCACAGGAGGGGGAAATAGGTGCAGCTTCCTTGAAACTGATAGGTGTAGAGTGGGGTTTTCAGACTTACATGTGTGTTTGTCTGGATATCTTATTAAACCTAGAGGATTTCAGATGCTCTATGCTGAGGCACATCACGCTTTCATTCCTGTTTCCCCTACCTTTTCAGAAACCCACTTAAGGGGCCAAAGATTAGCTAGTAGTTACCTTTATCTTATGTCACAATGCTACAAAATTCCCACATCTTTGAAATTTTGAACTAGTCTTTTGCAAGCAACTAAATACCTCAACTTTGCTATAGACTAGGACTCAGCTAAGAGAACACTTACAACTTCTGTACACTTACAGCGCTTAGTGAAGATGCTTTTTCCACTGATGAGAGAGTTTCTCCCATTGGTTTAGGTACTTCACCTCTTTGAGAGGCGGTAGCTATGTCAACTGGAGAAGCCCTCCTGTTGACATAGCGCTGTCTATACCGAGAGTTCAGTCGAAATAACTGTGTCACTCAGGGGTGTGGATTTTCCACACCCCTGAGTGACATAGTTAAACCAACATAAATTTGTAAGGTAGACCAGAGCTCAGTCTGTCATTCTGCTGGAGACCCTGAATGCCATTTGACTGCAAAATCAAATAGGCATGCTGGCACTACCACTTCCATTTCATCCTATTTTATTTCCTTTTATATTACAAGAAACTAGATTCAACATGATAGTTAAGATTTAAGAAGCACAAAAATCAAGAAATTTAAAGTTATGCTGCCATAGCATCCCATTATCCATCCAGCATGACTGACTACACAGAACCTGGTTCAGTGATGAGCTCTGACAGGTAAAATAGGATTGTGGACATTAGAAGACCCCAGTCCAATCCGCCTGACAGCTGCTCACACAGTCTGTAGAATCCTATGCCACTGTAGGAGTCCGATTGCAACAGTGGTCTTAAAATCCTATTTTTCCACTGGTGTGTGCCTAGGAAACTACTTTGCTATAGGATGAGGATCTAACCACACTGGTTCACATCTTGGAGGTAACAAAGCGGTAATGTTATACATGGTATTAACCATGTATTGCCTAGCTAGTTGAGTGTCCAGTTCAAGGCTCTGGTCCTCACCTACAAAGTCTAAATCATCTGGGGCCCGTTACCTCAGCAGTTGTTTCCAAACAGCCCAGTTTGGTGGCTATGTCCATGATACTGTATATGACAGATCAGGCTACACCTTGCAGAAATAGGTGTCATAGGTATCTTGGTAGAGGGCCCATGGCTGTGAAACAGTCTTACACTGAAGTTTATGCAAAACAGGGCTTGTGTAGGTAGACATGATAGACATTTAACTCCATTGAGTCTTTGAAAGAGGCTATATAGGGGGGGAGGCTGTGCTCTCATCAGCTGAAAGTATTTTCTAATACATTTTTGTAAGAACCCCAGTACTACTCTGACTTAGAAATTTTGAAAAATAATGACTAAAAACACTATATACAAGCATAGAATAGGGTCAGTTGCTACAGTATTTCAGTTTTCCAATTTCTGCATTTAAAAATCTCAAGTATTATGTTGCATTTCTAACAGCTCAGAATTGATAACTTTCATGAAGATATGTAATCTAATGTTAACACATTAGATAAAAATTGTTATTAAAAGTTATCTTACACTCGAGCTGTGCATCAAAAGAATACTTCTCTCATCATCCAGTTTTAAGATGCTGCTAAGAAGAATACTATATACCATCCTATGAGGTTTATATGCCATATAATTTAAGGTCTATTCTTGCCCTACAGTTTATTGAACTTACATCTTTAAGTAGGAAGTAGTGTTTCTCCTGCTATAAAATGATCTGATCTTTCTTTGAAAACGGATAGATTTTCTAGTGAGGTACAGTAACTATTTCACTGGCTGATCATAATTCCTTGATACACAGTATTAAAGTTATTTTTTCACCTTAGTTTACTACTCCTAGATTCACTAATAGTTGGGACTTTTGATTTTTCTTATTTAAAGGTGTATCAATTGCATTACTACTCTTGCTATGTTGTACATTTCAAGCATTTTTATTTCTTTACAAGTGCCATTTAAAAAAATCTTTAGTCGTATCAAGTGGCTGGATGGAAAAAATAAAAGTTGTAGATAAAGAATGACTATAACCTTACAAAAATGGAGAATAATAAATACTTGTTAATTATCTTTGCTTATCTAGATAATAGTTATAACAGCTAAGCCATTAAAATAAAAAATAAATTACAGAAGGGTGTAATATTCAAGGCTCATTGCATTGTGAAGTTCAGAAGGTGTTAAGAAAATTAATTATGCTCTAAAAGGGAGATGGCTAATATGATATGCATGTTATGGTTTTACTATAGTCAAGTGAAAAAGCAAGCTGTATACAAAATATTTAACAGGCCCCCGTCTCTGACGCGTGTCTCTGCCCCAGGGAATCGTATTTTTCACCCCCAAAGTAGGATCATATTTGTGTGTGTGTGGAAATCCCTGACTGCATGTGCACATGGCTGCATGTGCACCTATCAAGCCACATGCAAGCTGTGGAGCTGGATGGGAAACTCACAGGCACAAAGGAGTTGTGCATACTGAAGAGCTAGAAATCCAGCCAAAAATTAAGCCTATTGATAACACTTAACGTCATGCTATTCTGCTTCATAATGAATAGGAATCGGACACTAGCCAAGATTTTCAAAAGTGTTTGGGGTGCCACAATTTTAAGATTCTTCACCAGACACCTTAAAGGGACCTGATTTTCAGGTGCCTCAGTGGATGGATGACGTACACTTTCTGATAATTGGGCCTTTTTAGGGTGCCTCAGTTTGGGCACCCAAAATCACTAGTCACTTCTGAAAATCTTGTCAACAGTCTCCAAGATTCACAAGGAAGGATAGACAGCCGTGGGGCGAGTGTCTAAGACAAACGGCTGAGCAAAGAACAAAGGAGAATATGTTCTCGTTGAGGATGTGGTTAAACCTTTTTGGCAACTGTAAATGAGCTCCTACTGCTCGAGATTCATTTCTGTAGTTCTGTGTATCTGCTGGCAGAGAGGGATGTTAAGAATCTTTTGTTGAAACCTGAGAGCACACAGCCTAACTTGTGCTGGGTTTGCTAGTGAGTATCCACCTTTGTTCAAGAGTGTATTATGCAGAAATTGTACATAATGTTATGTATTGTCACTGAGACAATTGTTTAAATGCTGTCTTTGTGTCTACTCATTTTATCTCCCTCTTGGAATCTGACGCCTCTTGCCTACCTTGAAGTTGTGATAATCCCAAGCATGTTGTGAGTAGAAATCCAAAACAAATCTAACCTTTTTCCAAAATAATCTCAAAACGTGGACATATGTCCATGCATCTCCAAAGTAAATAAGCAAAAGCTAACTGCCAGCTTGCCAAACGGTCACTAGCATTAATACATCCATAGCCTGCTGCCAGGAAGGGGTGAGTGAAATAAAAGTTGGAACTACTGAGCAAGACAGAAAATAACAAAAACAGGGATAATTAAACTTGCCTTTTCTTTGTAAAGCACTTTGAGATCTACTACTGAAAAGCACCAGATAATATAATAATCCCTAGCTCTTACTGTTTTGACTTGTATAAACAAAATACTCCAGACATGGAAATTGAAAATAATGTAATTTAATTAGTTTGGACCATGGGTATTTTCATGCTGAATCAGACCAGTGGTTCTTCTAGCAGTGTCCTGTCTCTGACAGGTGCCAGTATCAGATGCTTCAGAGGAATATGCAAGAAGCCCTGCATTTATGGAATAACCAGCCCACATGAAGAGTTTGTTTCTATCTCCCACTAGGTAGAGGTGCCCAAAAGCATGATTTAAGGATAACTAAGAACAGAACAATGTGGTCATATTAAACTTGTGGAATAAAAAGGTGTATTCATTATCCATAGAGGGATGTGAGTGCATGCAGACAACCACTCCCCACCACTAAGAATAACAGAGCCTCTTTTTAAAATTGAAGAAAAATATATTGTAGATCTCAAAGTTCTCCTGAATTTTCATAATTTGACCTCTTATCCTCTGGCCCTAATTCAGGAAAGCATTGAGCATGAGTTGAAAGTTAAGCACATGCTTAAGTGCTTTGCTAGAAAGGGCCCTCAAAGTGTATGGTTTATTAGTTTCCAAATATGTGATCACTTCCTATACACCACTACTTAAGTTAGCATGGCAATAATAAATGAGGAAAGGCAGCCATGTATCACTGTGCACTTTTATTAAGAATGCATCCATGAATTTTGTCTTCAATTTAGGGTGCAGTATAAAATAAGTGTGTGTGTGTGGGGGGGGGGGGGGGGGGGGGGGGGGGGGGTGTTTAGACTATAAATTGTGAGGGAAAATGAGCACACATGAAACGTCTCAATATGGCAAAATATTCCAAAGATCTATCATCATTATAACTACTATGAATTTAGAGCCAAATTCCGCTCTCTTTTAGACTCATGTAAATCTGGAATAATTCCACATCAGTAACTGCTTTAGAGTGGTAGAACAAAGCAAAACTTTGTCCCTGATGTTCAATGTTTGTCTTAACTCTTGATTTACTAGTAGCTACTAAGATGACAGCAAAAGCAAGAAGTGTTTACTTTGTTATCTTGTATATCAGCTGTTTATTCATTAGATTGATTATTAGCTTAATTATCTTATTAAGTATATGATATGGGTTTTACAGTTTGGTATCTATATGTATTAAACTGGCATGATGTTGCAAAATTTTGAGTATCTCTTAAAAGCACGAAGAAGGCTGGGTCCAGCAGAAATTATCCAGAGCCTGCACAGAGATGGGTTTGACTGGCTTGTGTAAAAGAGCAAGAGAATTATTTTCCTCAGAGCTCCTTCTGTGGAGGTGATGGGACATGACAGCCCCACCATGCTTTTCCACAAGAGGAGATATCTTACATGAAAAAGTTGAACGGTGCAGCAGTTTCAATGCATTATCTCTATGGGGAAGAGTTTGTGGAGTGACAGGAAGAAAGGTCCTCTATAGATCTTCCAAGTTTGGTAGTGAAATCTATGAATCTTGAGACACCTGTGCTGATAATCAGTCCTTCCCACTAAAGCAAATCACTCAAGAATGATGCTGCTATCAGTGACAACCCAGCAGAGGTTGTGCCTTATGGCTCATTCTCAGGAGAGTATGAGCCCCTGGCATTATGGATTTTCTAATAGAAACTCTCCAAGTTTCAGAGTGGACAGGTGCCCCTGAAAGAAGCTGCCCCTTGTCCCTTCTCACCCTGAAAACTCATAAAATGCCAATGGGAGGTGTTGATGCAGAGAGACTTTCAGGAAAAGGGGAAAAGAAAAAATGCATTTTAGATGTGCTTCCCTATCTATGCTTACTGGCAGGTATTTGTAGCAGTACCATTCCATCTATGTCTTGCAGTACAATCTATGGATGATAGGTGCCAACTAGCTCCCTGAATTGCACAATTCACTACCTTGGAACTGCAGCATTCCCTTACCTAGAACAAGGAATTTACCTCTCATACCCAACATCAGTCTCACAAGTCTAAGTGCCATATGCAATAGGTTCTGTGATTTCACCCTTAACCAGGCAAGATCTGGATCATGGAGTTGCCTCCATGACTGCATTACTAAGGGTAAATGAAGCTTTCAGAAAAGGGAGAACTTCTACAGCTATAGGACCTCAGGAACCTACAGACCTAATTTGGGGCTGGTTTGGTTTACTTGTGAAGCTATGTCTTGTAAGAACAGAAAAATAGGGAAGAAAGTGAATGAGACAAAAAACATGGGGAGAGACTTGGGCATAATTTGAAGTCATAATTCTGACCTGCAACCTTCATTTAGTGACTTTATATTATATTACTCAATAAATATCCAGGGAAAACTATAGAATTTATTAAAAATTAAAAATTCTCATATAAATAAATCACATACAACTGTATTTTTGTCTTAGCTGACGGGAGACAGGACATGTACTAGTGTGCAAGATGTCAACTCCTTGAGGTATAGATATTTTGGGAGGACATTCTTCCTTTTGTGTGCACTGAAATTCCCATTCTCTCTAAAAAGAGTTAAGCAGGTGCATCAAGGAAAAATAATCCCTTGTAGTAGAAGTTGAACATAATGGAAATCCAAAGAAATCTGAGTAACATACATATTGGGGGTACATGACAACTGAATTATTCTAGAAATACTAATGACATCTATGTTTAAAAAACGTACATATGTATAGTTATGTATATATTAATCCATATTAAAATGTACCCAATAAATTTAAACCTGTGGATGTGAAAGGGCAGCCAGTGCCAATAAACACAATTGTACACTGAGTCAACTTGAAAAAATCAGCTATGGCTGCTGTGTTTTGTTCTGTAAAAGCAAATTCACTATCTGCTAACTGCATACTGCTATGAATAATTCACAGCTGATGTCTATGGGTCTTTATAATGCCTTCCAGTAGGGGGTACCCTTTATTTATGGGCAGTATTTTCCCAGATTAAGATAGTTATGTCAAGTGCTCTGAAAAGGGAATACCTTAGCCAAAGGAAGATTGTTTTTACACTAATGAATTTTTTATGTCCACAATGCAAAATCCACAGCTTTGCTATGCAGTAGAATGTTATTACCTCTATCAAAAAGCTTACCTTATCCTTCCATGCACATTGGACTTACTGCCAACCGAGTAAGAAGCCTGGCACATCTTTTATAGTCTGCCATGAAAAAGATCATAAATACAATAACTTAATGACACTGCTAAAGTCACAGATTTTGGTTTCAAAAAATAAAATAAAATAAAATTGATAGAGGTGCTGTGGAAACTATCATAATTAACTTTAATCAGTACTTTGATTTAAAGACTTAGGTTATAACAGGGCAGACATTAAATAATATATGGAGATATACCTATCTCATGGAAGGGACCCCAAAAGGCCATTGAGTCCAGCCCCCTGCCTTCACTAGCAGGACCAAGTACTGATTTTGCCCCAGATCCCTAAGTGGTCCCCTCAAGGATTGAACTCACAGCCCTGGGTTTAGCAGGCCAATGTTCAAACCACTGAGCTATCCCTCCCCCTGTTGGCCCCATATACATAAGAATTACTGTTCAAATATTAGGTGCCTAATTTCTGTGCATTTTCTTTGGTTCTGTGCACAAACAGCACAATTGTGCATGCAGACAGCCTATGTGTATGAATATATGGCCAGTTATACATCTAACTAGCTATGGTGTGCACAAGTGTTGGATCTGAAGCTGCAATCATGGCATCTGATTGTGCAAATTAGGTGTTTGAAGTGGCACTGTCCCATCATTGAAATGCAGCTCTCCATGAACTAATAATACCAAGATAAATAATAGTGCAGTCCTCCAACTAATTGTCCTAGAACAATTGAAGAACAGAGCAATAGAGGCTTGGAGGCTCAGATCTTCAAAGGTATCTAACTCTTATTTAAATGAATAGAAGTTAGGTGTCTAAATATCTTTGAGTTCATAGAATTAAAAAAAAAGACTAGTTACATCTTATGTTTCCTCTGGCAGTATAGGATGGTTCCCTGCACTATATTCTTTAGATCTTTGCATAGTCTTGTTACACAGATAATGAGTGGTGGTGGTGTAATGAGTAAAACTGAAGCACTCACAGTTGAAAATGTTTCATACCTACAAAGTTCACTGTACACAAAAAAGTGATCTGTTTTGTGTACAGTGCAATCTGTGTGCAGTGCAGATGGAAAAGGAATTATTCAAAGATTGCTCACATGCTCAGTTAAAGACCTCCTGCAGTCCTACAGCTAGCAGCCTGGGTTACAGTTCAAGTGTCAGTAGTTCTTGGTATATAAAACCTGACCTTAAAAATCTATCCTACTACCAAACCGCAAAAAGCACTAGAAAATGTACTGCAGGAAATACTCCTGTACTGGCAGTGGGATAGGTCTTTTCCCTCTCTGAGGCAGCAAACCACAGGTGCTTTATTTTCTTGTTTCATTTGTCTTTATAATAGTAGGTAGCTGTAACCAGAAATCAGAATTATAAAAGCGGTACAGTACTCACATTACCACCTAAACCAAGCTAAGGCTATTATACACAGAATAAAAGCAGCGTACGTATTTCAAGATTCCATGAGAAGTTCTCTGAGAGACATATTGATAAAGTGACATCTATGGTTGATTATCCATTATACTGTTGGTTATCATTTCACTAATGTTTAAGTAAGTCTTGTGCTTGTGAAAGGTTGTCAGCCCTAGAGCCCTCTACTCATAAGACAGGTTGAGTACAAACACCACCAGTGCCAACTCTCTGCTATTTCCCACCAATATGAAGCATCTGTGGGGAAAGAGCTAATTCAGTCTTTAAGCCCATTTGGTCCTTGGCTTCACTGCTGAATGTTCCAATTAGTGCTGAATATGATGTTGATTTTTGTGATCTGGTCCACTAGAAATTAGGTGGAGACCATCATCTTGTTTCAAATATACTACTAGGTTATCCGTATTTTACAAATGGGAAGAAGGCTCACACTTCTTAATAAATGTAATATTAAAATATACAGATTGTTACAAATGGGGAAAAAACCTTCTTAAAGCATGGAACTTTGAGTCAGGAAGTCTTGGTTCTATTTCCAGCTCCTCAACTGACCCGGTAAGTGACCTTGGACATATACATTAAAATGTGCCTCTCTTCTGAAAAAGGCTTTGGAAAAATAGCTGCTTCTTACACAACAGGTCTGCTCCCAGTTTGTATTCAGAATCTGCTGTGACAAAAAAATAATTCCTGCTCATCTGTAGTCCTTTTCACACTGCACTGTCAACACAGCTGAGACATTTGTTCATTCCTATCCATCAGTTGATTTGTTTATTAAGTTCCACTACAGTACACCTTTCTAACCTGCTGAAGGAAAGAGGGTTTCAAAGGAATTGAGGACATAATTGGAAGACCATGAAGTTGCCAAAATGTAACATGCCATAATTTGTCTGTAGTGTATGTGTTATAAGTGATGATGCATGAAAAGGAAGTAGCCCCACTTGGCTTTCAGATCCCAGGTTAAGTTTGCAGCACTAGCAATTAATTTTTTTCTGATAAATTGAGTGCACTTGATTTGGAGACATGAAGAGACAACCTGGAATCCTAGAAAGCAGTTTTAACAATCATTTTACACAGTATATCCACTGGAAATTCTGTGCCTCAATTTCCTCATCTCTAAAATGAGAATGATAATACTTACCTCACAGGCAGGAGGTGAAGATGGATTAATATCTATAAAGCACTCTGAACCCTTTAATTGAAAGGCACTGTACAGTTGCACAGTATTACCACTATTACCTCCTGTAGCCACCCCAATCAATAGCTTTCTGTTTTAAAAAAGTTAGCTTTGGTTTATGGCACTTACAAGCTGGGATGGTGCAGTCTCTTGTATTGTGATAAAGCCGATGAAAGTGTTTACTGCATTTTGGACTAAAATAGAGAGGACCTGAAATACAGAAAAAGAACAAGTCATGAGTCAATACAGCACAAAAGGCTTAGCAGAAGGGGAATGGGGCTTAGGTGGTATGTGTATGAAATGATGGATACAATGCAAAATTTAAATTTACCTGTTAAATGCTTTAAAAACTTGTCTTTCATCCTCAAATCTCTAGGAACTATTTCTGTTGGGGGGAAAAAAAGTATTCATTATACTCCACTGCAAATGTGTTTGTGAAGGATGGTAGGGCTACCACAGGAGGTGCCAAAATTTTGCTCAGCTGAGACTCAAAATAACTGTTTACTAGGAGATTGAGAGCCATAAAGTGGAACAAGTTGTAGCTGCCTTTATCTTCCATATAGAGAGACTGCTAAAAAGAATGTGGAGCATTGCAATGCTGGGACTGATAGTGTCCAGCAGCCCCACAATCACATTAAAAATGAGAGTAATCATGAGTCACATTGTAGGGCTCTGTGGGCCACATTTTGGCTACCCCTTATCTAGGTGTATCACCTTAAGATAACTAGTGCTTAGAAACTGTGCAGACTCTACCAGTGGTAAAGGTTCAAAGACACACCAAGGAATGGTCTCTGGGCTGCTCTGTGGTTGTCTATGCAACATTCTCCTACAAGCACCTGCACTGTTTTGTCACACAGGCAAGTGTTGACAAGCACTATCTGAAATAGCTATTGTGAACATGAGATTGAATTGTTATATTTACAGGAAATCTAGAAATAGTCCTTGTTTTATCTCTAGCATTAAATAAAATTCACAGGAATATAAAAACAAATTGCTTTTCCCCCCTCTTGTGGTTTGCTTCTCTGCATTTTGTGTTCAGCAGATGCCAAAATGAAACTGGTTTACTGAAATCCATGTTAGCATCAACTCTTGTTTGTGTCCTGTTGATTTACAGTTATCTTTGATTGCTTTCAGTTCCTAACTCTATGCCGACAGCTTAGTGTTGATTGCGTATGATACTGTACTTTATTTATTTGACCATAAATGCCTAAATAGCCTTTTCATTCCCCTGGCACCTCTTATCACATTTAAAGCAGAGAACATTTCCACCCAGATCTGATTCACTGGTGAGCTTAGACATTTCTCAAAAGTCATTCTTCATTTACTTCTAACTTTAGTCAGTCTGAGTAAAATTGACCATATCATATTTGACCTAATTGTGTCATGACGAGCATTAAAAGCTTACATGCTTCTCTCAGAAGTTTCCCATGGGACAGACGCGCTGGGAAAGTGATGCTAAGACTGAAATAAAGGAGGGCTCTAAGCAATAGTTTCTTTTCAGTGGCAGCAGCTTTGCTGGGAATAAATTCCATTATAATAACAATAATAAAACATCCCTTTCAGGAGTCAATGACACTGGTACCAACTAGTCTGTTTCTGAAGTGGTTTTCTCATTGAGCCATATTCACCAGTACACGCCAGATGCTTTGAACTGATTTGCTTATGCAGGACAGCCATAAACTCTGCTTAACCTCCTTGTTAAACTGGGTTTACAGCTGCTTTGCTTGCTACAGTTGCACAGAGTAGTTGGTTACTCTGGCCCATTAAGCTTGTACCATATATTAAGAAAAAGGAACACATTCTTATTGTACTGAGTTTATGGGGAACTGTTAGGTTGTTTTATTTAATATCTTCACTAATGATCTAGCTAAGAGACTAAAATCACATTTTAATGACAGTCATGACACCAAATTAGGAGCAGTTGTGAACACCATTGAATACAAAGAAAAGATACACAGGGGCCCCCCGAGATCAAAAGAGATGGGTAGAAAATAACAAAATGAGATCCAGCTCGGGAAAGTGTAAACTGACATATCTAGTGAAAAATAATCCCAAACCTAGATACTCAAGGGAAGGGGAAAATTGAGAGGCAGTAATTCTGTTTAGGAGAGGTGGTGAACAGCAAACTAGACATGAATTTACAATGCAATAGGGAAGCAAGAAAGACCAATTCAATTTTGAGCTGCATGCATAGAAGCAGGACATCATGAAACAGGCATACAGTATAACCATCCCTTCTCTACATCAGTCTGATGTGACTGGATCTGGGATATTACATACAATTCTGAAAAACCTTATTACCAGAAACAATATTGACTGGAGAGAGCTAGAAGAAAAGCAACTCAAATTATTAGAATGATGTAGGGACTGATTTAGGAGGAAAGAATTAAAATTTGCATGGGTTGACTCTGGTGGTGAGGGACAAATGATGAAATTGACACATATTTGAAAGGTTCAAGCACCAAAAAGCTAAAGGGATGAATAAGGTTATAAAAAAGGGGAATGAGGCTGCCTAGCAGGAAAAACATCCAGGTGTGAGATCTATTAGGTTGTAGAATAGTCTCCCCAGCGAGATGGCAAGAAGGTCAAGTCCAGGGATGTTTAAAACTGTATAATCCACAAGACTCCAGGCCCTTGGACTAGGATGACCTAGGGTAAGCAGGCCTTTTCATCCCTGATTTTTTTACCCCAGTCCATCTCACTGTTCTTCTTTATAAATATAGAGTGTATAAAGCCAAAGCTCATGCAGGTCTGGCTTTGAACTTAATGCATTTCTGAAGTACATTAAACTGAAGTGAGAGTGGAGTTCTACTCTGGGATTTTCAAAGCCAGTTTCTTGTGTAGGAATCCTCTGTATTTTTTAAGCAAGTCTGCAGATCTCCTGAGGGGTTAGCACTTCCTATAAGAACTAGTATAGTGATGCCTGATTTCCCCCTCAAGGAGAGCAAAGTTGCCCGGAAAGGAAAGGAGCAGACTTACCAGCTCTCTGCTCGTCCTGGTACTCTCCATAATCAGCTACTTCTCTTCGGTCTAAAGTATAATCGTGGTTGGAGAAGTATTGCACCCCGTTGTCCTCTTCCATGTGGTGCCTTTTCAGTTCCTGAATAATCTCCATGATGAGATTGAAGAGGCTTTGCCTGTCTTTTAGGTCTATGGAGTCAGTTCTCTCTTTGCAATAACCTGCTGACAGCATTAAGAGCACCAGCCCCAGCAGCACAGGAGACTTCAGTCCGCTCATTGCAAGTCTGAACTGGAGGGTGAATGAGCAGAGGAAAAGAAATGATCCACTTTGGGGGGGACTCCTATTTCACTGAAAGAGAAAAATGGGGGTGGGGGAAGGGAGAGTCACGGGGGTGAAATCAGAAATACTACAGGGGAAGAGCAAAGAGGCTACTTTGCACATTATGTAATCAGGGTGCCTTGTTTCCTCCCTCCCGCCCACTACCTCCTTAGATTTTAAAATGGACCAGATTCCCAACTGGTGTAAATTGGCGGGGTTCAAGTGAAGTCAGAGGATTTGCACCAGTTGAGGAGATGGCACAATCTGCCTTTTACTTGCCCTGACAGCAGCAACTCTATTCTCGCCTGCAGTGCCGACTAGAGAGCCGCTCAGCCGCCCGAAAGCGACATGAGTCAAAGTACTTCATGCTGCCTTCACGTTTTACACAGCCCAGGGGGACTCGGGTTCCTCGCACAGACCCAGAGGAAGGGCATTCTTCAACGTCACTGTAGCCTACCCCGCTGGAGAGCGCGCGGCTGCTGCATGGAGGAGCGCACTCCTTCCTATCCCGCCCCCCTTCTTATCTCCAGCGCGGCGGCAGAGGACAGTCCCTGAGTGCTGAAACACAGCAGAGTAAACCCCAGCCCACGAGGGGCCGACGGCGGACGATTGTGTAAACAGAGGCGCCTGTCTGCCCAGCGAGAGGCAGGGAACAGCCCGCTGCGGAAACTTTTCGAAAACTTGCACCTTAACACGCGCTCTGACTTCTAGAGCCAAAGCAGAGCGTTTATTGCCCAGGTTTAAACCCCCGGCATGCGCAGTCACTGCTTCCCACTAGACTGCGATACCAACGCGGCGCTGGGGACCCGCGCCCAGCGGGGAGGCATTGCCGAGAGGCAGCCTGCTCCCCCGGGGCTGCAAACCAGCGGCCACCAGCCCCACCGAAGGGCTGTGCGGGCTGCTCTGCCCGGCTTGGCGGGGCCTGGGGACCCAGCGCAGTCCGTCCCTCCTGCCCTAGGGAAGTCGAGCAGCTCCTGCACCAGGGGCAGTTTAACCGCAGGGGCCTGTGCACGAGTCTGCCCCGAGCCTCTAGCAGGGAAGGCACGTGGGAGCCCAGCGGCGCTCTCCCCCCGCCGCTCCTAAAGCTCCCGGAGAGGGGAAGGAGCCAGTTTCCTCCTTGCCTCGCACCTGCCTTGCCTCTGTCGCGTAACCCAGCCCCGCGGCTGATCCCTGGCGCGCCCGGCCCCGCCAGCCCGGCCCCGCCGTTACCTGTCTCTCCTTCCCCAGCGCCGGCCAGGTGCTGCCCTCACTCACTCCCCCCACGCAGGAGCAGCCCGCGGTCCCGGAGTTTCCCTGTTGCCCCCCGTCCCGTCCTGTCCCGTCCCGGTGCACAGGCTGCATCCACAAGCTACTCCATGGCGGCCAGCCCCGGCGCCGCAGCTTATATAGGCTACGGGACATACACGAGGCGGCGGCTCCGGCAGATGTGATCGACTCACTCGCAAGTGGGAGGAAAGCAACGAAAGTCCACTTGGCAACCCGGCGCCCCCCCTCCCCCCGTGCAGGCTCGCTCGCTCCTCAGCCTCGCGCCGACGTAAGGAGCCGGTCCCGAGCGGGGCTGTGCCCTGCCTTTAACGGGGAAGGCGCGGAGGCGCCTCTGAACTAGGCATCGTCCGCCGCGCCGAGCCCCGTCCGCCGGCCCCCCTCGGACCCCGCGCCTTGGCTGTCACTTGCCAGGG
This sequence comes from Platysternon megacephalum, assembly GCA_003942145.1. Taxonomy (NCBI): domain Eukaryota; kingdom Metazoa; phylum Chordata; order Testudines; family Platysternidae; genus Platysternon; species Platysternon megacephalum. The sequence continues at coordinate 1,535,389 of QXTE01000155.1, forward strand.
GCGCGGGAGAAGCTGCGTGGTTGCCAGGAACTTTCTGTCCCTCTGTCCGTCCGTCCGTTTGGGGGGAGGGGGGCGGAGCTGGGCTGCACCTCAGTCGGGAAGCCTGCGGTTATGTGGCGGCGGGAAGGAGCCGGCATCTGCCTCCTTCCGTTATTCTTGTAAAGGGTAATTCTCCAGCGCTAGGAGCCGTGACTGGAAATCCGCCCCCCCGCAGCCAGCCCGGGGGGAGAGGCGCCGCGATCCACGCGGGCTCTGTCCCGAGCGGGGCCAGTTCCCCCCTGGCGGGGAGTGCCGCGGGGCAGAGAGCTTTCCCGGTGCCTCCCCCCTGAGACACCCAGCAAAACCCTCCCCCTAAGCCTGGATCCTGCCAAATTAACACTCACCCACCCTGCCTCGAAAACACACTAACAGGGGGGCAGGGGTGATGCTGAAACATGATCCAGCTGAACTTTTCTGTTTGCTTTTATTGTGTGGCTAAACCTCACCCTCGCAGCAGCGAAAAGACAAATAGAAAGTTGGACCGAGCGGTGGGATATTCTCTATGCAGGGGAGGGGGCGCCCCCCAGCGCCTGTGTACTTCGATCGGTAGGTGAAGCTTGGAGCTGGAAAGCCAGAGCGGTCCCCTTGCCCTCTCCCCTTCTTCCGCTACACTCGGGAGTCAGGCAAGCCGTGAACACGGTGCCATCCCCGAGGCAGGCGCTGACAACAGCGACACGTAGTGGCAGCGAATGTAATTAAGCTCCAGGGAGCGTTCTATAGAGGGGTGTCCCGCTGCGAAGTGAAAGTGACTTGGAGGGCGAGGTGAAAGAAACGGAACGAGATCAACATCAGGGGCTGCAATTAATCCGAGCCCTTCCTCCAGAAGCCATTCCTCCGAGCCTTCCTTTCTCCTGGGTGTACTTTCCAGATCGTGCGTGTAAACTGCAGGGCGTGCGAAACTTTACTATAAAATTGTTACAATGGCTAAAGTACTGCTCTGCTGAAGCCCAGCAAACGTGCTTCTATGCCTGACTCCAGTTCATTTCTTTGTATCCGGTGTGTGTGTGTGCGAGAGAGAGTGTGTGAGCCAGAGAAAACTCCATATTTGTGTAGGTGCCTGTCAGACTTCTAGTTGGCAAAACAAGACACTGTACAAAAGAATTCTGTCTTTGTTAGTTCCTCTGTCACACACACAGCTGTCTGTATATGGGAGAACATACCTGCTTCATTTCAAAGAACAAAATGGGAGATTTATCCTAGTTCCTAATAGAGTGAATATGAAATATGAACACATCCTGTGAAAACAATACCGAACTTTTATATAGCCGTTTTCATCAATACAGCTTAAAGCCTTTTACACACACACGGGGGGAGGGAGGAGAAGGGATTTTCTTTTCATTAAACCCTACAAGTAGTTTATATATAGGGTGAGCCTACGACTCGGTTTGCTTGGGCAGTCCCTTTTTTAAGCCCAGTTCCGGCCTTCCTGACTTTTTGGCATTTGTCCCGTTTGCTCTTGCCAACTAGATCAGTTGATCACAAGAGCAAATGTCCACTTGTGTAAAAAAAAGTGGGGTGCCGAGGAATGTGTGGGGGGAGCAGCGATGCCAGCCCCATGCAAGGGGGGAGGCAAAGCTTTGGTGGGGGGTAGGCAGGCGCTCGGGTGAGCAGTGATGCCAACCCCATCCTCGTGCGGGGGAGCAGGCAGGGCGTGGGCAAGCAGCAAAGACAGCCCCAGCCTCGCGCAGGGGAGAATAGGGACTTGGGCCAGCCTGGCATGAGGGCAGAGCTCAGGCGAGCGGATTGGGCCAACCCAGCGTGGGAGGGAGGGAGGGCTCAGGCTAGCCCCACATGGTGTCCCATTTTCTCTTTGGAAACTGTGGTCTCCCTATTTATAAATACATATATTTTAGTCTAACTCCCTGTTGAACTTGATACATACAGTGGTGCCATTTCAGATTTTGGTAGGAGGGGAGGGGCAACTTTAATTGTGATTCCAGGGGCTACTTGGGCACCTGAAAACTCTTGGTTTTTTGCAGATAATAACTTAGAAATGATTATCTGAAAGTGCACTGTATCTAATTCCTATATAAAGAAAGAAAATTAAATAAATATTAGACCCACTCAGCTCTAATACTAACGTTCTGACATCTTGTGTCAATTCACTTAAGGGACACTAGTTAGGTTTAAAATTTTAATGTATAATCTTACTTTGTTACAAAAACAACAAGGAGTCCGGTGGCACCTTAAAGACTAACAGATTTATTTGGGCTTAAACTTTCGTGGGTAAAAAAACCTCACTTCTTCCTCACAAAAGCTTATGCCCAAATAAATCTGTCAGTCTTTAAGGTGCCACCGGACTCCTTGTTGTTTTTGTGGATACAGACTAACACGGCTACCTCCTTATACTTACTTTGTTACTAACTCTTGAATACAACAATTGAAGAAAAATCTAGATTACTTTCTATCATTTTTTTGCAGTTCACCAAGCTTGGAACAGATCATTTAACTTTTGGAAACAGCTGGGGCTCTAGGGGTGTTACCCCACTACAAATAGACTAGAAACTGACTTTAAATAGGAGTGAAACTGACACTTTCAAGTCACTTTCATAGTATTTCCAATCCCAAATGTTCAAAAACCATGAATCAAGCTCACCAAAAATCATGAGATTGGCTTTAAAATAATGAGATTATGTAAAAATAATAGATCTGATGTTCTTTTTATTTGCATTCTGATTTTTGAGCCTTTAGGGTGCCCCGGGGTCACATTTTTAAGCTTTTTCCACAGCCACAAGGGCTAGAAACTTCAGAATTTTTTTTTTTAAGAATGAAGGCTGAAATCATCACATATCCACTTGACTCCAGCAGCTGGGGCTTTAACGAAAACAATAATGATCATGAGACTCATGACAAAATCATGAGAGCTGGCAACACTGCTTTCACTTCTGTTTAAAGGCTAGTTACTTTCCAGAAGGGTCTTAAACACAACACTACAGTGATTGAGTTGCGGTTTTCACAGGAGAATATTTAAAACCAAACACCAAGAAAATCCCCCATTTTAAAGTTGAGAAAAAAATTGAGACTTCTGAGGTATATCAGGGCCACTTCAGACAGGAAAGGAAAATAAACAGGCATAGGAGCTCTAAGCAGCTCTTCCTCTTGAAATAAAGTTGGAGGGTCAAATCAAGTAAAACTTCTATTGCCATCAGTGCCTCCACTCATAAATATTAACATCACAGTGAACATGTGATAGTATATGGTCAGTAACTATACACTTCATATTTAAGTGTCTGAGCCATCTTATCCAGAGTGATATATTTTATACCCATTGGCTTAGGAACTACATTTTCTGGCACATTCTGAACAGTGCTGAGCACAGAGATGGTGCCCAGTGAATAATACAAATCATGACAATAACCATTGACTTTATCCACTCTGTGGATGCAATTTCTGTTCTTTGTTCTGGAATTGGCCTGAATACAGCTGAAACCCTAATTTGATGTATAATCACATCTGATACTCATACGACACTTTCTCATTCCTTCCTTTCCTCAAACTCAGAACAAAAAATGACAAAACAAAATGGTTTTCAGTTAAAATCGCACAGCAGGCATTGCTCTACAAACTATCCTGGGGCAGAACCTGCCACCCATTGGCAGTTAAGTGCTGTCCTCTCATCTGACTCTCTTTCTCTCTCTTTCTTTCTTCATCCTTCTTTACCACTGTGCTGCTTTTCATACTGTCAACCATGACATTCTTTCCAATCACCTGGGACCAATTGCTGGAGTCTCAGAGAACTGGCCACCTTGGTTTTGCTCCCATAGATCAGAGTCCTCTTTTTTGGAGCATGCAGCAGAGAGAAAGGCTGGTCCAGTGGATAGAGAACTAGCCCCGAGAGACCTGGGTTCTATTCCCCTCCCTGATGGACTGTGTATAACCTCAGGCTAGTGCCTTGGGGACAGAGTTTCAAAGGTTTTTAGGCACCAAAAGATGCAGCTAGGCATCTAGTGGGATTTACAAAGCACCTAGCCTTCTAGTTACTTTTGTAAATCCCACTACATGCCTAAGTACCTTTGAAAATCTGGCCTTTACTCTCTCTGTGCCTCAGTGCCCCATTGCACAGATGGGGCTAACAGCACTGCTCCACCTCACCGAGAGGCTGTGATGTGAGGCGCTCAGATACTATGGTGATGAGGCCACATAAGTAGCACAGGTAGTGTGGGAACTTCTCTATACCACTGCTATTCTTTCCCTGGGTTTTGGCCCCTTCTTTTCACCGATGCCCCTCAGATCTCCCTCTTTTCTGAGGCTTTGTCAATTGAAGGACAAAACTTTTGTTGTTCACAGGTGCTTAAAAAAGCCCCACCCCCCCACCCCGAAAGACAAAAGTTTTGCCCCCGCAAGTGCCTGTGTGAATGCCTGCATTGTTGGCAGGAGTGCTCTCCTGTTCTACAACGTGAACCCCGCTCCTAGGGGGTGGAAGTATTTTGTCCACAAAAGTGCTGACAAACAGTGTTTACACTGCCCGACTTTTAGTGGCTGTGTAGTGTAGACAAAGCCTCAGTGTAAACTTGGCTCAGAGGGCTTAGTATTTCTTCTGAGTCCCCTGCAGACTCGGTGTGAGGGGTTCTTCAACACCTCCCACTTCCTGCAGTGGGATTCCTATTTTACAGGTTCATCTAACGACTTCCAGATCCTTAATTTAATTACCAGCCCTTTCTCATCTTAATTACCCTGCCTCTGTTTGTAAACAAAACACTGACTCCCTGCCCCAGGGGCGCAATCTGAGAGAAGCACCTCTCTGCAGAACTCACATTCCACACTAATGCTGAGCAGTTAAGAGCTCCACCTGGGAGCACACCTCCTGTATGAAACTCGGGGTGGGGGGAGTCCCCGCAAATGGCACCCCTGCATACATGATGTAACAGCCTCCCCCTTCCATACACTCAGTCTATGCAGTCACATCTAGGTTGCTATTGGAAACCAATGGGAAATACACAACATTGCATAATTAAGAAAGACATCCAAAGCAAGATCAGTTTAGACAGGAATCCAGAAAATACCTTCTTTTCTACTTTATTATTTATTTTCAGTCAGTTTGAAATCCAGGGAAATTTTGAGAGATTAGCCCATCTTTGCAAGAGTATGGCACTTGTATAATATATAAATAATATGATTATTATTCACTGTGCATCCATATCAAACACTGACCTCAGGTCATCTAGGGAAGTACACATTACTTAGGTATCATATACACAGTGCTGTTCAAAACACAGGGTTTGACATTCCCCTATGGGTTCTCATTCCAGAAGCTTCATTTGCCCTTCTACTAGGATGTAGTAGTGGTGTTGCTTAATTACATGAAAACTTCTACTTTAGCATTTCAAACAAGCATTCATACAAATACATTCTTTGCAAAGCAGACATATGTAATTGCAGAGGAGGCAATTTTTTTTTTTTTAAATTAACTTAGTACCTGGACGGACATTATCCTACTTTATGAGCACTTGTTCTTTCTGATTTTTAGTAGTCTTTTTTTAAGTGAATATCATGCAAACAAGAAATAATCTGCACCCATCTAGCACATTTCAACAGAGACTCTCCAAGTGCTTTACACAGATTAATTGAACCAAAGTGAGTTGGGTAAATAAATACAATTATATGTTTTACAGAAATAAAAACGGAGGCAATTTGAGATTAAGGGCCAGATTCTGATTTTGTTTACACTGGTGTATTTAAAACAAACAAACAAAAACCAAACGGTAATAGCTCCACTAACTTCAGTTGAATTACTCCCGATTTATACCAGTATAAATGTGATAAGAATTTAAGGGCCAGATTGGGTTACCCTTTCTCATGTACCTTACTCTGCAAATAATTCAACTGATTTCAATGGAACTATTCAAGGAGTAAGATACTATTCAATGTGAGTAAGAGTGACACAATCCAGCCATATGGGATTTGAATAGAAAGTGGGAAATTACTAGTTGATGCTCTGTGGCTTGTGTTATACAGGAGGTTGGACTAGATGATCACAGTGGTCCCTTCTGGACTTAGAATCTATGAATCTACACATCTATAATAGTCAAAAACATTGCCTTTAAAAGAAATGTTCCAAATCCTCTGAATGGCCACCTTGTATTGTAAGCAAGCAGATAAAACAACAACTGACATGCTGTTTGTTACAGCAATTCACTTGGTGAATTGTTCTCCACTCCCTGGGTTGGATATGGAAACCTAACAAAGTGGTCCTTAAAGCAGAAACTAAATTTGGCATTTGGAGTTTCGCTTGTTTTCAAAAACAATATGCAGGATTAATAGTCTTGTGAAATAACACATTAGTCACACTTTTCTGGGTATCAACAACACTAACAAGCACTGATTCTGATAATACCATACCATGCTAGAATGTAATGGGAAATACCTTGAATTTTGACTTACTTGGCCTACATGAAAACAACAAGCAAATACGTTCTTTATGGTCCTCTCCCTTGTAAAACTGGTGAAATTTTCATGCTAAGAGGCTTAGCATTTCAACCATGCTGTTGTTCCAGCTGATTATAACAGACATAAAGATTCCTATCTATATTTAATAAAAGCAAGTGCTGCATCTTCTGAAGCAATTGCAGAACAGAACTGGTTGCTTGAATCAAAGTTATATCCAACATGTGAACTGTGTGTGTGCTTAGAAGAAAATTCCCATGAGTGTCCTTATGACTAGACTATAAAAATACATTCTGGAGTCAGCTGCTCTCTACTGAACTCAGATACCCAAAACAATGTTTTAAATCCATTTTTCCTAAAACCTCATATTTGCTTGAGATTGTTTTAAAATCAAATAGTACAGTGTTTCTCAAACTGGGGTCGCCGCTTGTGTAGGGAAAGTCCCTGGCGGGCCAGGCCGGTTTGTTTACCTGCCCTGTCCACAGGTCCGGCCGATCGCGGCTCCCACTGGCCGCGGTTCGCCGCTGCAGGCCAACGGGGGTTGCTGGAAGTGGCGGCCAGTAAGTCCCTCGGCTCGTGCCGCTTCCAGCAGCTCCCATTGGCTTGGAGCAGTGAACCGTGGCCAGTGGGAGCTGCAATCGGCCGGACCTGTGGATGGGGCAGGTAAACAAACTGGCCCGGCCCGCCAGGGGCTTTCCCTACACAAGCGACGACCCCAGTTTGAGAAACACTGAAATAGTAAAACTTTCTGTTTTAAAATCAAACAAACAAACAGACTTTGCAGCACTAGCAAATAAGAAGCAAAATTTGTCCTACTGCAGCTACAGATGAATCTGACTGAACAAGAAGGTGCCGGTAACTCTGGTTCATTGAATAGAAATCAATTGGCTGACATAACAACTGGACTTCCAAAGCATTGGCCACATCCATAATTCAGAATTTACAACCAAAAATATTGTTTATGGCTCAGCCTCTTCTTAGATATAAAAGTTAATAGTTCTTTAAACAGAAAACATCCTAACTGATGAATAAAGAAAACTTGAGTAGGTGACACATACTTTTTCTTTTCTGATCAGTATAAGTTTAACCATATATGTTTGTGTATGTGTCAGTTTCTGTTAATATTCTATTCTAGCAAGCATTCAAATTGTGTAAGCAATTATAATAATTGATATTAAAGTCCCAATAAATAGAAAAAATGTGTTGCATCCAACAAACATTATTCTAGGATCTCCATTCAAACTTAACAAACTGAAAAATGCTTTTTTCAATATAAGACACTGTGCATACATGTAAAATACTATTTATGTGCCTGTCTCAGTTGTCTGAGTCTCCAACTCTCAAAAGTAATGCCCACTGCAACGACAACTGCTGGAGTGGACAGAGATGATGAACTAAAAATTTCTCCTGAACTGAAATCAGCCAGAGAACATATATAACTTCAACAGATGTTAGTGATTTTTAAGTCAATGGAACACATTAAGGACTCTCCCCATTTCCTACCTGGTGCAAATGCCAAGAAGATTAAAATCCCATCAATCAGCAATGGAACCAAAACTAAAGACCTTCAATCTACTTCCTAAGCATCACACAGTGTCACAGACTCAGCCGGTGTAATGTTCCACTGCATATTTATAAAACAATTTTCTTTCTTTCTCAGCCTGTGAATTTAAGGCCATACACAACTCCACACCAACCTACATCTCAGCCCTTGGGCAGAGTCACCATTATGCTCCAGCTGCTTTTTACTGCTGCAGCAATGCCAAGCAAATGAAAACCCAACTCACCCAGCCAAAGCATATTGGTGAATCTAGCCTTGTTGCTCTATTAAGACAGCTTTTATACTACATTTGTTTCCTTCTCCCATTCAAACCTCCATGCATTTTGCCACATTGCTCTCTCCACCCAATCCTAGTTCACTAAACCACTGCCTTCACTTCACTCAGCTCCCCCTGAAAAACTCAGTTCTTTCACTATGCCCCATGAGAAGTATAAGGGGAGTTTCTCTTACATATAAGGGGAGAGAAAGCTCCACATTATTCCATTCTCTGGATTTCTAAGTGTAAGCAGGGTCTGAATGAACTCTCCTCTGACAGCTAGTTGGGGAGGGGGAGAGACTTCAGGAGCAAACTATAATTACATGAACATGCCTACTCTGCGTAGGCATCTAGCAGACAGGAGCAGTGTAGCTCCAAGTGATCAGCTTTCGCTGGTGCTGGGTTACTGATCACTTTGGTACTGAATGCAGGGGTAGTGAAATATTGTTATCAATGTTGTTATCTTTATTGTATGACTAAAGGGGAGCAGAACTGTGTTGAGCTTGTTCCAATTGAGGGGTCACCCGCAGCTGAAAGGAACTCGGTAAGCCAGTGGCTCAAATGCCAGACCCCTGTGAAAGTAGAGGATGGGGACTGGGCAGGCAATGCAATGCAATGCAATGCAATGCAATTCAATTCCAGTCAGGAGATGTGGACTTTCCTGGGGAGTCCACAGTCTGGTTTAACCTGTTCCTTCCCCACTGTTCAAAGATAGAGCTAAATAGGCTTAATTAGGAGCCTTTTGTTATTTCATGAACTCAATAAGAGCTGAAATCACTTGTGATGGGGCAGTGTTTCTGCCCAGCCTGCTGAGAGCTAAAAATCACTAAGAGACTGATCTACAGAGGTCATAGCAGAGAGCTGGTGAAAGTGGCAAGCAGTTGGCTGACTGGTGGGGCAGTAAGGAACTGCAGCTGGCAGGGTGGCCAGCCAGAACAAGTGCATAGATGGTGGAGCAAGCAAGGTGCCTTCTTCCCTGGGTGGGAGGTAAACTCACACAGATACACCTCTGAATTCTGGGTCCTCACTGACCACGGACAACCACTGTGAGTGGGGTATGGTGAGGGAGCAGAGGGGGGCACAGTAAAGGAACTTTTGGTTGTAGAACTCAAGAATATGAAGCAGAACGCACTGCCCCACGCACTCTGGGGTGGGTGTCCTGCTCTCAGTTTTATGTTTATGAATCCTGCTTGTGGCATTTTCCCTAATTAATGTTGGGTGACTTCCCTCCTTTCATTAAAAGCTTCTTTTCTACACTCAGGCTCTGTGCTTGCAAGTGGGGAAGTATTGCCTCTCAGAGGTGTGACATTGTGCAGTCTATATGGTTTTATAAAAACATGATAAGTGAATATAATGTAACTGGAATAGTTTTATAAAAAAATGATAATAAGTGAATATAATGTAACTGGAATATGCTTCATGCAAAAGGTCTCTTGTAAGGTATCATTACAAAGCTTATAATTTACTGAGTGTGATCATCCTATTTGTATAAATGTACCACTCTTGTATCTAAAACTAGAAATATAAAGTATAACTCTGAGGGCCTATGTAATTATGCAAAGTGTGGGCCATTGATGGTGGTTTGGAATCTTGATGACTCCCATTAACTAGGACCATTGTCTGCAAATGGCTGTGTTTTACCTGTAAGTCTTCCTGTATACCTGTGTGCTGGCAAGTGGGTAATGAAGTCTTGCAGTGACATGTGATCATGTCACCTGAACTGGAATCCATCTTTAACTTGGCGCTTTTCCAGTGGCGGGGGTGGAAACCCAGAGGGACAAAGGGTTCCCGCTGTGACGGGTTGGATCACAGAAACCCCCTTGGGAGCTGCCAACTGATGTGCAAAGGCTACCTCTGTTCCTGTTCTCCCTGCCAGCTCAGTGGCTTCAGCTCCCTGTCTTGGTGAAGCCAGACACACCCGTCTGCTCCAGCACAGACCCAGGGTCTGAATTACCTGTCCCAAAGCTGCAGGTTTACCTGAAAACAGCTCACAGCAGTGTGTTTGTCTTTAGCACTCAGACGCCCAACTCCCAATGGGGTCTAAACCCAAATAAATCCGTTTTACCCTGTATAAAGCTTATACAGGGTAAACTCATAAATTGTTCGCCCTCTATAACACTGATAGAGAGATATGCACAGTTGTTTGCTCCCCCAGCTATTAATACATACTCTGAGTTAATTAATAAGTAGAAAGTGATTTTATTTAAATGCAAAAAGAACAGGAGTACTTGTGGCACCTTAGAGACTAACAAATTTATTTGAGCATAAGCTTTCGTGGGCTACAGCCCACTTCTTCGGATGCATAGAATGGAACATACAGTAAGAAGATATTTATACTTACAGAGAACATGTCCTCATGTTCTCTGTAAGTATAAATATCTTCTTACTGTATGTTCCATTCTATGCATCCGAAGAAGTGGGCTGTAGCCCACGAAAGCTTATGCTCAGATAAATTTGTTAGTCTCTAAGGTGCCACAAGTACTCCTGTTCTTTTTGCTGATACAGACTAACACGGCTGCTACTCTGAAACCTATTTAAATACAGAAAGTAGGATTTAAGTGATTCCAAGTAGTAACAGAGAGAACAAAGTAAGTTACCAAGCAAAATAAAATAAAATGCGCAAATCTATGTCTAATTGCACTAAATACAGATAAGATCCTCACCAGTTCCAAAATGTTCCCTTTTACAGGCTAATCTTCTTTTAGCCTGGGTCCAGCAGTTACTCAAACCCCCTGCAGTTACTGTCCTTTGTTCCAGTTTCCTTCGAGTACCCTGGGGGGGTGGAGAGGCTCCTTCTTTAGCCAGCTGAAGACAAAATGGAGGGGTCTCCCACGGGTTTAAATACACTGTCTCTTGTGGGTGGAGACCCCCTCCTCACTCTCTGTATAATCCAGTCACAAAATGGAAATTCGGAATCACATGGGCAGGTCACATGCCCATGCATGACTCAGGACTTGCAGGTAGCAGCCATTACCCACATGCTACCTTGAACGTCCTCAGATAGACTTCTTATGTGGATTGGAGTCTTCCAAGCTCTTTTGTCTGTTAAGTGCCCTTTGATTGAACACTTAATTTGCACATTCCTTTCCCAAGAAGTGATCAAATGTTCTAACTGAGGCCACTTAGAAATTAAGCAATTATATAGCCAATGTTCATAACTCTGAACACACAAATGGTGCCTGCATACAACTAGGATGAACATAACCAGTAGATCATAACCTTTACATAGATATGTTACATGGCCTATGTAGCAAAACCTTATTCCAGTTATATTATACATACATTTATGAGCCCCCCCCCATAAAGCTTTATGGGGTACGCTGTCACACCCGCCTTATGCAAAAGATATATAAAGGGGTGGAAGGGAACAGAGAGAGGAGAGAGCCATCCTGAAGAATCCCATAGCTACCACCTGAGCTGGAACAAGAGCTGTACCAGGGGAAAGAATTGTGCCCAGGCCTAGAAGGTGTCCAGTCTGAGAAAAAACTTACTGAAGCATCTCTGAGGGTGAGATTATCTGTATTCAGTTTAATTAGACATAGATTTGCGCATTTTATTTTATTTTGCTGGGTAACTTACTTTGTTCTGTCTGTTACAACTTGGAACCACTTAAATCCTACTTTCTGTATTTAATAAAATCACTTTTTACTTAGTAATTAACTCAGAGTATGTATTAATACCTGGGGGAGCAAACAACTGTGCATATCTCTCTATCAGTGTTATAGAGGGCGAACAATTTATGAGTTTACCCTGTATAAGCTTTATACAGGGTAAAACAGATTTATTTGGGTTTAGAGCCCATTGGGAGTTGGGCATCTGAGTGCTAAAGACAAGCACACTTCCGTGAGCTGTTTTCAGGTAAACCTGCAGCTTTGGGGCAGGTAATTCAGACCCTGGGTCTGTGTTGGAGCAGACGGGAGTGTCTGGCTCAGCAAGACAGGGTGCTGGAGCCACTGAGATGGCAGGGAAAACAGGAATAGAAGTAGTCTTTGCACATCAGGCGGCAGCTCCCAAGGGGGTTTCTGTGATCCAACCCATCACAAGAGGCGCCCGGGGTGGTGTGTAATTTTCCCAGGTTACTGGGTGGGGCTCAAGCCGGTTCAGTGCTGTATTGTTGAAAAGGAACCCCTAGATAGCCCTGGCTGCTGCTGGCTGCACCTGGCAGAAGAGTTACATAAGTGCTTCCTGCCTTCTATGGTATGTGCCTGTCTTTTAAGCTGTAAGCACTTCAGGACAGGGACGGTCTTTATTTTTGTGTATTGTAGAGCACTGGAGCAAAACAAACAGAAACCAATACATATTATAAATGATAATTATAGTAAAGAGAGGGAAAAGATAGACATATGATTTTTCATAAAGTATTTCCATCATGGATGTATTTGATTCAGTTGTGTGTTTTGTTGTGGCCCACTATCTAATAATTTTATACGTCTGCCCATCACCATAGTATCTGAGTCCCATCCATGTAAAATTAATAGCACTGGTAAAGTCCCTAGTGAATGCTCTCTCATCATCTGGACAGCATGGGATACAACCTCTGGCCTGCTCTGATCTCTCTGCACTGTTCTCATAGTAGAAAAAGCATGAAGACTGGCTGCAACTCCCCAGCTGAGGATTCCCTTAGTGTAAGGAGAATCCCCAATGGTTTTAGAGACAGTGTAGGTGGCTCCGACATCCTCTACACGTAACTCTCAGCTTGCAGACTTGCCACTGTGTGACACTACCAATCAAAATATGTGACATGAATAAAGTGGATCACACCCATGTTTTTGTGGAATATAGTGCTGAAATTGACACATTATAACAAGTTTTAATGATCAAACCTATTTAAAAGGATTTTTCTCACTGTGTGAATTAAATGAACCAGCTTTTTAAACAGAAACATCGAAAAACAGATTCTATCTTTAGCAAACAGAAAGATCTCTCTACATGGGTTATCAGCAGGATTTGAGGCTTGAACCTCTAGCACTGCTATTTACCACTTGAGCTAAAGCAGCAACTGTAGTTTGTTTCTGTGGGTGACATGACACATTTAGCCAGTTGTCAATATTTCAAAGTGTCAGCCCAGGGAACCGGAAAGGGTTAATCCATCATTTGGTATAACCTTAATAATCTGATTTTTTCTCTCTTGAGGCTTCAGGCATCACATTGTATTATTTCTAACAAGGTATAATCTGATACTTGTACATTTTAATTATCATGATCTGTTTCTACAGACTCTGCTATGACATGATATCCAAACTTAAAATTCTTACCATTCTTTAGTAGAGGGACTTTCCCACACTATAGTATATAGAATGGGTCATGTTTTGGTGCCAGTCAGAACCTTTTTATATATTTTAGTTGCACTTAATTATTCTTTTAAAGTATTATGATTACTTTACATGTTTCTGTCTCATTTTAGGCTAAAAAGTCAAATTAGTCTAGGCTTTTCTCATGGAAGGTTAGTGCATTGAAACTGAACATTGACTTGGATTTGACATTCATTACAAAATAGAACCAATCTTTGATTTTTCATTTTTTTTATTAAAATGGTATAGGACCTATAAAAACATGGTGATATGTGCAAGCTTTAGCTCCAGCACTGGCTGGTACTAACTAATTTTTATTTTGAAAGGATAGTTGGGTTAAAAAACATGTTTTTTAAAATTCCTTATGTTTTTGTACTAACAACAGTTTATATTACTAAAATGAAAGCTTTAAAAAAGTTTAATATATCATTTACTATTTATGTTGTTTCTTTAGATTTTACAGTTATCTCAGATTGGGCAATAAAAATAGGCTAATCTGTTTCACCTTCTCCAGTTGTCATAATCAGTTTCAGGTTCTCATACACTAGCCCAGTATTTGAGCAAAAAACATTGCAGAGGAATGTTTATTTGTCTTTGAAATTTGTTTTAAATCTCAAAAGAATATTTCTGTTGGATTCATGTTAGTAAAAACTTGTTTTTATGAAGCCAAAGGCTCCAGTCTTGTAATTGATAGCACACAGGCAGACTGCTATGAGGGATTCAGTGGATTTCTGCACAGGCACAGACCTCTACCTGCAAACTGTCATTTACATCAGGGTTACAAGTTTAATGCAAATCTCACTCTGGTTAATATTTTCAGTGGGTCTAATCCCCTCCTTTAATACGGGCCCCACCTCCCGGTTCACCAAAAAGATTTACAGGTTCTGTGCTATGCCCCGGCTTTTATACACTCTCCTGGGAGTAGTCCTATTAGTGTAGGCCCTCAAGAGTAGGCCACACAGTGTCAGCAACTCCTAGACTTAGTCTTTTGGCTCCAGTGGCCCCTGGTTCCCACTGTGGCTCTCAAGAGAAAGCCCAATTGAGAGAGAGGCTTTACTTTCTTAGGGAGCAATGAAACCAGCAGAGTATTTACAGTGAGCCAGGGCAGCCTTTTCAAAACAAGGTAGTATTTACCAGTCAGCTGGACTATAGCATGAGAAAGTCCTTAGGTTAGCATGGAAAAGCCCAGCTCAGGACAGAGTCCATATTGCTAGAAGCAGTGGTTTCCCCAATAATTGAAATTAGGGGGGTGTTTGAATTTACGGGGGGGGGGGGAGAAGTGTCAGGGCCAATGAGGGGTGAGACTGTGAGGATGAAGGCGGGCTGTATGGCACCATAGTAAAAACTGAAAAATGTTTCATGACCATTTTATTAGATTTAACACATGTTTTAAAATCATCACACAAATTAAAGTTGGCTACTCAAGCCTTCTATGAAGCACTACGTCTACATCCTTCTTGGTTTCTTGTTATAATTTTGCACAACTCTGTTAATGAACTTCTTGAATGCAATGCGTTACGTTCATCTTTGGTGGCTTCTTGTGTGTCCGGTACTTCCATTCCTTCAATTGATATGCTCATTAGTTCATTCACATAATCAGGCAGAAGGCGACTTCTTTCAGAACACAAAATTCTATTCAATGATGAAAAAGAACGTTCAACTGTAGCTGTTGTGACTGGGAGTAGCAAGAGATGAATTCCTACTTCTTTCATCCCAGGAAACAGAGCACAAAGATTGGGTCAAGCCACTAGTGATGATAAAAAAGAAGTTGAAGTCAAATCTTCATTCATTCGTCGTATGATATTCCACTGTGTGTTCAAATTCTCTATTCTGTCCTGATCACATGGCAGCCCCATTGCTGGTAGTGCCTCACTCTACTCAACTGTTGGTGTTTTATAGGACAGGCATCTGTAAAAGCTACGTAGAGGTTGAGTAGAATCTAGAAGTCACTGTTGTAGATTTTTAAGAATCAAGTCTGTGTACTTTTTCAGTTGTCTTAACAAACACTTCTTGTCTTCTTCACTTAAGGATTCAATATAAATGCCTTCATTAGTCAACTTCTGGACTGAAGTCTTTGCTTCTTCCAGTACTTTTTCAATGGATAGCTCTCTGATTGTTTCAAATGTAGCTTCTATTGCTGGACAAAGATCTACTACTGTTGTAGCAGATGCCTGGATGGCATTGTTTAATGACCCAAGTGGTTTCAACAGTAGACTTACGAGAGAGAGAATGGCAAAAGTAATCCACCAGCCTCACTACTTAGATCCATCCCATCTTGGTAGATACTTTCCAAAGCCAGTAATAACGGCTGGAGTAATTTTAAGACAACAGCCAAGGATCGCTCATGAGAAAGCCAGCGGGTATTCCCAGGTTGGACTAATTTGAACTTCAGTCCCAGTGTATCTTCTATATTTTCCAAGATATACAGTCTTTTTGGACTCTTGCTGAAAAAAAAATATAATGAAGACATTAAATTTATACCTTTTTTAATGTCTTTTGAAGATTCTGCAGCTTGTACTAGTGCTAGTTGGAGTAGATGACCTCTGCAGTGTATATAGGAGAGATTAGGGTTACACTTTTCTCTGAGCAAAGCTTGTACTCCACCATATCTTCCAGAGAAGTTTGCAGCTCCATCAAATGCACAAGCAGCCATCTCTCTGGGGTCCAATTGACAAGCATTTAACTCTTCTAAGATGTGGGTTGTCACAGATGCAGCCGATGTGTCTTCTATAACTTGAACATCTAGAAATGCATCTACTGGCCTACCCCTGACATGAAGATAACGTACACAATGACTTAATACTTGATGCCCATTTGCATTGGTGCATTCATCAGCCATGTATGCAAATTTTTTGAATGTGGTGAGAGAGTTCTTCACTTTTTCAACTGTTGAGTCTTTCACTGTTGCACCGCATGCTTCTAGCCAATCAGTTGAGTTTCTTGCAGAAAGATAGTGAGCATTTGCTGGTCTTGTTCGGAACCAGTGTTCCACTTCAGGATGAACAAGTGACAATGCACTTAACATTGGCTTCCAGTTTGTAGTGTGTGGTATCTCTTGCTTAAATAGAAAGTAGGATGCCACAGCCATGTTTGTTCGCATGAACTGTGTTGTGTCTCCAGCATTCTTAACAGCCTCATTAAGTACTTTTAAAATTGGCTTTGAAAGTGGCCTTATAAGGCTTTCTGCATGTTGATGCACTCCAGAGGCCTGGTGTTTTGCAGCCTTTTCACATAGTTTGTCAGCATTGGCTTTGCTGATTGGTTTGACAAACCAAGCTCCTCCACTTTTATCAGTTATAGCATTGGGAAGCTTTCCTTCTTCATAAGCTTTTTTGCAAGAGGTGCACCAGTAGCCATCTTTTGTAACTTCAATAAATGGGAACACTTTGACCGACAAACATCGGGAACTGCCTTTAGGTTTTGGAAACACTTTCTTCAGTAGGTAGCTGTATTTGTGCTTCAGGCTGGTCGGATGTAGATATACCACTTGCACCTTCAGATGACATGTTGATATGTTCTTGGTTCTTGATGTGTTCTTCACCTTGGTTAGTTTTTGAGGCCTTTGAGTGGAAAAATAGTTGTATTGTTTTTTGTTTTTTCATTTTCACTTTGACCTGCAACATATAAACGAGATATGAATAAAGTAAATGTTTTGTTAGGATAATGCAAATTTAACATAAGGATAATGCAAGTTACACCAAAACACATAACAGGTCTAGATTTCTAAAAAAATATAAATTAAAAAAAAAGTATTTAATTTAAATTGACTTTTGAAAAGTAAGCCATCATGGGATAAGAGGGCAGTCCTCTCATGGATCAGTAACTGGTTAAAATATGGGAAACAAAGGGTCGGAATAAATTATCAATTTTCAGAATAGAGAGAGATAAATAGTGGTATCCCTGAGGGGTCGGTACTGGGACCATTACTGTTCAACATATTCATAAATGATCTGGAAAAATGGGTAAACAATGAGGTGGCAAAATTTGCAGATGATACAAAACTATTCAAGATAGTTAAGTCCCAGGCAGACTGCGAAGAGTTACAAAGGGATCTCACAAAACTGGGTGACTGGGCAACAAAATGGCAGATGAAATTCAATGTTGATAAATGCAAAGTAATGCACATTGGAAAACAATCTCAACTATACATACAAAATGATGGAGTCTGAATTAGCTGTTAACACTCAAGAAAGAGATCTTGGAGTCATTGTGGATAGTTCTCTGAAAACATCCACTCAATGTGCAGCGGCAGTCAAAAAAGCAAACAGAAAGGGATAGATAATAAGACAGAAAATATCATATTGCCTCTATATAAATCCATTGTACGTGCACACCTTGAATACTGTGTGCAGATCTGGTCACCCCCTCCCAAAAAAGATATATTGGAATTGGAAAAGGTACAGAGATGGGCAACTAAAATGATTAGGGGTATGAAACAGGAGGAGAGATTAAAATGACTGGGAATTTTCAGCTTAGAAAAGAGACGATTAAGGGGAGATATGATAGAGGTCTATAAAATCTTGACTGGTGTGAAGAAAGTGTATAAGGAAATGTTATTTAATCCTTCACATAACACAAGAACTAGCAGTTACCCAATGAAATTAATACGCAGCAGGTTTTAAAAAAACAAAAGGAAGTACTTCACACAACATAAAGTCAACCCGTGGAACTCTTTGCCAGGGGATGCTGTGAAGACCAAAACTATAACAGGATTAAAAAAAAGAACTAGATAAATTCCTGGAGAATAGGTCCATCAGTGGCTATTAGCCAGGATGGAGAGGGATGCAACACCATGCTCTGAGTGTCCCTAGCCTGTTTGCCAGAAGCTGGGAATGGGCAACAGGGGATGGATCACTTGATGATTACCTGTTCTGTTCATTCCCTCTGAAGCACCTGGCCTTGACCACTGTCGGAAGACAGGATACTGGGCTATATGGACCATTGGTCTGACCCAGTATGACCATTCTTATGTAAAAATGAATTATAATAATAAAAATGTTTATTACAGAAACTCCCCAAGATAATGACCTCTCAAGATAGCAACAATGTGAGATAACAACCTTGGCAAATAATGCATTTTAAAAATCTTGGCCTACTAGGAAACATATTTATATAAGTTTCCATTCCCAGTCACAACTCTAGCATTCTGGAGCAACGTCACTAAAATATAGTCCAACAAACAAATGTTTATTTAACGTGCCCCTCACTTTTCCCTCCATCGCACCCCACTCACCGGTGTTGTCCTTGGTCAGTGGAGACTCAGAGTTCAGAGGTGCTTTCATGTGAGCACACCTCCCAGATGGGGGCAAGAAGGCACCTTGCTCGTTCCTCCAGCTGCTCACTGTTTGCTCTGGCCACTGCTGTTTGTTGTGCCACCACTCTGTTGCCAATGGCCCTGCGCAGTCACCTTCTCCTGCCACCTGCCACTGTGACCTCTGCGAGTTGGTCTCTTGAGGTTCCACCCAGCTCTCAGTGATTTCAGCTGAGCTCTCAGTGGGGGAACCTCGCTTCTAGTGCAGTCTGGGCTGTCTCTTACACAAAAACACTGTACCCACAGGAACACCGTCCCCACAGCAGGACTAAGCACTTAGACCTGATTATCATTGATGTCAGCTGCAGTGGTCACTTAACAGAACAAAAGACTATCTATGGAGCACACTCAGCTCTGTCTTTAAACAGTGGAGAGGGACAGGTCCCCACCCTCTCTCTTGATGCCCTCAATCAGAACAGGCTAAGTACAGTTCTACTGCCCTTTACTCATACAATAAGAACAACAACATTTCATTCTAAGTAGCAGCATTTGGTCAGCTTCTTGAGAAAGGACTATTCTCAGTAAGTGCCCGGTCAAGAAACACTTAGCTGACAATGGGCTTTGGGAGATGCCAATCCACATCTGAGCTTTCCTGGGAATGTACAAACTAACATGTAAACAATGGCGTTGGCCTGCAAAAAGCAGAATCATTCATGGACATGTGACTTGCCCAGGTGGTTACAAACTCCATCTTGTTGCTGTGACTTTGCACTGAAGAACAAAGGGGTTTCTGCCCACAAGAGAGAGAATATAAAAGGCCCTGGAAGCCTCTCCATTTTGTCTTCAGCTGGTTCAAGAGATGGCCTCTCCACCCTCAAGAGATGCCTGAAAGAAACTGGAACAAAGGACAGTAACTACGGGGGTGTGAGTGATTGCTGGACCCAGAGTAGGAAGGAGTCCAGCCTGTGAAAGAAGCTTATTGGAACATCTCTGGGGGTGAGATTTCATCTGTAATCAGTTTCTTTATGTATTAGGCGTAGACTCGCGTGTTTTGTTTTATTTTATTTTGCTTGGTAAAATACTTTGTTCTTTCTGTTATTACTTGGAACCACTTAAATCCTACTTTTTATATTTAATAAAATCACTTTTGCTTATTAATTAACCCAAAGTAAGTAATTAATACCCGGGGGCGCAAACAGCTGTGCATATCTCTCTATCAGTGTTATAGAGGGTGGACAATTTATGAGTTTACCCTGTATAAGCTTTATACAGAGTAAAATGGATTCATTTGGGGTTTGGATCCCATTGAGTGCTGGGTGTCTGGGTGCTGGAGACAGGAGCACTTCTTAAGCTGTTTTCAGTTAAGTCTGCAGCTTTGGGGCACGTGGTTCAGAGCCTGGGTCTGTGTTGGAGCAGACTGGCGTATCTGGCTTGACAAGGCCCAAACTGGCAGAGAAAATGGGCTTAGAGGTAGTCTCAGCACATCAGGTGGCAGTCCCAAGGGGGTCTCTGTGACTGAACCCATCACAGATACATACAGATTTAGGCATTAAATCAGCTAAATAATTAGCAGCTCTTTAAAATTGAGTACATAATCCATCTGTTTTGTGTGCTTACTTAGCTTTGATACCTTAGTGGTAAAAGGTTGCTACTGTACACACATAATGAGATATATAGATCATTTGGAGCCCCTTGAGGTAGTTCCTGTAGGAGGCAGCTCCACTGAGCCAGACTGCAGCATAGGTAGTTTTGAGTTAAACTTCAGTAAGGTTTTCCGAGTCCCTACTCGGAGGGTCTGTTTGAAGCAATCAGGTGCAGCCTGTGCTTAATTTATGCCAGGGCTGAGCCCCAGCACCTCTAGGCTTGGCAGTTCATAGCACTGGCACTTCTGGTCTTGCCATATCAGTGATGAAAGTAAAAACATTGCTTGAGCCCTGGCATCTCTTTCATTACAAGTTAAGGGCTGGGTGCAGCTGAGCCCAGTTGAGTTCAGAACTTTAAAAAGGGGAGATGGGGGAGGGGAGAAAGTTGAGAGACACTCAGTCATGAGCAAATAGGGGTGTTGTATGTGTATATATACACAGAAACTGCTCTGTGTATATATAATTTGTTTGGTGACACTGCTTTTAAATTGAAGCTCCACAAAAGGAATATGGCCAGAGACTTTGCTGGTTTGTGTTACTTTTGTTAAGCAAAAGCCTCTGTCAATAACCAGCAGTTCCAGAAAAGAAGCTTTGTTTTGGTTTTAGCTTAGCCTGGGCCATCTGTGAACTCTTTCCCCTCTCTCTCTTCATTTACTCTTTTTTGATTTAGCACCATACAATACTTTCATGATAATCGATACATGTCTGTAAAAGTCACTTTTTTTCTTCTTCAGTTAAAGTTAATTGCATAGACTTGCAGTGTGATGACAAGAAAATGTCAAAATTAGATCAGAATATTAAACTGGTGCAGACACTAAGAACAATGCTCTTGTGCCCTTTTTGAGAAAGATGTCCTATTTCCCACTTGTGATCCTGAAGTACAGTGTCTTGGTGTTTTGGAAGGGCAGTAAAGTTAGCTCAGACTGTGGTGATGGGGCCAAATAAGTATTTTGATAGAAATATAGATAACAGATTTCTGGACCTTTCTTGAGTTCCATGTATAAGAATGGAGCCACAGTTTATTTTTCTGAGAAAATTTTCTGTGCAACCTTAATTGCCCCCCCCCTCCCAGCTCTACATTTCTATGATTCTATAAGTATCTAAATTAGGTGGTCAACTAGAAAGGAGTCAGGTTTCCTTGAGGCCTGAGAAACCTCAGTAAGAGAGAGATTGAGGAAGAGAAAGTGGGGAGTGCCTGCTCTCTGGAAACGGTTTGATAGATGTCAGGAAAGAGAACTGGGAAAAGCCAACAGGCAGCTGTTAGCTCCTGTGCTGGGTTTCAAAATAGGGGCAAGACTCCAGGGAGGCAGCCCTAGTGTGTTGGAGTTCAGCTGAGAAGCAGAGAAATGGGGAAGACTTGTAAGTGGCTAATGTTCAAGCCTGGGAAGAGTGGAAGTGGTTTTAAGTTTGTACTTCTGCTTTGGGGTTTGTTGGAGAACTCCAGGGAGGAATCTTGTAAGCCATGGCCATAAAGGAAGATTGAAGCCTGAAAGGAATGCAGGTACACGGTGAGCCCAGGAAGGTCTTTGTGGAAAAAGCCTGCAGACAGGCTGAGGTACAGAGAAGCCCAGGAAGGAAGCAGAGGGCCTGAATATACCAACTTTGCATGCTTATTATATCAAGAAGAGGGAGGGCCGGGTTCCCCTACTGATCACTGGGAAAATGGTGATCAGGGCTGGAAAGACTGTTGAACAGGGACTTGGGCTTGAGGTTGTGGGGGTATTGTTTGGTGGATCTTTGGTTATCCTGGAAAGGGTGAGACTGTAAAGTGATTGCCCAGAGGACTGAGTCATAAGAAGAGGCAGACCACTGGAGTGGCTGTTGATGGGGAGACCAGGAGAGTCTGCTATGCTACGTATAACTGCAATGGGGTATGTCAGTGGTGAGTGTACTCTTCTATACAGTGTAGCTCAGTGGTAGGCAACCTGCGGCCCGCACACAGCCCATCAGGGTAATTGACCATCTGCAGGCACAAACCCCCACAGCTTCCAGTGGTCACGGTTCGCTGCAGGAAGCGTTGTCGGCCGCAGGGACGTGCTGGCCGCTGCTTCCCACAGCTCCCATTGGCCAGGAATGGTGAACCGCAGCCACTGGGAGCTGCGGGAGGCCATGCCTGTGGACGGTCAATGTAAACAGTGTCTCTTGGCCCACCAGCGGATTACACTGACCGGCTGCGTGCAGTCTGCGGGCCGTAGGTTGCCCACGACTGGTCTATCTGCATGCTCACACATATGGAATAGGGCCCTAATTCAGCAATGCATTTAAGCATGTGCCTAACTTTAAATATAGAAATAAGTTGAAGTCAATCATTGTACTCCCATTCTTAAAGTTGGATGCATGCTTAAGTACCTTGCTGAATCAGGGCCTAAACCTGTTTAAAAAAAAACAACAAGCTTCCATTTATCTAAAAAGTAAAACAACACAAAAATGATCCTTTAATGGAATTTCTCTGCTAGATTACATTTTCAGTTTACTAAATGACCATGTTTACCAATACCACAAAAGAGCCGTTTAAAAATAAATGTCATCTTAGAGGAAGAATATTTTATACAGGTTTATTTCCTTTATATGTTTCTAGTGCAAATTCTTAATATGTATATCTGTGGTAAGATAGCAGGTAAACTCCTAGCAAAAGCATCTGCACCCTTTACATGTTCATCTTTCCTGAATTAGAAAGGAATTGCACCATGGGGGGCTGTGATACTGGCAGGCCAGGTGCCAGCTCTTGCCAAAGCTGCTGGCATTAGCTAAGAACTGATAAACTCATAGCTGGAGACAAGACCAGTTCAGTTATGTGTTAGTGTTGCTCAAAATAGGTATTAGTGTTATAAGAATGTATTTAGTGTTTAGACAGGATGTTTGTAAGTTGCTGCATGCATTAATCTTATTTGTAATATCTGTATTCCATGCTATAAAGAATATAAGTTTTGCTTTATAACTTTAAAAATGTTTGCTCTAAACTTGTGAACTCAGGTGGGAAGAATGCCCCCCCCCCACCTCATCCAGAAGAACTAATCAAAATCAGATGGACCATCACGGTACATCATAATACAAAGGATTGGTGAATGGCCCTATTGCACCTTGGAAATGCTATGTGCAAGGAAGCTCATCCTATAGACCTGGAGGCCAAATGAAGGAAATAAAACAAAGACATAGGAATACTTTCCATCTCTTTGCTGGTTGAACTCTCACAGGGCCAGACACACTAAACTGAAGTCAGAGAACCTTAGGGGTTATATCTGGATCCGCCCTGAAAGACATTTTGAATGGACAGATCACTACAACTCTGTCACTCTTAGGGTTTAGATTGCAACTCATTTGTGGGTATATGTTTTCTTGCTTTAATCTGTAAATAAGTCTGATTTCTTTTTCTTAGTTAATAAACCTTTAAGTTAGTGTATTACTGGATTGGCTACAGGCGTTGTCTTTGATATGAAATCTAAGATACAAATTGATCTGACTAAGTGACTGGTCTCTTGGGACTGGAAGCAACCTGGATATTTTATGGATTTTGGTGTAAGTGACTATTTATCACTAAATCCAGCTTGCCTGGGTGGCAAGATTGACTGGAGTCTCTAAGGGGACTGCCTGTGATTCCATGATAAGACTGTTACAGTGATCCAGGAGTTCACATTTGTCACTGGCTTGGTGAAATCTAATTATAGAACATGCCACCTGGTGTGGTGTATGTCCTGTTTTTGACAGTCTGCCCTGAGGTAGGAACTCATGGTCGTGAGCCACTCTAGACAGAGTGACAAGGGCATTCTGTTTCTAATATAAGACATCTGTTAAATGAGTTATAGGGAACAGGACTCCGTAAGGCTAATGGAAATTGTTCCTTTCTTAGCAACCCAAAGCACCAAAATAAATTCTGTCTCTTTTCCATATGCACCATGGTATATGATCTAACTTTCTTTAGGAAGTAGTCTTTTTCAGTCACCTTTAACTTTTAAAAATCAGTTTTAACTGGCCTTAGATTGCTTTAATAAAAGGAAACAATACAGCTGTGAAAGCTCTACTTCAGTTAGCACCTTAAGATTTCTTTGTAATCAGGTTGCCTGCGCTCCCAAAACAGGTATCACTTCTGCTGTTCTGAATTAGTAAGAGCGGTAGAAAGGGCAACAGGATGTATTAAAGACTATGTAATCCTATATGTTGGGAGGTGGAGGGTGGGGGTGTGCGTGAGTATGTACTTTTTGTATGAGTTGCCTGTTTCCAAATTCTTTTCTTCTCTCACAACTTCCTATTTATTTTGTGTAGTACAGAATATGAAAAATCCTCTTTAAATCACTGTTCAAATATATTAAGGATAAAATTGACATTAAAGCACAGCCATCCACTGGGGGCAATGCAAGATCATACCCCCTAATGGAGGGATCTCAGGGAGGTGATGGGGACACTGCAGAGTACATCTGTGTCTCTATATGGAGAGCTCAGCTGCCTAATGCAGAAAAAGGTGGGAAGGTGTAGGAGGATTCTGTCAGTGGTTCAGAGCCAGTAAAATGACTCGACGTTACCTCTCTTGCAGCTTTTATTATAGGAGGTGTGGACAAGGGGAAGGGGCATAGGCATAGTGCAGAAGCATCCTCTCTGCCCTGGTTTATCTGAGAGGCATACATTCCAGATAGCTCACTTGCCACATCCTGGGTGAGGGTCGCGCATATACCTTTTGGTCAGGTGGGTTGTAAAATAAATTCCAAACGTTCTCACTCTGCCAGGGATATTTGTTCTGACCTCTACACTATTCAAGAAGAGCCCAGACCAATCCTAGAGCCATATGCAGGGTTCAGAGGGCCTGAAGAAGCTTGGCATGTGGATTCTGCTTTAGATAAACCAACTGAGCAGACACTTAACTACACAAGCATCATTCATGGACCTTAAAATAGCCATTCCAGTCTTGTGGTGCAAAACGAGATGGGAAATTCTCTAGGAGATTGTGTGTAGGTGGTTCTGTGTGATGCGGTCAAGGATGTGGACCACAAAAACAAAGTTAGTTACAGGACAACTTTTCAGTGAAGGCACAGTTCCAGGGTGCAATTTCCATTCACGCATCTCCTAACATGTCACTAGTGGGGTTCAAAAATGCATAAAATACATGTACATATCAACTCTAGCAATGGGGATTTATCCCCCCTTAATTGTTATTCAAAGTGACATACAATTTCCATAAGCACAAGAGGCAAATAGAGGAAATCCGTTTCAGTTGTATTCCAATGATTGGCTGCCAGAAGAAGATGCAGGATGTTCAGTGACCTGGCACCTGTTGCAATTAGGGATGGAGAATTCTGAACACACTTGGATAGTACAGGTATGAAAATTCAGCTTGAACTGGACTGTTAAAGGGTTCACATTCTGCTTAGGAAAGACTTTGAGAGGGAAAGGGAGCTGAGTGGGTGACACAGAGAGAGAAACATTATGCAAAACTGGAGCAGCAAGTGGACAGGGTGGAAAACACATGGAGAGACTGTGCAAAATAGAGCAGAGAAGGGAGGAGAGAGAAAAAATAAATGCACTAAATATACACTCCATTTCTACAAGGCACACACTTTTGCAAGTCCTGCTTTTGTGGGGGGGTTCTTCTAGGTCTTTACATAGCAGACCATTTCCCCTTTTGATTTAGAATCATAGAATGGAAGGGACCTCAGGAGGTTATCTAGTCCAACCCCCTGATCAAAGCAGGACCAACACCAACTAAATCATCCCAGCCAGGGCTTTGTCAAGCCGGGCCTTAAAAATCTCTAAGGATGGAGATTCCACCACCTCCTAGGTAACCCATTCCAGTGCTTCACCACCCTCCTAGTGAAATAGTGTTTCCTAATATCCAACCTAGACCTCCCCCACTGCAACTTGAGACCTTTGTTCCTTGTTCTGTCATCTGCCACCACTGAGAACAGCTTAGCTCCATCCTCTTTGGAACCCCCCTTCAGGTAGTTGAAGGCTGCTATCAAATCCCCGCCCCCTTTTCTCTTCTGCAGACTAAATAAGCCCCTCTTCTCTTCTGCAGACTAAATAACCCTCAGCCTCTCCTCATAAGTCATGTGCCCCAGCCCCCTAATCATTTTCATTGCCCTCTGTTGGACTCTCTCCAATTTTTCCACATCCTTTCTGTAGTGGGGGGCCTAAAACTGGATGCAATACTCCAGATGTGGCCTCACCAGTGCCAAATCATGACTGGGGAACAGTGAACACGAGTTTAAAATTACAGGAAGAAAAGTTCACAAGCTCAAACCAGTTTTTCAAACAGAGTTTGAGGGTCCTGTAAAATCTCAAAATGCATGGTCCCTAACTTTCATGCACATGATGTCAGATTTTAAGTGGATGCCCTCTTTTTTCTTTTCAGGTGAACATCACTAAGGACATTAGACCTAAATACACAAAGTACATCATGCAAAACAGTTGATGTTAGAGTGATATGATGGAAAAGATAGAGTATAATAAAATGACTTCATTTGCTTTGCACTTCATTATCTATAACAATGCATAGGATATGTTAGCCATATGGGCGTTTTAATTTTTATATGGTAATCCATAACATTTTAAATCTGGATATTCCAGATCCTCGCTGGTCCAAATCAAAGTTCCATTGTCTTAAATGGAACTTCCTCAGTTGGCACCAAAGTGATGATTTAACCCCATTATCTGATCTCTCTCTCGCTCTCTCTCTCTCTGTGTTAAACAAATAGGGTGAAATCCTGGCCCCACTGAAGTCAATGAGAGTTTTGCTATTGACTTTGGTGGGGCCAGAATTTCACCCATTGGGATAAATTTTGTTTCTTGTTGTTTTCAACAAAGCAAGGGACTAACAACATTGGGTTTGAACCAGATAAAAACTCTTAGGATTCCTCATGAAGTTCTATCAATTTATTTCTACTATTAATGGTAACACCAGGCTCCATACTGTCTATAGTGCCAAGTTTTTTGATGTACACAAATAGTAAATAAAGTCTGTGTTGAAATTTGTAAACTCATTTTCACTTATGAACAAAACAATTCCAGAGATGAAAGGCTATTGTATTCCATCCAACCCCAAAGTGTGGAACTGAATAGAATCATCATGGTTAAGGCCAGCAGGGATCATGAGACCATCTAGTCTGATCTCCTGCATTACAAAGTAGAGAACTTTATTCAGTTCCTTCTGTATTGAAATAAGACTTCTTGCACATGTGTAATAAAACAGTTTATTTTTGAGCTTTTCAAAATTTAAGCAGAGATTGTATAAATAATATCACAGTATTTTTGTTTGAGAATTTAAACAATCAAACATGGCTGTGTTTTCTATCAACAATACTTCATGTTGTTGTAGCCTTCTGAAGATTTTGTATTTTCTCAAGAGTTCTTTCCTTTTATGTTAGAAAATGATTTCCATGGGGTCACAAAAGTTAATTAAAGTGTCATGACACTTTTCTATTTTTACACAGAATGTTTTAATTTGACAGTATGAAATTTCCTCAAGCTGATCTTTCACTGTGGGAGGGCGTGGGGATTTCCAGTTCCTTGTGAAATATACAACATCTTGGCACATGCCAATGGAATGTGCAGAAGCCTGCAAAGTAATGTAAACTAGTCCTCAAGGATTATTTACATCAAAGCTCATGTTAGTTCTAGATGAAGTTTGTATCTGCTTCCAGGATGCTTGTTGCATTGATATCTCTCTTCAATATTCATTTTTAAACAAATTAATATGAGCCTTATGTTTCAATGAGACACCTCTATACAGCATGCAACTTATTTTCTTATGTGCCTCAGTTTCACTTTGTCCAGCCTGCTTTCCCTCCCGATTTACACTTAAGGTCAGCCTTTGGCCCAGTAGTCTATCCTCTTGTTGGCAGCCAGGTCTGTTTCAAAGCCATCAGATATTACTACTCTCCAGTTTAAGTTCAACATGAATGTTTTCCACTTATAGAATTCAGGAGGCTCCCTGCATTCACAAAGTCTCCATATGTTGTCTTTAAAGGCCTGTGGGCAGCATTAGAATCAGTGGGTCACAATTGCGCAGCTATCTATCGACTGCAAAACTTCCCCTGGGGGAAGCTAGAGGTTATGGGTCTATTACAGGAGTGGGCGGGCGAGGTTCTGTGACCTGCAATGTGCAGGAGGTCAGACAAGATGATCATGATGGTCCCTTCTGTCCTCAAAGTCTATGACTACAACTGGAGTCATTGATTCAAAGTCCACTTTATCCACTCATTGGGGCGAGGGGGAGCCAAAGGAAACTCAAGAAACAACATTCTACCTACCTAAGCCCTCCTGAATGTTCAGTGTTCTGTAGTGTTCTTAATTCCCTAATGTAAGCTGTCTTCTAGTGTCATTCTGCTCCACAGTTGCTGTGTTCTGTTCCTTTGCCCTAAGATGGTTTCAATGCTGGATGAAGCAATCTCTATCCATTTTCCTATGTCACAGGGACACTGCCTGTGACAAGTGTCAAGTGCTTGTCAAGTGCTTTGAGCTCCATTCATGTAGGATGCTATACAAGCCTGATCAAAGCTCACTGAAGTCAAAGGAAAGACTCTCATTGACTTAACTGGTCTTTGGCTCAGGCCACAGAAGTGCAAAGCTCTCACAGCATCCTTCAGATCACCTCCTGTGCACATGTAAAACAGTAGAGACTTTATACTCACCTGTATCATCAGTGAAGTTGCACTAATTGAAATGATTTACTGTAGGAATTATCACACTGACCATCATGATGAAAATCAACACATGCATAGACAAGGTATTTTACAAATACACAGTACACAACTCAGCTAATTTACAATCTTACTGCAGGACCCATGTAGGAAAATGCACAATTTCTTTCCAAACTAGTCTACTGTATTACTTGCAAAATANATCAGTGAAGTTGCACTAATTGAAATGATTTACTGTAGGAACTATCACACTGACCATCATGATGAAAATCAACACATGCATAGACAAGGTATTTTACAAATACACAGTACACAACTCAGCTAATTTACAATCTTACTGCAGGACCCATGTAGGAAAATGCACAATTTCTTTCCAAACTAGTCTACTGTATTACTTGCAAAATAGTATGTTATGAACTCCAGAACGGAGGGATCTTATAGTAAAAACACTAGCGTTGTAACATGTACATCCAAATGATATGGTTGATGATGTAGACTTACCATGACACTTAAATGGAAGAAAAAAATTATGAACCTCATACATATTCAATTGAAATAATACCCCCAAATGAGCATGATGGGGGAAGAGAGATTGTAGAAAGTACAAGGAAACTGCAAATTAGCTCAGTACCCCCACAATCCTGTTACTTGTAGTCTCTCGGCTCAAGTGAACCAGCTACTAATGTTGGCAGTTCTTAGGATCAAGCCCTCATTTAGCGCTTAGAGGCTGAAGTACCATTTTTTAACATTTGACTAAGTACTATTTCTGAGTGTACTTCCTCCAACACCACAGAGGCACTCTGCCTGCCTCTGCCCTAGACAAACATAATACCTAGGGATTCCAGCCACTGCCCTCTGAACCCCAGCTATACAAATCACAACTGAGACATAACTATCTTAGGTTTCTTGGGATCAAGAGCTAAAAGAGTTAGAGTTGATTAAAAAAATCGTACAGCATGAGATTTTCACATGGTAATGCAAAGGAGACGTAAGGGTGAATAGTAACTCACCCTGAACATTAAAAAAATTGTTTTCACAAACCTGAGATAAACTGTTGACTTGAGAAAATGTTTAGTTATAGAAAAACTAAGGGAGTGTTGGCTTGACAGCAAGAGGTTCCCAGAGCGATGATGGTGATCAGCAGAAAAAAATCAAAAGAAATCCTAGACCGTTATAATTTTGATGCATGTGGGGCAGCCACCAAACCACTTCCATCACTAAGTATGGAAAAGGTTAAGCTTCATGCCGTAGGAGTGAATGAGTGTTGAGATAACACATTTGATTGTTATGTGAAGGGTAAGTGGCTACAGTTAACCAAGATGACTCACCATAAGACTTTGACAAGTGTAGTTGACTGCAGTGTAAGTTGCTCTAAACATCTTCACAGTGCCACTTCAAAATGTAAGATGTCCACAGAATAATTCAGTTTTTCAATCTGTTTTCTTTAATTCCTAAAGTACAACATGTAACGTTATGAGTGTAATATAATATCTCATAACAGGGCCAAAAATTAACTCACAAAATAACCTGACCTAGAAATAAACCTTAAAAACTGGTTAAAAAAATAGGTAAATAAATAAAGCTTTAAAACGCAAGTCTGCATTGTTAAAAATCTCAAGGGTAAATGTTTGCTCAGGTCTTGTGGTGTCAGCAGACAAGTCTTGTCTATATGTCTCTTTAAAGGTTGTAGTAACCTGTAGCTAAACTGTTTAATAAATAAATTACCCTGTGCTAATTGCCATAATGTTTAAAGGAAGGAAAATTAAGCCTATTGTTTTCTCAGGCCAAAAGGCTGCTGGAAATGTATAAAAACCCTGGAACATGATCATACATCATCTCAAATCTGCTTTGGTTTCAAGAGGGGGGAACCTTAAGCCGTAAAAATTAAGATCCCCAGTCTTTGACTGGAGCCACCCTAAATATGAATATTAAACTATAACCTATAAACTATTTCTAAAAGAACTTTTGGCAACTACAAGCTCACCTCTGCTATGTATCTAAACCTCAAAAATTAAATTCAAATCTGTCTGTATATTAATATTTTAACCAACACTCTCTCTCTTTTCTTTTTTAATAAATTTTAGCTTAGTTAATAAAAATTAAATATAGCGGGTATTTTGTGTAGGATCTAAGTTATAATTAAACCTGGGTATGTGGTTAATCCTTTGGGATTAAAAAAACCTATTCTTTTATATAATAAAATAAAATTCTCAATAATCATCATCATATCTAACAGGTGTGTCTAAACAAAGGCCTAAGGCTGGGTACTTTAAAAAAACCGCGTTGTTTAAACTTCTAAGTAACCTGTATGGTAATATAAAAGTTGTTTTGTGCTGGCTTAAAAAATCTAAGTACTAAAATATCCACCAGCGTTTGGGGTTTGTCTGCCCCGTTTTGTTTGCAGTTCACCCTAATTAAGTAACCTCAGCTGGCTCCAACAGGCAGCACCGTCACACAACATAATAGGAATGTATTAGTTTTTCAAAACTCAAAATAATCCAGATAACTCACTGTACTTTACTTAAACAAAGAAGGGAAAACCCAAGCCCACATGACCCTACCTGAATATATTCTTAGGCCCCAGTTCACTAAAATGCTTAGGCATGTGCTTAAATATGTGAATAATCCCATTGAAATCAATGGGATTACACATGTGCTGAAGTATCTAGCAGAATTAGATCCTTTGTTTCTGCCCATGTTTTGTCGGTCTAAGTACTTTTAAGGCCCGCATCATTGTAGAACTTGAGTATCTCTAATATGTTAAGGAATTTATGCTCACAATAACTTTGTGGGGTAAGAAAGTATTGTCCTTCTTTTACAATGGGGACCTGAGGCATGGAGAAAGTGACTTGCCCAAGGTCATACAGGAAGTCTGTGGTAGAGCTGGGATTGGAACCCAAATCTTCTGAGTTCTAGGCCATTGTTTTAGCCACAAATCCATACTTTATATCACATTTTTGTCAAATGACCTGGATCAACAGAATTTTAAGGAAACTGTACACACTTTTATAGCAAGGGCCCAATCCTGCTGCCATTATAGACAAAGGGAGATTCATCATTTTCTTCAATGGGAGAAATATTGGGTCTTAAATTTACTCTGTCTTTTTGTCATTGCAAGGTTATGAAGCATGGGGGTTTGGTGGCAGCTGTAGCCTGATGGGTGGGCACTGAATCTGCCAAAGAGAGTGGTGTTGTCCTGCATACAGGGGACGAAGAGCACAACTGGGGGAGGCCACTGGAAAGTATCTTAGAAAGGAGAAACAGGGTGTCACAGGTTCTTCTCCTATGAGTCTCTCTTACCTTAGATACAGACCATGCTCACTCCATGCCACCTTCACTGTGCTTTATTATAGTGGTCTATCAGGCTACTTCCTGTAGGACTATTTACATTTATACAAGCACCAGTCAGCTGCCCTCTTACTTCTGGGGGGGAAAGGGAGCAGCATCAGCAGCAACCAGTTCTGCTTTCTTTCAGGCTCTGCACCCCCTTCCAGGGCTTCCTTCCTCTCTATTTTTCTATACGTAGCTTGCCCACATTCCAGCAGAGCAGTAGTTTTCAGAATTGTTCCTAGTGTGGACCATATCATAGGGAAACTCTCATGCACATATCCCTCCACTGCATGGTCAAAAGCCCACCTTCCATCCCAGTCATGATTCTATCCACAATTGTGCTACATCCCTAGGCAACAGCAGTAATTTCTTATAGAGGAAAGTAATATTTATGTATATCTAATTGTCATGAATGCAGTAAATGTGGTGTCCATTTTGCACTTCATTTCCTCTCCCTCTTCCTTTCTATTCTGTTCTTTCCTCCCACTGATACTCCTCATATATTTATCTGATGTCTAGCCCTCCTTTCCCCTGAAATGCTGCCTGGTTCTCCTCTCCCCTGAACATTCCACTCCCTCTGACAACTCCCTCTGACAACGGATCGCCTGCTGGTGGCTAGTAGCTGCCATCCTAATGATGGCTCTGGCAACTAGGGATAGTTTCTTCCTGTTGTCTCTTATGTACCTAGTAGAAGCTACAGTACTGGATCCTCCTCCTGGTTTCCATTTGAAAGTAAGAAGGAAGGACCCATATCATGTGACTTTCCAGCTCTCCACAATCAGTAACTGCTTTGTGGATCACCAGGGGTCCATGGCCCATAGTTCAATAACTGTTGCAGTAGAAGGCAGTAGCATAGCTGCCAGTGAATGCAGTGTATTCACTACACATTAAACAGTATTGCAACTGCAAAATAGAAATTTATTAACTTTTGCATGAAGATTTTTCAAAGTTCTGAACTCCCTTTTATCCTTTGAGTTAGCCAGTCCTTCTTGTCTATTCCTGTGAAACAAGGCAAGTCAGCCTTGGATCATGGAACCTCTTAATTCTTTGGTATGATTGTCTTCCAGCCAAATTTTTGCAAGTCTGCTAACATCTTCAGGAGTATCTATGCTTAAGCTCCCCCTTGTTGGTAATGCCTCTTCTAGAGTATATGAAAAATTTGGCTCCATTAGTTAAGAACAATGTTAGCTGATTTGGATTTCCAAGGGAGATATCTTATCTCTATCTCTGAGCTGGTTTCATATTGCTCCAAATGGTCTCCCAGTTATCTCCGGTACCTCAGGAGAATAGTCATGATCAAAATAGATTCTTTTGTTCTTATACAGAATCTGGAGGCAGACATGCTGGGAAGCCCCTTTAAAATTGCTTGGAATATTTCAGATCCATGTGCTTTGTTTGAGGATTCTTCAAAGATTAGATGATGGCTGAAGGTTTCTTCAAAATACATCTGTTATGTCTGTTAGTACAGATCCTCTTCTATCTATCACCCTTTGTGCTGGATATCTAGGAAACTGCCACATTTTAATGTGATGTTGTAGTGGGGCAACTGCCCCACTCCCACGTTAGAGGGGGCTGCAGCAGGCCAGTGGGCCTGCGCAGACAAACAGCCAGTAGGAAAAGGGCTTATTGGGAGCCAATCAGGGCCCAGATTGAAGGCAGCCAATCAGGGCCAGGCTCAGCCCTATAAAAAGGCTGCTCAGGGAGGGAGCAGGCAGTCTGCCCCAGGCCTTCGATAGGGGAAGGTCTGTCTCCAGAGTGGGAGACGAGCACCTGGGACAGCGCAGCGCAGTGCTGGGCAGGCCCGGTGGAGCAGAAGGGAACTCCAGCCCGGTGTCTGCCAGGCTGCAGGCCCTGAAGGGAAGGGCCTAGCCGGTGCGAGGGGCTGAAGGGGAAACAGCCCAGGGACGTGGACAGATGGAGGGAGAGAAGGAGGGCAGGACGGCTGCCACTAGAGGGTCCCTGGCTTCCCTTGCCTTACACCCGGCCGACGGGAGTGGCCGTCTTGGGCTGCACCAACCCCCTTCCAAGAGGGGTGTGACTTTGGGGGTGCAGTTGCCCACATTGGCCGGGGCACAGAGAGACAGCTGATTGACCCGCCCCCGGAAGGGGGTGAGGATGGACTAAGGGCACTGCCGGAGGGCAGTGGCTCGAAAAGGACGCCGCGAGCTGGTGAGCGACACGGGCTCAGACGCCAACCGAGGGCGAGATGACGGATGGGACACCACCAGGAGAGGGCACTCCACTGGACAGAGGTAATTCCTGAGGATGACCAGCAGGGGGCGCTGGGTGGTGAACCCCAACCCCATCACAGATGTTTACATAATTTTCAATCTGATATGATAAAATCATTAATATAAAACGTGTGTGTGGACATGCTGGTAGAGAATGATATATATTCTGCTTCTAGATTTAACACAAATTTGTT
This sequence comes from Platysternon megacephalum, assembly GCA_003942145.1. NCBI lineage: Eukaryota > Metazoa > Chordata > Testudines > Platysternidae > Platysternon > Platysternon megacephalum. Next base: position 1,570,196 of record QXTE01000155.1, read on the forward strand.
GTATTACTATAAGACAGAGGTTCTGAAACTGGGAAGTGGGCCCCATTGGGAGGGTGCGAAATGTATTTGGAGGGGGGATGACATGAGAAGCTTTAGGAAAAAAAACCGTACTGCACACATTTTACACACAGCAATGAATAACTAGGAAAGCTTATTCCTCCAGACATATCAGATCCTCAGATGGCATTGTGCATTTGACTCCAGATGGCATTGTGCATTTTGACGGATTTCTGCTAAGTTTGCATAGCATTATACAAAGTCATTGCCATCTGTATGTTAATCCGTTTGCTACGATGCAGTGTGCACATTAAACTGTAAGCATGGACCACAATCACAGTTTTGCTTTTGCTCTCATTACAATGAATTGTTGGCTCATTTGTGCAATAGAAAAAAACCCAACTCAAGTGAAAAACAAAGAAGCCGAAACTGATTCAAGTGAAGCATCACCATCGCATATATCAGTATAGGTACTTGTGTGGTGGGGAGGGGGGTGTAAACTACTACAGATACAAAAACGGGGGAGGGAGGCAATCAAATGAGTTTGAAAACCACTGCTATATGCAATTTACACAAGGCCAAACCCTGTTTAGTGTGGAGCAGGCAGTAGATAAGCATATGCAGCAAACTCAGTCACATTGTTAAGTCAACCATTGATTCCACTTTAGCTCAGTGGAAAACTGGAAATATGCCTGGACTTATCTCCAATGATAAAAATACTAGCCGCGGTGATCTGAGCGGGCTCCATGATCCCAGTGCTATGGCATCTGGGCTGAAAAAAGGTGCGAAACGATTGTCTGCCGTTGCTTTCACGGAGGGAGGGGGAGAGTGGGGGCCTGACGACATGTACCCAGAATCACCCGCGACACTGTTTTTGCCCATCAGGCATTGGGATCTCAACCCAGAATTTCAATGGGCGGCGGACACTGTGGGATAGCTACCCACAGTGCAACGCTCCGGAAGTCGATGCTAGCCTCGGTACTGTGGACGAAGTCCACCGACTTAATGCACTTAGAGCATTTTGTGTGGGGACACACACAATTGACTGTATAAAAACGATTTCTATAAAACCGACTTCTATAAATTCGACCTAATTTCATAGTGTAGACATACCCTAAGTGATTTTCCTCATATGTATAGCAAATCATTCTCAGAAGCAGGCTTAGAACTCTGGAGAGTCAGGCTCCATTGTCCATTCTCAATCCTCTAGATCATGCTAATACTATTGGTGCTAAAGCACTCTGTGATCTTAGGATGGAGGCTGATATAGAATGCAAAGTACTATTATACACCCTGCCAAATTATTATTACACATGTAACTATGTTCCCTCTTATTCATAGATCCTTATAGCCCCACTCTGATATTTTTGGACGACCAGTGAGCTAACCACAACATTCTTCATGCAATACTGCCCATATATTTCTATTTTCGTGTTTATTCACCAGCGCAGATGTGCTGTAGGTGTCCTCAGTCTCTTTGCCAATGCGTCTTAGCTTTATTGTGGATGTTTAGTTTGATGAATGTCACTGCATTCATTAACTTCAGCAAGGAAGTCTTGCAAGCAAAGCTTTGCTCTAAATCCCTTTCAAGCATTATTTCTGTAATAAAGAGCTAATATTAACCTTATCTTAAAATTACATGCCACCTTGCATAAGAATAAAATCCAAATCTATTTTATTTTAGGTTCAAAAGGAGTTGTCAAATTAAATATCTATATCGATATAGATATCCATTTTCACTGATCTCTGCACTTCCTGGTTCTGATTGGGATTGAAAGCAGAAATGCTTATATATCACAAATCAGTATCATGGACTGGCTGGAATGATTGAAAGCAAGTAGTACTGTAAATCTTACATGGAAGCCATTTATGGGGAAATCTGCAGCTACCCCCCCTTTTTTTTTAAAGACTCAAAATCTGAATATTTGGGAGAAACTTGGCAGGGAAAATATCCAAACATTCAGGTGCTTTTCCAGACCAAACCTCAACCTTTTATCACTAGCCAACATTCCCACTCTTATGAAAAGTGCCTTGGAACTTTTAGTAATCATGAGATCTGATCTCCATTTTGTTGCCAACATGTAATAGGGCAGTGGGACCAACTAACTTTGTACTCCTCAAGATGTAGTTATATGAAAACATTCACATACAAAGCAAGACTGGAAGATTTTTTGCAGCATGAAAAAAATATCACATTACAGTGAGCATGTGGCAGCAACTTCATAATGCCAAGCTGATATAGTCTACCTCCCTCTCCTGGCTTTGTTTCTTTCCACAATGGAGTAAATGTGGTGCCTACCTTCGCTGCTTTCTGCATGGGCCTCATTTGTACATTGTCTTAATCTGATATGATTCCTTAGGTAAACATGAGTGTGAAAAATGGGACATTTTATTACACTCACATGATGCCAAATCCAGCCACAGTGTATGTGGCAACAAATAAAAGTTTATTCAAGTCAGTGTAACTTATGACTTTGGGACTGAATTGGGCCTGTGGTGTTCTTTTCATCTATCATACCTTGAGAAACAGAACGATCCTGTCTCTCATGCACAGAGAGAATTCCAGCCAGGACTGCATAGTATATTATTGATCTGCTCTTTGAAGAACCCTAAGACTGCTATCCAAACTGCAAAAGCAGGGAAAGGATTATGTGGATCAAATACCTATCTCAATTAAATATTATAAAATGCCTTTGTCATCCTGAAACTAGATCATCTGTCATCTGCTGAGAGGAAAAACATAGTTGTTGTTGTTGCTACTTGTTGGTTGCATTTCATAGGAGTCCTATTAGAGTCTGAAAGAGGGCTCTCCTACAATACATTAAAGGCTCAGAGTAGTACATCACTGCTGGCATCTTATTGTACTGGAAAAAAATCCCTTTTATTTGGGGATAACAGCAATGAACCTATAATACATTTTAGCCGTCTGCCTTCAAATTTATACATCTGTGCTTGGTTTTAGTAATGCTATGCCAATAAAGAGTGGATTGAGGCCAATAATATGAACAGAAAGATGTTCATTAAAATGAGCAATTGCCTTCTACTTGTAGTCTATAGCTTGCATGAGGTTGAGCTCCTTGAACTACGTACAAATTAGGAAAGAATTGTGAATAAAGAGAGCATCTTTCATACTGAAATATACCACAGTACATATATGTGACTTTGTTAGTGTGAAGTATACTGTTCTTGGTATAGACTCAGGCAAACCCTGTGGAAAAGAGATGAATACATCCTGCCCGCATGCAGCTTGTTGTACATTTTGTATTGTATTTATTTTGCATCAGTAAATTGTTTTCTAACAGTAAAGGCCCAATCCAGTGCCCCTGGAAGTCAACTGCAAGATATCAATTGACTTCAGTGTTGGCTTTTGATAGCGGGACTAGATAAAACAACCAGACTATCTAACTTGGAATTCGTTTGGACATATTTTAACAGAGCAATTAGATGGTTTCTAATTGGCATGATCAATTACATTTTAATTTTAAAAAATATTATAAAAGAAATCAAGAATTCCTTTTGGGGCCATGTGCCATAAGGATAACTCAGAAAAGCCAGCAGCCAATTTTCTGGGATTTGGGGGAGGGGGAAGTGGTGGAGTTATTAGATAAAATATCTAAGTGGGTGGGAGAAATCAGCTTCATCTTAGCTTATGTTTCAAAGAGTATTGAAAATGAATCTTCATCCTCATTTAAAAAAGATTCATATAATAACACAAAGCCTCCTAATCCTTGGAGGAGTGCCATGTACTGTGTTTCTTCCCATTACATCAGAGATTGAGCTCTCTGCATACTATAATCCATACAATCAAGAAGATGATCTGGGGCCTCCCCCTCCTCAGCTATGATTCATCTTCCCAAAGGTCATTTTGCTTTGGGAGACACTCTTTCCTGCCTCTTCTCAACCTGAAGCACCAAAAGTACAGTCCTTAGGAGAACAGTCTTCAATCAGATCATTTTACTATGTAAGGCCAAATTCTGCTTGCCTTACTCCTCTGAGGAGTAGTTTCTAAAAGGCTTCTCACAAAAGCAAGGCAAGCAAGATGTGGCTCTTCATATTTTTAAAGACACTGTTGCTTAAAAAAATCCAGTAAAATTTATTAGCTGCCAGAGAAAGTTGGAAAAGGCACAGTGAAACTAGAGGGGGAACCTAGCTAAAAGCTTACAGTAAAAACAGGGAGTGAGGGGTAAAGGGAAGGAAAATGACATCTTTTTAGGATTGCCAAGAATATGTCATGAATCCTTAAAATAGCTTTAACATCAGAGACTGGCCATATGAAGAGATTCCTTCTCGCCACCCTCATATAGGTTTGTAAACTTAGTTTTTAAACAGACCAAAAGGCATCTCAAGGGGATACACTCTGGATGAAGACATTGTTAACTACTACTCCCTCTCCCCCCCCCCCCCCCCCCCCCCCCCCCAAAAAAAAAGAATCCTCGCAGGGAAGTACTGCAGACAAATGACTCTGTATCCGAAATCCAGGTGATTGTAAGGAGTCTCCCTGCACGAGTGCTAACCACATGCCAAGTCCTTGCTCTCTTGAGAACAAGACTGCACCTGCCTAGTGGCAATAGTCACTCCCAAAACCTGCCCAGTTACAGAGTAACTTGCTTTGCCTCCAGGTGTGCAGCAGTGGGTGTGGCTCCCCCATACACCTGTACACTGCTTCTTGGAGCACCTACTGGGACAATGTGACTTGACACTTTCCCCAGTGTAGGCCAATGCATTGTTATACAAAAAACATTCAACCTGAAATGGTAGATTATTATTTAAATGAACTATGCAATTAATGCAGGAAGTGTATTAATGCAAGTAACTGTGGTTAAGCTTTCATGTTAGTAAATTCAAAGTTAGGACTCAATGAAATAAACATTCTGCTTCCACACACTGGAAACCAGGCAAAGCTGTAGAAAAGCCACATAAGACTCCATACATTTTATTGGTACATATCTTTATCAGCACAATTCCTCCAAGCGGCTGCTGATAACTTCTCTCTGGCTCCTTATAAATTAATGTTGGTTTACATTTGTTATCTATCATTATCTAATGTACGTCTTAAACACCTATCACCCTCTTTTATCCAGAAGCTACATGCGGTTTCATAACATGAGTGTTTTAAGATCAGGAAAACCTGCTGTCATATCTCTTATCTTGTCATCTGTAGATTCAAATCTGAGCCAGAGCAGCTATGCACAATTGCCCTGCTGCTACTGTAATAAGATAGACTTTTTTGTTTTGTCTACAATAAAGATTGATTCTGCAATTTCTGCATCCCTTAAGAATGTGTATCAACATCTATTCCTAGGAATACAAGTAAATGATAACATTAGTGTGTCTCAGATGCAATTCAGTCTATGACAGTTGTGTGGGTTGTGTTAAGTTTGGACAAAGTTTATTTGGTGTATTGCTGACTTCTCAATAGCAACCAAAAGTACTTTGTGTTGAAATTGGGCAGTATCCGTGAGGGCTTTTATAATCCCACCACCTTCAACATTTCTAAGCCAAGTTTCATTTACTTGTTCTTCTGCTGCATTAGGAATGCTGTCATCTTTACTCAATTGCTGTACTTACTGGGCTGACAAAACCTTCAAAAACACACAAGTGGAAACCTTCTAGGGACATGTGCACCGTTAAGTGCGCAAAAAAAAAGGTACACTAGGAAGAAGGGTGTACAAAGGGGCAAAAAAATGGTAAGATAAACAATGAAGAATAGAATAGGGCCAAAGCCAATTGAACTTAATGGGAGTTTCCACGGACTTCGATAGACTTTGGATCAGGCCCATAGTGAAGAAGAAAAATATGTAGTAGAGCTGGTCAGAAACTGAACTGAGACAAAAATTTGAAATTTCAAAATTTACCATGGAACAAATTTGCAAAATATTTCTTTTCAGAAATATCAAAATGACTTTATTGAACTGGTTTGTTTAGGTAATGTCAATGTTTTGTTTTGTTAATGTTGAAAAATTTATAATTTAAATACCATATATAAACATTAATTATATTAAAAGTTTATTTAAAAAACCCTAAAAGTTGAAACAGAGTCAGAATGAAATGAAGAAATCAAAACAAAATTCTCCATTTTGATTTGAATGGCTTCACATTTTTTCAGCTGAAAATTTCATCAAAATCAACATGTTCCTAGAAGAAGTTTCAACTTTGACACATCATTTCTGATGGAAAAATGGTTCCAGCTAAAATTTTTCTACCAGCTCCAATGTTTAGCAAAAACAATATGAATGTCAGGATACAGAGTTAATAGCCCATTCAAATGGACTATCTACTTTTCAGAAAATGAAGATAAAAGGGAATACATGACTGACTATTAGTACTGTCACAATACTATGTTGAAAGGCATGAGGATATTGTAATCAGCATCTATTTAGCTCTCACAGGTACTTATAATCTTTACTAACAGGAGTGTGTACTGATTTGTACAGTGCCCATTACAAACATCTGTCTAGGTACTTATATGGCTCTCATAATATCTGAGTGCCTGTAGAAGAATGTTGTATTCAGGAACTTTTCAGGAGCCTATTATTTTAAAAAGAGACACAAATTAATATCAGCTATTTTGACTCTATTGCCCAAATCCTGCTCCCCTTTCTGAAGGTGCAGAGGGACACTGACACCATGAAACCAATGCAGTTTGCTTCACAGAAGGAGAGGTACGGGATATCAGGAGTCTGTGCAGAGAATTCAGCCCCTGCCCACCAAATATTCCACCACTCTGAAAACTTTAGGTGAGACCATATGAAGTAGCTCTTTGGAGGTAGGGAGAATATAGACATGAGGTGTGATCACTATGCAGCTTCCCTGGTCCTTCCACTCAAGGTGGGGGATGGACAAAACAGCCACGGAGGCTACTCCAGTCCTTAGGTTACAGTTCCAGCTGCAGAATGATTCTGTGTCCATGCCATGGCCGCCCCTCTGCTTTCTGAGGAATTTCCTTACTCCAGCAGAATTACTTGGGAGACAATGGGGGCCTGTGCTAATGGAACTCATAAAAATATTTATGGGTGGTGGACCATGTGAAGGGGTTTATAACCCTCACTAGAAATGAAAGGGGTTAAAGAGCAACTCTGGGCCCAGATGACCCTGCCAAGCCGCACCTGCAGATCTTAAAAGCAAGCCAGACAGCTTGGAAGGGGGCTGACAAGGCAGGGAGATGGAGTCTGCCATGGCCGGCTCCAGCTTTTTTGCCGCCCCAAGCAGCGAAGAGAAAAAAAAGAAAAGCCTTATTGAGCTGCCGCCGAAGTGCTGCCGAAGAGGAAGAAAGGGAGTGAAGGATCCGTCACCGAATTGCTGCCGAAGACCCGGACGTGCCGCCCCTTTCTATTGGCCGCCCCAGGCACCTGCTTCCTTTGCTGGTGCCAGGAGCTGGCCCTGGAGTCTGCCCTGGGAGCTCCTGATAAGGGGGGCTCAAGAAGCCTCTCCTGAAAAAGAGGAGCCAACTTGCTGGGGGCAGACAGACTGAAGGTGCAGTTATTACCCTTTTCTGTTACCTTTTTCCTACAGACAGCAAAACTTGGACAATAAGAAGTGGCCCAGGGAGGACAGCCTTAAGGGGCTCCTGGGTGCCAGACCTTTGGTAGCTCTCGCAGGGCCCTGGCAGGAGCCTAGTGCCATGAGGGCCCCCTCTCCACAGCAACACCCTTTTGCATTAGGAAGGACTGACTCCCCAATCACTAGGCGATGCTTCCAACAAGTGCCAGCCATCACAGACCATATGCTTTTTGAAAACTCCCTTTTTTAAAGCTTAGATTTTTTTTAATGACAATATTAAGATCTAAGCGTGTAGGATAAATGTCTCTCTTCTATGCCTTGAAAAGCTATACAAACTCACAGAAACCTCAATGAATAAATTTTACTGTGGCTTCTCCAGCCTGCAGATGACTGACCTAGGCCTAAACAAAAACACACTTTGGGAACAAGCCACTTGATTAATTCTGTATCAACTCTCTAAAAGATAGACAGGATAAAGATAGAAAGGCATTTATCCTTTCTGTATCTCAGCATTTTAAGCAGCTCGTACAGACTATTTATTAGCTTAAAAAAGGGAAAACATAGGAGCCTTGAATGTGGCATAAGTGATTGATAATATCAGCTTTATTATACCATTTCCAACCTATCACACAGAGATGGACTATCAAATCACAGAGAACGTAGATTAGTTTTATTTTCCCATGCTTCCTCCTTTTGAAATGAATTAAAATTGTGTCATTGTTTTTTTTTAAAAACCCTTGATCTTACATGAAAAGGGACGGTCTTTTTGTTCTGCTTGTACAGCACCTAGCACAATGGGGTCCTGATCCATGACTAGGGGACAAATAAGAATAAATGGGGCTGGATTCTGAACAATGAAGTTAAAGTGGCTCTGTGTAGGCAAACATACAGTCAGTTGTAGGATTAGGGCCTAAACAAGCAACAGGACATTATCTAGTTAAATGAGTTTGTGAAATTTCACACTTTTATAAAACACTGTTCCCTCATTTTATAGTGAGGGTAATTACCCTTGGAACAATTTACCGAGGGCTCTGGTGGATTCTTCATTACTGGAAATCTTTAAATCAAGTTGAACATTTTTCTAAAAGAAAAACGTATTCAAACAGGAATTAATTAAGGGAAGTCCTATGATCTGATGACCGCAATGGTCCCTTCTGGCCTTATGAATCTTTGCAATTACAGAAAATGGTGTGAATCAACAGTATGGATTGAGATGCCAGCTGGGCCATAGTAGCAGAGTTTTGTTGTACTCTTACAGAGAATTACTTGCTAGTAATTAATGACTTTTATTTATGACAAAAATTAGGCATTATGAGGAAAATGACATCATCTGCCTCAATCATAACCTCTTTGGAGAAGATGTCTATAGCACATTGTGATAGCCAATGTATACTAAGTGACAATGCTACTTCCCCAGAAATGTATATCAAGGAACGGCAAATCTTACTTTAGGCAGAGTGATCTCCTGACCTGCCCACAGATTAAGAGTTAAGGGAAAGCCAGTTCTGAATTGCGAAAACCAGAAGTTCCATCTTCATATTAAAGTTACTGTTATTTGTTTGTACTAATATTGTAAGAACCAAGCCTTATTTGTCATAGTAATACTGGATGGAGGGAGAGGGAAGGTGTATTTACTAACATGGGAACTGTAAAATACTATGAAAGAGGCACTGTTGAACGTGCATTGATCTGCCAGATATTAGCAGTATATACTCAATTAACAGGAAGTCAAAGAACCAGTTTGTGGCAGATTCACTGGGTATGATAATTTCCATGTCTATTCTAAAATCACGTCACAAATGTCCAAATCCTTTAGCCAAATGATGAACTACACAGTGATTAGTCTCTGGTACTTAATGTTACAGGGCAGCTCATCCTGCTGTGACACTGACGTTCCCAGCAGCTGACTCCTCACTTGTTTGTCTATTTTCACTCTCTTTGGAGATGAAATGCTTTATTTCTGATTTGTCCTGGTCCTGTCTCCTGCCTCGTGGTGTCCCACCCTTCCATCCTCATCTATTTCATGGACTCATTTAAACTATCCCCTCCTGCTCCCTCATGCCAGGGGCTCTGTGTCTTCTTGTCACAAGATGATGTGGAACTGGCTGGAGTTGGAGGGCAGGGTGTCTGAGTGGCTGCGGAGGTGCACGGGACTACTCCAGTGCCTCTCCCTGTGAGGGAGGGCACTGGTGCTCAACCAGCTAGTCCTGTCCATGCTCTGGTACCAGCTCAACACCCTGGTCCCAGCCCCGGGTTTCCTGGCTGATATCCAGAAGCTGGTTCTGGAGTTCTTTTGGCCAGGACTGCACTGCATCTCTGCAGGGGTTCTCCATCTCCCCCTGAAGGAGAGAGGACAGGGCCTGACATGCTTGTGCACTCAGGTCCATGTCGTCTGCCTCCGGGCCCTGCAGAGACTCCTCTATGGTGCAGGTAGTCCAACTTGGAGCACGTTTGCGCACGCCTTCCTGTGCCGCTTCCGAGGGCTCCGATATGACTGGCAGCTCCTTTATCTCCATCTGAGAGGTCTTCCGTGAGACCAATTCGGGCTGCTGGTCTTCTACCAGGACCTCCTCTGGACCTGGAAGCTGGTTTTGGCAACCAGGTCCAGGGCGGCTACTGAGGGGGTAGATCTCCTCGTGGAGCCCCTGCTCACAATCCCCAACTTCGTGTGCAGGTGGTGAAATCCCCCTCGGGAGGCCAGAGGTTGGTCCTGGCAGAAGTCACCAGAGTCAGAGACCTCCTGGCCTACGACCAGGGAGACTGGGTGGATCCCCTGACGCTCGCTCAGCGCATGGGGCTCTCCACCCTTCATACTCCCCAGTGCGTACTTCGGGAGGTGAGGGCAGCCTTACTGCCCACTGTTCGGGTTTACCTTGACCGGGTCCAGCAGGAGGGTGCTTCTTGCCCACCCTGCACCCTGGGCCCTCTGCCCTGTGAGCCCCCCCTACTGTCCCACCCGTACACCACAAGCTGGCTGCACGATTTGCAGCCAGTTCGCTTCCAGACCGTGCCAAGGAAACATCTGTACATGCTCATGCTCCACATCCTTCATTTCCTCACCCTCGTGTCCCATCCCGATACAAAGTGGCAGGACCTATTGCCACCTGTTGAGGGTGAGGAACCCCGGTGGGCCAGCCTATATTCTACCCAAGGCCCACCGGGGATATTAGTTGGCGGCTCCTCCATGGAGCCGTGAGCATGGGCATGTACTTGGTGTGGTTCACCCCCATCCCTGACACCTTCCCCTTTTGCGGCATGAGGGAGAGCCTGGCGCACGTATACCTGGAGGGCACCAGGTTGCAGCCCCTGTTCCAGCTCCTCCTCAACATCCTTTTACGTTACTGGCTGCACTTTTCCCCTCACCTTTTCATATACTCACACCCTATCCGTGGCCCCACAAAGTCACGGGACCTCCTCGTCAACCTCCTCCTGGCGATGGCCAAGGTGGCCATCTACAACATCAGGGAGAGGATGTTGGCTGATGGGGTTCTTTGCAACTTTGGGGCCTATTTCCAATCCTAACTCCATTCATGCATCCGGGCGGAGTTCCTCTGGGTAGCATCCGCTGGCTCCCATGACACCTTCGAGGAGCAGTGGCTGCTGTCTGGGGTTCTCTGCTCAGTGTCCCCCTTGGGTTCCCTTTTTTTTGACCCTTTGACCTTCATGCCTGCCCCTGTTACCTTTTTGGTTGTCCCCCGTAATTATTTGAGTTCCTGGACCTTGTGAATCCTCCCCTGAGGCTGGGGAGGGTCCTTTAGCAATGGGCGGGCTTGCGCCCACCCTCTTCCCGGAACCCAATAGGACAAGATGATGTGGCCTTTTTAAGCAGCCTTATCTTATCTGGAGTGGGGAGCAGTTAGCTCAGCTGGGGCTAATAAAGCATTACAGAATGGTAACTGAAACCCAAGAACCACCTGAAAGGGGTCATGTAATTGAATGTCACCTGAAGCGGGTGTAGTTCAGGAGGAAAGAGCAATTAGGAAGAGGAAGTACTGGAGTTAAAAGGAGGAAATGGCAGTGAGACAAAGACCAGGCTTGTGAGAAAAAGCTGGGCTGTAGAGGAAAGGAACACCTCTCAGCAATGGGACTTGAAAGAAGAGCAGGACTAAAATAAAGCTGGGTGCTGAAAGAAGGCCTTGACTAAAAAGTTGGGTCCTGAAAGAAAGGTCAGGGCTAAGAGGAAGTTTATGAGAATAAAAGGTGGCTTAGAGCCTCTGGATGCCTGGTCACTGAAGGAGCCCGAGCATATTACGAGTGAGCTGGTGAGGTGCATGATTTTAAAGACATGGTAACCCCAAAAGGGGCTGGACATTGAGAGAGCCTGGCTGGAGGGCCAAGTTCTCTGAAACTTTAAAGACTCTGTAATCTCAAATGGAACTGGGCACTAGAAGGGGCTTGGCTGGAGAATATGATTCTATTGAATGCTTTGTGCCCTGAGAGTATGAGGCGGGGTGTCATATTTTGGGATGCAAACCAGATCAGTGAGGGGTTGTCACCACATGCCCCCAACCTTGGGTGCCTGGAAATGCTTTGCTGTTGTAGCTCCCAACTTGGGCTGCACACAAACAGCCCTCCAGCATGTAGGTTACACCCTGAATGTCTGGGTATAGCTGTGGCCTTGGTCCAGCTGCTCTGATGCCAGCAGCCTGCCAGCACCACTCCAGTCACACTCTGACTTCCACCAGCCTTGATTACTATTTTCAGGGTGACCCCAAGACACTCCCAGTCCCAAATTTTCCCCAAAACATGTGTTCTGCACTGTCCAGCCCTCTCCTGAACGGTTCAGCTATTAAAGGTCCGTTGCCCCTGTGACGGTACCTCCCCTAAGGCTTTGTGGGAATATGATATAACTGGAATAGGGTTTTGCTACATAGGCCATATAACATATCTATGTAAAGGGTATGATCTACTGGTTATGTTCACCCTAGTTGTATGCAGGCACCATTTGTGTGTCCAAAGTTATGAACATGGGCGGTGTAATTGCTTGATTCCTAAGGGGCCTCAGTTAGAACATTTGGTGACTTCTGGGGAAAGGAATGTGCAAATTAGGTGTTCAGTCAGGGGGCACTTAACAGACAAAAGAGCTTGGAAGATTCCAATCCACATCAGAAGTCTACCTGAGGACGTTCAAGGCAGCATGTGGGTAATGGCTGCTACCTGCAGTCCTGAGTCATGCATGGGCATGTGACCTGCCCATGTGATTTTCGAATCTCCATTCTGTGACAGGATTCTACAGAGGGAGAGGAGGGGGTCTCCACCCACAAGAGACAGTCTATTTAAACCTGTGGGAGACCCCTCCATTTTGTCTTCAGCTGGCTAAAGAAGGAGCCTCTCCACCCCCACAGGACACTTGAAGGAAACTGAAAACTACAGGGGGTGTGAGTGATTGCTGGACCCAGGCTAAAAGAAGATTAGCCTGTAAAAGAGAACATTTTGGAACTGGTGAGGATCTTATCTGTATTTAGTGCAATTAGACATAGATTTGCGTATTTTATTTTATTTTGCTTGGTAACTTCTTTTGTTCTGTCTGTTACTACTTGAAATCACTTAAATCCTACTATCTGTATTTAATAAAATCACTTTCTACTTATTAATTAACTCAGAGTATGTATTAATACCTGGGGGAGCAAACAGCTGTGCATATCTCTCTATCAGTGTTATAGAGGGCGAACAATTTATGAGTTTACTCTGTATAAAGCTTATACAGGGTAAAACGGATTTATCTGGGTTTAGACCCCATTGGGAATTGGGCATCTGAGTGTTAAAGGCAAGCAGACTTCTGTGAGCTGTTCTCAGGTAAACCTGCAGCTTTGGGATAGGTGGTTCAGACTCTGGTCTGTGTCTGAAGCAGATAGGTGTGTCTGGCTATCAGCAAGGCCATTGTGCTGGAACTACTTGTAGCTGGCAGGGGAGAATAGAAACAGAGGGGGCCTTTGCACATCAGCTGGCAGCTCCCAAGGGGGTTTCTGTGAACCAACCCGTCACAGCCCCTGTAAAGGTCAATATTCAACAGTTTGTTACTTCACCAGGAGTTACCAAAACAGTTCAGTTTAAATAGAGCACTGGATTGGTAAAGAGATTAAAAAAACAACAAGTTTATTAACAGAAGAAAAGATTTTAAGTGAATTCAAATATAAGGTATTAAAGTCAGAAATGGTTACAGGAGAAATAAAGATAAAATGCTTTCTAATTGCTAAAACTTAACAAGCTAGGCTTGGTTTATCTTGGTTCAAGATAAAATCCTTTGGTCAGCCAGGTTCCAACCATTCTTGACCAAATTCTCAGGTCAAGATCTCCCCCTCAAAGTCAAGGGGCTGGTGTGTGTGTGTGAGCGCTTGGGGTTTTCTGCCCTTTTCTTTTATAGTCGGGTTAACTTTTGAAGAGGATTCTTCTGAGGGTTACCCCTCAAAGCAAAGTTTATTCAAACAGTAAAGAAGGCAATGTGGAGTTGGGGGTTGAAGGAGGCTCCATGCTCTTTCTTCTCACATGTGTTGGCTGAAATGCAAATTTGCTTTGTCTCCTGCCATCTCTTCTCCAACTGTCTCAAGGACCCTGTTTACTACTTATGCATAAATTGAGATAAAGACACACTGCTTTGTTCAACATACTTTTGCCTGGGCACAGCTGTATGGTTTTGAAGATGTGCTAGTAATATCATACAGGGGGATTTCATAACTTTACATATTATGTTGCTACTTACATTTCACCATGATATTATTGACCACCAGTTTTCAAATGATACTTCACAAGGCGTATTTTGTACAAAGATTATTACAATAGTGCGCAGGGTATGAATATAGGGGAATGTCTGATCACAGGGGTGCTCTAGAACAGGGGTGATCAATTGAACTCCCATACCTCTCCCTTCCATGCCAGAGGGCTCTGTGTTACCCCCCCCCCCCATCTCCTGGCCATTCTTATTCTCCTTCTTTCTCCTTTCTTTTTCTCCCTCTTTCAGGATGTTAACATTTTAAACTATATTGGGAGCACAGGGAGAGCTGAGATGGGGGTATTGTTATGCTGGAATATGTTAATGGTTACCATCAACTGGTTCTTTGATCTACAGACAACTAAAGAGATGCTAACTAGATGCCATGGACTCTGTGTGTCTCATTTCCCCCCCTTCCAATTTTTGCCAAAAATCAATAGGGTTCTGCCCATTGATGCTTAGACCTTTCCCAGAAATCTTAGAACTGATTAAATGCAGTGTTCAAAAGTTATCGTTATATTCTAACATCCATTTATTTTTATTTGTATTATAGTAACACCTAAAGATCCCAGACATGGACCCTGCAGGACTCCATTGTGCTAGGTACAAACACCTAACTAAAACACAGTTCCTGTCCCAAATAATTGACAATCTAAGTGTCAGACAAGAGACAACAGATGGATACAGACACATGGAAATAATCAGATGATGATGATCAACATGATAGGCTGCTGGTGTGCTGAGACCGCAGCATAAATGTAGTCAAGATTTTGTAGACATCACAACAGAGAAGAATTTTAAGGAGAGATTTGAACGAGGATCATGAATTAATTTGGCCACTGTTTATGGGGAGCTCCAAAGAGGGAAATGCCATCAAGATGACTGTACGGCATCACAGGCTCAGCCAAACACATTTTTGGTTGCAGCTGTTAGCATTACTGAAAGTCTGAGTTGAAGGAAAGGATGGGGAAGGGAAATCACCACTTCTAGAAAAATAAATTGTTTGTAGATGCTCAGCTTTCAGTGGAAAATTTATTATACTTGGATGTGATTCAGAGGGTCATGCTTTGTGTGCATGTGACTTTATCTGCAAGAACAACAAGTTTTTTCCCCTAATACTTAAAAACAGTGACCATATTCTGCTGCCTATTCATTATACCTCATAGTATCACTTGGGTATTCTAAATGTCCAACATATACAGATAGATCTGTGAACTCTTCCATTAACATAAGTTCCTAAAGTCCAGAAGAGGTAACTTTGCTAGCTGGGCAACAAGATCTCAAATTTGAGAACTTATGATCTCTGTGTTTCATGCTTCTTCTAGTAACAAAAAGCTGTGGACTGTAGCTCTAAAATTCATTGAGTAACTCTGGTATTGTCAAACCATGAGGACAAATCTAGAGTGGTTTGTGTAGTTGCCAATTTTGTGATATGGAATTACAACATACAATTAAGCATAGGTATCTTCTCCATAGATATGCAGATATCTTCATGTTGCTTGAGGCCCAGTTCTCCATGGCACCTCACAAAATTCATATCTCACCCCTCTGCTTTTTTGTCTCTCTTTTCCCTTAAAGTCACCTATCTCTACCATTATTCTTTTATGTTGATATGCTTATAGAATCATAGAATATCAGGGACCTCAGGAGGTCATCTAGTCTAACCCGCTGCTTAAAGCAGGACCAATCCCCAGACAGATTTTTACCCCAGTTCCCTAAATGGCCCCCTCAAGGATTGAACTCACAACCCTGGGTTTAGCAGGCTAATGCTCAAACCACTGAACTATCCCTCCCACCTTATCCCTCCTTATATTTTGACACCTTTTAATTATACCTCTTGGTCCACCCTGTTAACTTGGCTTGTAAAGTAGTGGCTTTGTTCAGCTAAATGTCAAAGATTGAAGTGCCTCTCTTAGGCAAGTGGACCTTTAGGGCCTTCCATTTGTTTCACTTCTCTTTAACTTTGGCTTCACCCTTGAGTAAAAGTTCTTTCTCTTCCCAAACCTTCTAGGTCTGTAAATCAGCCTACAACCACCTCAGCAGTATTGCCCAGGCATACCACTGCCTTTGCCTGCCTTCTTTTACTCTTGTGTTAATTATTCCATCTTCCTTCTCTATAGTTTCACTAAATCCCTGATAATCAGAATGCAGGGTCTGCTGAATGCCTCTCTCCACCTTCTTCCACACAACGAAGCCAAACCACCACATCTCCTTCCTCAGACAACTCCGCTGGTTTCACATTTATTTCATGAGCAAGATCAAATCTGACCTCCCTATTTTTAAAATCCTCCTTACCTCTGCCTATATCATGGACCTTGGGCTAGATTCTATAGAGATGTACATCCTATGAAACCCACTTTCTGAATACCTCCTCTTGTTTCTCTTCTTCTCTCCCTTCCACTTATCTCATACTGACCTCTTTTCTATTTCTGTACCACAATTTTGCAATTGTTAGTGTGAAAGCTTTGACTCTGTGACTCTTGCTATCTATGACACAGAGGCCCATTGGTGGTTCGATACTCTGTGTCAGCAACTCTTGTTAGGCCTGACATACTCACTAAACCTAACACGCTGTTGTCATTATATATACCCAGAAGGTGAATGTAATATATCATTGGAAAACTAACATCTCTCTGATCATTCATATTTTGGGTGATATATGTACAGGGTGTGAACAAAGAGTTATGGATATGTGCTAGAATCACGTTCTTGAAATGTGTTTGGCAAGCAATGCATAAGCCCAGTCTATCCTAGACAAAGGAATGGCTGACCAACCTGGTCATCAGGCAGAGACACTGAAGGTACATTTACATAAAAACTAAACAAAACCATCAAGCTAACAAGGAGAGGAGGTAACAACTCAACTATCACCAGTGGAGGTGGAACCAGTATGAAATCTTCACCAGACCACATGACATCTCTTCCCAGAAGGAGAAAATAAACTTTCTTACTTTAACTTTATTTCAGTGGTTGACTGGACACCCATCTGTCTGAACCTCAAATAATAAATAATTGCATCAACTGATTGTATACAATATTATTGTATTATAGAAGTGCATAGTGTGAGGTCTTTTCTGAAAGCTAATGACACACAGGTGATTAATATAATTGTGAAATGTATGCATTAACATTATATGAGGAGTTACTCAGTAATACTATGTTCTAAAGTCTGTGACCAAGCACAGGGAGAAACAGGTTTTGCCTCAGACAGAAGGGAAGGTAGCACTGTGGAATCAAAACAATGGAAGCTCTATTTACATATGAATCAGCAGGGGATAAGAAGTCCACAGTAAGGGATGAAAAGCTTGAGGTCATCCAGAATCTCGAGACAAAACAGTGAGTTTGGGAAAATATAAATAGAGAGAAGAAGCTATCTTGGCATCCATCAATAGGCAGACACATGGGGCCAGAGCTCTTGCAAGCTGAGAAACACAAGTCCTTCAGCCAAGAGGTTGAAGTCTCTGGGAAGTAAATAAGAGTGAGAAACCTGCTTAGGCAAAGATCTTTCACCTAGAAAGCTAAAAGAAACCAGCACCTTGTACTTCTGTGGAAGTCCTGACTGAGAGAAAGTTAGCCATGGTTGGAAAAAAAGATTGGTGAAAAATGTACCTTGAAGCAAGGCTGCAGCTTGTTAAGTCTTAGCCATTAGAAAGCATATTTTTACTTACCATTTTGTCCTTATCCCTTGTATTTGAATGCACTTAAAACCTATCTCTTTGTTAATAAATTTGTTTTACTTTTAATCTAAACCAACCCTGTGTTAGAAGTGATTCTTAACTCCAGTTAAAGTCAGAAGCTATGCTTTTGTCTCTTTAAAGGAGAAGCAAACCTTATTAATTCTCCGAGTATTCCAGGAGAGAGCTGGACATTCCAGGATAGGCTATTTTGGGAAATTTGGGACAGGGGGTCAGTTGGGAGGGGGTCACCCTGTAAGTAGGAACCAAGGGTGGTGGAGACCAGGGTGGGGCTGTTGTATTATAGCAGTGGTTCCCAAACTGGGGTTCGTGAACCCCTGGGGGTTCGCAAAATGTTACAGGGGGTTCTCGGGGGAAAAAATTCCCTAATGGCGGACAGAGTTGTCCCTAGGGACCTCAGACAGCAGGGGGCCAGCAGCCCAGAGCCCCAGACTTCCAAGAGCTAAGCAGATCAAAGCAAGCATATCTATCACACTGAGGAGATTTAAACTTCAAGACTCCTTATAAGAAATGGAAAAGGAGGTGGATATTTTTGGCTGCCTTTAAAATTAAATAGGCAGCTAGTGGTGTTTTTAAAATTATTATGAAGAACAAGTTTAAGCTTTGTTGTAACGTGCGTTGTTTGCCTGGACTGCTCAACACCTGAATGATTGTGTAGAAGGAACGCTTTGAGTTGGCTTCTTAAATACCTTCATGCTGTTTCACATCTGATACTCCTTGATGAAACATAGGAGCCTTGTCTTAGAACAGGCTTATTCAAAGTGATACAAGCTGCGAAAGTGAGATCTTGGAAGAGTGTTGCTGTTTTCATAATGTAATAAAAATACTGTAAAGATCAATAATTAATAATAAATAGTGTGTAATAAGCATGTCATAAAAACAAATTTTATATTTCCCAGATCACTGCTTTTATATTTCATACTCAGGTAACGGAGAAAATCCCTGGAAACATTCATTTTTAGGAGGGGGTTCACGAGACTTGACATTTTAGTGAAAGGGGTTCACAGGTTGTTAAAGTTTGGGAACCGAGTTCTAAACCAGGGTTGTTGGGGTCCGAGTGCTAAACCAGGGTTGCACAGCACACAGACAATCAGGAAACCTTAGGCTTGTCTGCTGGCTATTGGTATCCAGGCTGTGAGACACAGCAACAGAGAATTTAAAGCACCCAGGGTTACAGGGCAGTTGGTGACACAACCTATCACTGTTTTGGATTGCGCCCCCAAAAGTGACACTATCTCGAACAGCCTTTTACTATCTATTAATCTTATCAACTCCATCTCACTTCAAGTCTCAGGTAAGAGCATAAAGTACAACACATTCTAAAGAGTCCGATTAAATTGTTCTGGCTGAGGATAAGGGATTGTCCTAGACTAATGCACACTATATTAAGTACCTCTTTCAAAAGGTGGAAATGTTGTATTGGTATTGATCATCAAGGCCTAAAGAGTTAAAGGTGTTTATAAACTCTCTCGCTGTCTAACATTAAGCAGTGATAGATAGGTCTGAGGTTGTTTTCTGCAGAGGCCTTGTTTTACTACATTACTTGGGAAACACTCAGAAGCATTCATTCAAGTTGAAAGTTTATTGATTTAAACACACACCCACAACAAGGAATTAAATCAAGCATTTATACTGCAACTGTAATTGAGTGATTATGCAAAATAAACTTAGTCAGACCCTAAGAGTCTCTCTCTCCTTTTGGAGTTAAAATATCAGTGTGTCTTATTTTTACTAACAACCTTTCTTTGATGAAAAGAAAAGGTTTTTTTTTTTTTAGTCCTAATGTATGAAAGACATTCACTTATCCTGTTTTTAACAGACAGACACAAGATGGAGGAAAGACAGGATAGAAAAGTTAGGTGAAATGAAGCTTTTGTTGATGTTTTTGGAACACCGGACAGCTAGTTAGTTATGAGTGAATGCTTTGGCTGGCAAGTCGACCATGACACCTGCTGCTTGGACTTGGTTCACGTTCTGGTCAGGGACATCATCTGCTTGGATTCTTTCTCCTTGGAGAAGGCAGGCTTGGATGAATGCAGCATGGTTGATTTCAGGACTCAATGAAAAGCCAAGAGAATGAAAGACAGGAAAGGAAGAAAAGTGGGGTAGGATAGAAAGCAACACAACAAGGGAAGGGAAAAGAATACAGGAGCTTAGATGCCACCGTGGTGCAGGCAATTAGATATCCCTGTTGATGGGCTGAGAAGTGGATGTCGTGATGATATGATGACTTTCAGCACTCACAGGTGAAAACAAAGTTCCTTAAATAAAAGCAAGGCCAACTGGCCTTCCTTTTGGGAAGAGAGTCCCTTAGCTTGGTCTGCTCCTTCTGCCTTGAGGTCAAGAAAGCTGAAATGAGTTGAGATGAGTTGCAATGCTGGTAGGTCAGGGGATAAGGTGGGGGGAAATGTTTCTTTTTCTTTTTTCAAAGTCTCTTTTTAACAACCCCCAAAAAGAATAAAAGTGAATGACATATTTTATCCTCATTATCTTGTCCAACAATTAAATCCATTTCCATAAGGCCAAAATTGGCATAGGTAGCTGTGTTCCCACATTTTCCTGTTGACCAAATATGACCACCATAGTCCTTGACTTATAGCAGTAGGTGATTTTTGTTTGGATTAATTCAGTTTTTATGTCCGGTTTTCTTGCAGCTGTTTGCAACATTTATTTATTTGAAAACAACTTGACCTATTTTCCATGGTTAATTCTCAGGCAGGCAAAAAAGTCATAGGTGTTTTTGACATCTTATGAACTTTCAGGTACTTTTCACAGTTAAGCTTAGGGTAACTTTTTAGGTCCAATAATCACCACAACCCTCAAAGTCTATTCCTTGGTCCGATTGTATCAAAGCTGGAAATCATATACTTAAAAGTGTTTCTCCTTCAACAGTCAAGCAATTGTAGTGACCTTCTGTTCTGTAGTTGAGTATGCCTGGGCATATGGGTTGAAATGGTCAGTCCCTATTAAAAAGTGTCCCACATTCTTCCAGTCCCCATCTAAAACCAGGAAATCAATGCATACTAGCTCCAAAGGCTTGCTGCTGGTGGGGTTTTTCCAGATATGCAGCTCTGATGGGTAAAGACTTCCTTTGAACATAATGAATTTAAGGATGCTGTGGGAGCTGCCACAGAGGACTTTGAAAGAGATGACCCTTCTGTCCATTGCCCACAATGGATGTGTAAACAACCAACTGGATTTAATATAAATCAGAATACAAAAAATAAAAATAGAAAAAAATTGTATCATTTATACAGGGTTACAAAACAGTGATTTTTGTAATTGCCATAAAAGGCTTAGGTCTTAGAATGTTCAAAACAAATGGATAAACAAAATTAACTTGTTCATACTTTGTTTGTATTTGGACAGCAGAATAGTATGTTGATAGTAGATGAGCCTATGATATGGGATAGAGGCTAAACTGCTTGTTTAATAGATCTAAATGGAACAAAAAATAAACGCTGGATTATTGTAGTATGAAAAGAGGTACAAAAATGGTTTACATAAAATTTGGGGCCATTTAAAACTAAATTTGAAAAACACAACAGGCTGTGGCCTAGATATTGCAAAAGTTTTACCGTAGAACTTCAGAGTTACAAACACTTTGACAATAGAGGTTGTTTGTAGCTCTGAAATGTTCGTAACTAAACAAAACATTACGGTTGTTCTTTTGAAAGTTTATAAGTGAACATTGACTTAATACAGCTTTGAAACTTTACTATGCAGAAGAAAAATGCTGCTTTCCCTTTATTTTTTTAGTAGTTTATGTTTAACACAGTACTGGACTGGATTTGCTTTTTTTGTTGTTGTTTCTGCGGCTGCCTGATTGCATACTTCTGTTTCCAAATGAGGTGTGTGGTTGACTGGTCAGTTTGTAACTCTGATCTTTGTAACTCTGAGGTTCTGTTGTACTTGCTAAATTAATGGGGGGTGTTTTTCAACAGTTCCTCTTTTCTTTGTCATCCATATCATCATAAAATGACTATGTAAAAGTAAAATTTCTATTATGTGTTTTGAAAACTATAGGTACATCCTATTTAAGTGATTATAATGGGAATAGGCCACAGAACAAGTCAGTGCACAACTCATTCTTTAGTACTTGAGTGACTTAGTTGCAGTTCCTGGTATTAGTTCAGAAGTGAAAAAGGCAGCCTATTCCGGTGCGGTACTGGGACCTCAATTCCCACTGAAGCTATTGCAAGTTGAGGTCACATGGTCCTCTTACAAGATTAGGCTCATAACTTGCACTGTTAGCAATCTCTGCTCAAAAAGCTCCCAGGACTGAGAAAAGCTTGGTCCTGCAGATCAGAACAGAGATGTTTACTGTAGCTCTGTGGGGAATCTTACATAGCCATTGTCTGCATTACACTTGGTTCAAACCAGTGCTATTAGTTCCTCAATAAGTATCTGGATAACCTTTTGGATCAGGTTTTGAAGTTAAGCTGTGGTTTAGATTTTGAGTTATAGATTAATTTTTGTGTCTGTCAGCTGCCTCATCTTAACAGAATTCAACTTTGAAAAAGCAGTGATACAGCTAATCACAACTTCACATAAACAGTTTAGATATAGCTAGGATGAAAACAAAGTTCTCTTTGATCTTCACTAAAAGTGCCTTCATAGTAATATACTGATTATGGAAATGGGATGTTTTTACTCAGTACATTATCAAATATGAGAAAAAATCCTATTTTCAGGGTGGACTATCTCATAAATTGTAAAATCTGCTAGAAAACGAGAGTATTTGAAAATATGTGATCAGTGAAGGAAGTTTTACGCTATTTATAGCTTTCATCATGAAAAAATAAGAAACCCCTCAGCAGTGGAATATACACTTCTTTCCATCAACACTATTTCAGAGAGGAAAATTATTTTTTTTCATTCTGGATTAAAGTGCAGTATTACTTCAAAGAGCAACCACACATATTCACTGGAACTAAATTATTTTCTCCTACCCCATGCATGCAGAGGCCATGGACAGTTGCAGTCCCTGAGGTTAGTGGATTGCAGAGACTACTCCCTATGTGCACCCTTGGTGGTGCAGATCTTCTCAAAGGGGATAGGGAGGAAATGGGGCCATGCTTTTCCTTCCCTTGGCCTGCAGAACTGATCAGCTGCAGAGGTGGGAGCAGGTGGCACCATATGAAGGGCTAGTAGAGTATACATTCCCCCTATGGTCCAAAGAGACAGTCCTTTCCCCAAATCCTCTGTGGGATGGCTCTGCACTGCCCCCAGTGTGTACTAGAGGCTAATTACCACAACTTTCAGCTGCACTAGGGCTGGGAGGAAAACCATTTTTCCCATCCTGTGAAAATGATCAAACTTTCATAATGTTTTTCAATCATGATTCAGGATAAAAAGACAAAATATTGAAAATTGCCATCTGACCATAATTTTTTTAAATTAAATTAAATCCAGGTTCACTCAATTGACATGTTTTTTTTGATAATTTTACAATGTTTTGATAATTCCAAAACATTTCTTGAAAAGGTGGATCTTTTCAGTAAAAAAAATATTGTTTTTTTCAATAATTAGCTTAAATTTAGAACTGAAAAGCCATTTCAAACTGAAAAACCAGATTTTTTTTTCAAAATAGGGCATTTTAACAAATTCTAAACCTACTTGTTCAAAATGAAAAATTAGTTGAACCCAACCCTTTCCCGTAAGCAGCTTTGGTTTTGATAAATCAGCATTTTCTGATGAAAAAAGTTTTGTCGAAAAATTAGCTCTTGCCAGCATCCTTCCTACTTGGCCTCCTGCTGCAGTTTTAAAGAAGCAGCACACCAATCCTCACATTCCTTTTTATCTTGAGGACAAATGAATATCACCAGAGAAACAGAAATGAATGGGCACAGGAACTAAACTACTCTGTCACTCATAGCTTTGGTTCTTTGGCTTCAACACAAAGTTGCCACAAGGCAACATGTTGATGGGCAGGGGGAAAGAAACTTTGTCCGCACTATAGCTGTTCTGCAGAAATTGAAAGATATCCAGTGCTGCCAGTAAGAACGAGGAGTACTTGTGGTACCTTAGAGACTAACAAATTTATTTGAGCATAAGCTTTCGTGGTAAAAAGTATAAAGTGGCCTCTATTTTCCAAAATGACCAGTGAATTTGAGTGATTCGGTTTTTGTGTTTGGAACTTGAGAGCCTTTAAACAAGCCGATTTTCAGAAGGTAAAGTAAGTGCTCAAAGGTTTCTGAAAAATAGGCTTCTTTCAGATGTCTCAGGTTGGGCACCCAACAGCTGAAGCAGCAAAAATCATTAGTCACTTTTGAAAATTTTAGGCCAGAGTTTCCAGACTTAGTTCTAATTATTTAAAATTTGGTACCAGTTAGGACAGCAAAAAGTTGAGAAGGTGTGGGGTTGGTTGGATGACCAATAGATTGACCATTAAGGGCCAACTTTACAAAGGTTTAGGCACCTAAAATGCTTTTGTAAATCATATTTGGCACCTAAGTGAGTTAGGCTCCTAACTCCCCTTGAATATGAAAGGAACTTGCTTAGACATATTTGTAAATCTGTATCTGCATTTTTAGGTGCCTTAAATACCTTTGTAAATCAAGCTCTAATGGGCCACTTACAACATTAAATAATCATCCTTGATATTGTGCACAGAAGTAAGTTAAGGAAAGGACAATAGTGAGATACCCAAAGGGGCATGTTGCAAGCTTGTTAGATAAAACAATTATCTCATAAGACATGTGGATCCTAGCCCTTGACAACTATGTCCTTCAATTTCACAGTTGTAGCTGCTACATAATGGGCGTTTTATGCTGGGTAGTGACACTAACTCTGCCAGCAGGGCTGTTTAATGCTGATTCCATAACTGTGCATATTTAATCTACTCATTATTGTTGCCTTTAGGACAACATCATGTGCTGCTATTTGTGTGACTGTGTTCAGGAAACATCTTTGAAGTGTTGTGTGGGAAGATATAGATTAAAATAGGTTTTGGAATCCCTGGAATGGAAATCAGGAGAAAAGAGATATCCTAAGGGTGGTGGGTGGCTATTCTTAATTGGTAATGTCAAGATAGGTTGATCACATTTTTACTTTGAACTCCTAATTAAAGTGTCTGCTTCTTCCTTTTCATCTTTTTACCTTGGAGTTAATACAAGAGGCTATACACAATTTGACATAAAATCAAATACCTGGAATTGGTACTTACCCAAAGTCAAATCAGCTGCAGATTTGTTGAAAAAGCTATAAATGATGCAGTTACATTTATTATATTTGATAATTTTGTTAGTAGCAAGAACCCATACCAATAGTTAACCAACTCCATAACCATAGAACTGATAGTTATTTCATATTATATCTGCCTCATATATTAACTGCCTACTGTTGTAACAAAATTATGAAAAAGCACTGCAGATAGATCTAATTTAAAGTCACCAATTTTCTTAAAAATGAAAATTATTTAGCGGCTTGTAATGACTTTATGCCTCTTTATTCCCTTCCTTTCCTTCAATAATAAATAGTAATAGCAAATGTTCTTTTCCAAGGGTTTCACTGTGGATGACGGTGTACAGTGGGACCCACTGGAGAAAGTCAACTTACTTTCTTATTAAGATTTACGGCAAGGTACAAAACGGTGCTTATCCCTGGCTCTAGGCACTTTCCCCTGAATTAGAAAAATACAATCAGATAAAAGTAAAGGCAGCAGCTACTTCGTACTCACATGCTGGCAATAGCATATACAGTAAAACTCAAGCTCAACAATACTTCCCCCACCCTCATACAAACATCAAACCCCTACCCTAACCCTCCTCCAACCCCAGGGTCTAGGTAAATAGACTATACCCCGAAGGTCAACATATTCAAGCTGTTTTGGACCAAGTAGAAAGTAAATTCAAAAGCTTGAGGCTCCCTCTAGAAGCCCTTTTATATCAAGGAGACTCTGGCCCAAGTTCCTGTGCTGAATGCACTGTGGGAGTATGAGGAAGGTGGTTTATTAACTAAGCAGATCCCAAGCCATACATAATATATCAAGACCAATACCTTATATTCTAGCAGGCAGCCAGTTCTGATCCCAGAGACACGCTCCCACTGAGCTAAATTACTTAATAAGTGGGCTACTGTAGTCTGTGTCAGCTTCACTGTAAAGTGTAGCCCCCAAGCAGAGCATATTGCAAAGTCTAAGCCTGAGGTGGCAGAGGCATGGATAACATTGGCAACCTCTTCATTCCAAAGAAATATTTACAGCCTCTTCGAGAGATAAGGTGGGTGAGATAATATCTTTTATTGGACCAACTTCTGATTACCTCACCCACCTTGTGTCTCTAATTTCCTGGGACTGACACAGCTACAACTAAACTTAGGGCGACCAGACAGCAAGTGTGAAAAATCAGGACAGAGGGTAGGAGGTAATAGGAGCCTGTATAAGAAAAAGCCCCAAATATCGGGACGGTTCCTATAAAAACGGAACATCTGGTCACCCTAACTAAACTGCATGCTGTCCCCTACACAGATAAGCATGGAAATCAGGGTGGAGTGCTCTTAATTGGAGTGATGTAAATCAGGAAGCAGGAAATGTTGACTTAAATAACAATGATCTTTTTACCTTTGTACTTTTTAGTTATTTTCCTAAAGACAGAGTCATAGTCATTAAAGCATGTTGATTTGCAACTAAAAATAGCCTTTGCACTACATTTGGTATTACTTTTGCTAACCATAAGGATACCCTATATATAGACACATTTATTTAAGCAATTATATACCTTAACATACATTTATTCAGATTATTTATTTCATTGTTAGAAAACATGAATGATCAGGAAAAAGAAAAAGCTTTCCTGTTTCCTCGGCTCCCAATCAGCTTCTAAAGGTTGAATGAACTACTCCAAATGAAGAGAATACTCTCTCTGCACCTGCTAGCTAAACTGAAACCAAAAGTAATTAAGACAAAATCTTTTCTGCACATCACAAACTGAGAGTCTTAACATTTGGACAAATGTAAATACCAGCATTCCTCCATTGTAGAGATGGTAAATAATGTAGCTAGTTAATGCAGTACATGACACTGACATATGGTTGCCCCATTTTGACCAGAGCAGCTAGTCAAAGTTCAGGACCCTGGGGATGTTCCAGTTAGAAGGAGAAATTGGTGATGGTCAGGTATTTCTTTGAGGCAATATAATTTATTTACAAGGAATGTATTCAGGAGGAATCAAGAACAAAAAGAGCAGTTTCTTAGCCGAAAGCCAAAGTCTCTTTAGCTAACACCAGACCCAAAAGCTCTCTAGCTTTTTCCAGGGTTACACTGAACTCACTGGCTACTGCTTGGCTTTCTTGCTTTTGGCATCTACCTCTCTCTCTGTTCTTGTCTGTCCTGAGTTTCTGTATGTTTGCCCTTCTCACACATGCCCGTGCATACGCTGATACACAAATCAATACTCAGCAAAATACCCCTCCGCTCATACAACCCAAAACTCCTGGGTAGCCTCTATTAGGCCCTGTTTTAAGTGTGGTCCCTTACCTGTCTTAAGTGAGGGACAAGTTCACTCATCAATTTCAGTGAGGTTTTAACTCAACCGTTAACAAGGGTTAACCCAGTTCATAATCACATTTATGAATCTTGAACTGACCTCAAATGTCAAAAATGTTTTCTCCCGGATTCTGTATATAATTATAAAAGCTGCACACTTTAACTCATTAAATGTTTACGGAGGGCTCATTGATGCAGTATATTATTTTGTAATTTATTTAAATTATTTTAATAGATGATAGTAAGCTTAGGCCTTAAAATAGGGTGTCATAATTTCAAATTAAACTGTTTATTTTTAAAAAGAAAAATGTGTTTAAATAAAAAAAGATATATATATTTTAAAAAATCGGATTTTTTTTTTAAATAATGGATTTTTTCCACCTTGCAGAAAATGCATTCCAGGCCATTACTGCTATATGACCATGTGGGGATCCAGCATGACCTCTATTGCAAATTCTTGTAAGAAATGGAGAGCGTCCACCCACAGTAATAGAGGCAAATATTAGAAAGGGTGACATCTTTTGGCTGATTCCCCCCCAACCTACTATTACTACCTTGGTCCTATACAGAAATTTATGAGCCAGATCCTCAACAGATACAAACTGGCATAGTTCTATTGACTTAAATGGCATGATGCCAATTTAAACTGGCTGAAGATCTGGTTTTATTTATTCCTGTACAGAAGACTTTATACTGGCATTTTCCAACATTATGCAATAAGCTAGAGGCAACAGCTCCCCTCTCCCCCCCCCCCCCCCCCCCCNAAAGGCAGACTTTTCGAATGTGCTGTGCACTTGTATTGTGGTATAACACAGAAATGTAACATCAAACTGTGACTCTGCATGTGATGTGGTGCGCCTGTTGTGATCTGACAGACTGACTCATAATAGTGGGGTATCACAGACTTAAAGAGACACAGTACCTCTTTTATCTGAAAGAGGATAGAAGCAAGTAATTGCACAGAGAGTACAGTCATTTTCTTGCAACCAAGAAGGGTAGTGAAAATTAGTCGGCTAGTTTTGCTTTAATAAAGACAGGCAACTTCAGTTGCTATACTTCATTTGTGACAGAAGCCATGATTATTTTAGTTTTTAACAGAAGTAGTTGCCCTATCATATGCACTGTAGAGTGAAGGGTGGAAAAAAATGGAGAACAGCATCAGAAGTAGAGAAAGCAAAATAAAAAAAAGGTTATTTAGGGGTAAGAGGGAGGAAATGGAAATAATTGTCATACTAAGAAAACAAAAGATAATAACCCAAGCCCTGAAAACACATATGGAAGTAGTGGGATAGAGAAGGGGAGAGGATATAATAATAAACAGAATAGTTTTTTCTCTCTAAAAGTTTTAGGAACCCAATTTTATAGCGCTACTCGATTGACAATAACTTTCAGTAGAATGACTTCAATTTATTTTCATTCAGACATGGAGAAAGTTTCAGATTGGAAACTTTAGAAGTATTGTTGAGTAAGCCCTAAAACAATGGACATGATTCTTACTTACACAAAAGGCTGCTTAAAAACCCATTTTAAGGCTCCTTTACACTGCCAGAGTGGTGTAAAGGAGCCTAAGTGTAAATGAGAATCAAGCCCAAGAAGAACAAGATCGTATAGAATGTTGCTTCTGAAAATATAAAACTGCATATTAAAACATGTAGTATTTATATTCTGTTAAAATAACTTATGCTAAAAAACCATGAAGGTAAATTTAAACACTCAAAAGTCAGGAATACTACGGTAAGGCTTCCTGTGTAACCTTATCTCTATCCCTTTGTGCATATGCATCACAATACAGTCTTTAATTACACTATCACACACTGTTTCTCAAATATCCAATATGACATCATACCGTTTTTGTACGATCGTACAAGTGTAGTAGCCTGTAAGTGTAGTTCTCTGTTTATGCCGCACAGACACCATGAAAGTCATCTGTATGCAATATGAGACCACAATTCCTGCACAACTACATCCCTGATGACCTCCACTCCCAATTCTTATCACATCGAATCTCGTCCCTATGCTCTGCCAATGATACCAGCCTCACTGGTCCCTTTGTTTCCTTCTCCCATTCTCATCTTTGGAGGAAAGTACAGTCTTCTTCTTTTTCTTTTTTTCTTGTTTAATAGGATCCCCACATTCTTACTAGTTCTACTCCCTCCACAGATGCACACACCAGTTCTAGATACTTCATCTACTCCTCCTTCTGGCTGGACTGAACCCCCTGCAGCTGATATGACACTTTAAGTTTGGCACACTTGGAGTGGGACAGAGAGGATGGAACTGAATACTGAGCATTACAACCGGGGAGGTCTTTGGATGAATGGCTTCAAAGTGCCCCTCAAATTTGTTTGAACTGGCCCTGAGAATAGAATTTGCAGTTACATTATCTAGAATAAAAATAACAAGAATGGCCAATCCTTATGCAGGACATAATCTGATCATGATCAGGAAGACATCTCTCCTGGATGATATATTGTTACACAGTTGGTAAGGTACACTATGATTTATTCACCTTCCTCTGAAGAATTCACTACGGACAAATGTCAAAGGCAGGATCCTGGACTATATGGACCACTGGTCTGTTATGGTATGGCAGTTCTACTTCTAGTGAATCTTTAAATGCTGGACATAACCAACCATTCACTATATTACCAGTAGGTACTATGGCACTACAGTACCCATTAAATAACTGCACACACATCATAGGAATGCATAGTCATCTCCATACTCTCATTGTCATACAGAAATCTTCATTTGAAAGGTCTCAGCTCCAAATATGAATAATGCTGCACATATTTTACAGAGAGAGACTGAAACTTTTACATCTGAATCTACCTTATCTCATGCTCTGCTTTCTCATGCCTTGTAATATAAGACTTTAAGAGGAACAGCACAGGGGTAAATTTAGGATGTTATGGTAGTCCTACCTTTAGGACTGAAGTAACTGCCAAAGGCTGAGCTACCCATTGGAGGAACCAGGGAAGAGAGAAAATTTACTGACTCATAATCAAAAGTATCTCACTGTAGGTTGCTTGCAACACTTGACATTCTTACAGCTCACTGTGAACTTTTCACAATTTTTTTGGCCTGGTGTGGCAGCCTGACCTTTCTCCTGGATAGGTCAATCCACCATACATTCAGAATTTATACCTTTCTGGAGGAGTTTTATGGCACAGAGTGTTGCGAATATTTTCAGCTGGATCAAGCTATATGTTGTTGACATCTGAGTTACAATAAATTTAGGCCCCAATCTGGCAAAGCATTTAAAGATGTGCTTAACTTTAGTTAGAAATTGTTTGTGATTATACATTTTTTATATTGCATTATTTTAAGTCTTATGAGACAGGTACATCTAATTCAATAAAACTTTAAAAATGCAAACTTGGGAAGATAAATTGAAAAAAATGTTTAATATAAGCAATAGTATGTAATAACGCTCAGGACTAAAATGAATGCAACATAGTATAAACATTTCTACGCATTTCAGACTTTTTTGTATATTAATTTCATTTTTCTGAAGGAAGAAAGACCAGGTTAATTCCTTCATCATCTTGCCAAATAGTTTGTTATTGAGTCAACCAAAATATTATGGATTGTCTAAATTTTTAGTCTTAATTTTGTGCTTCCATCTTTCACAGTGTTCCTATCTTGCTACACTATGATATAAACCAATTATAAGATGCTTTCTAGACATTATTACTTCAAAATTCTTCCAGTTTGCTACTTAGTTTTTCAGTCCGAAACTAAATAGCACATTCCTGACGCTAACATTTTAGCTTATCATATAATTGTTTTATTTATTTATTTAAATTATAGGTTTAGTGGAAGTCCGGTGCAATCTCTAGTGAAGTCTGGCATTGAATGGGGGCACCCAATTGAACATGGAATGTTTACCTTCTCAGTAAGAGGAGACATCCTGCTGATCAAATGCTTTCTAGGGAAATCTTGGTGGGCAGATTTTCGATTGTATTGCTGTTCACTTTTTTAAGACTGAATCAACTGAACCTTAAGATTCATAAAGACTCACATAGTCTTACCACAAATGTACCAATTTACCAAATTATTTTAGCCTTCTGGCTGAAAATTCTTCAGCAGCCTGTAGAAAAAGCCCCAAATGCCTTTTAAAATGTTATAATTCATAAATACACATTAAAATATTTAACCAGAAATTACTGTTATCTGAATAGCCAGAGGTAAATAATCAGAACAGCCTACTCAATATCTACCCCTGAAATGGGAAATTCAAGGCAGGGAAAGTTTGCTACCAAACAATCAATACATGGTAATGACTTCCATCCACTACTTACCAGTGATCTAGAGGTGAAAGGTTCTGTATTCTATTACAAAAAGAAAAATGTACCCTGCTGCTCCTTATTATTACACGAAGACTTGCACACGTGCATAACTTTACACCCTGCAAGCAGTCTGATTGAAGTCTATGGGATTACACAGTAAGTAAAGTTAAGCTCATATGCTGTAAGTCTTTACAGGAGTGGGGCAATACATATTTCCAGATAGCAGCATTCCCATGCCACCACTCACCAACATACATGGGTTCAGCAACTGCAATTTCAGTTTTGCAACACTCAAGTAGTCTTGACCCACGAAAACATCTTTTTTTATTGCAAAAGCTACACTGCAGAAAATAACCTTTCTTTCCAATTTTAAATAAAGAAACAGAAACCTAGAGTGTCCTGGTCCAAAGCTGGTGCAAAATATCTCATCTCTAATTGTTCATTTCTTCTAACAGATACATAAGTCCCCTTTAACACTTATAACTTGATTATGACACAAGAGCAATCATTCCTTTAGAGAAGCACATAAAGTAATAAAATCATCTAGCTCTACTATAATATTTTAAAAACTCTAGATTCTCATTGTCTTGGTAGTGTGTGTACTGTTTTTATTAATAGAAATCTACTAGAATTTTTAGGGTATTACATTCCTTCTCCTGACTCAGTTGCTTAGTCACTGGCTTTTTAAATTAATTTATGTGTAGTATTTATTGATTACTTTTCCTTGGCTCCTTCCTTATTAACCCAATCTAACATTTTGTGCTTCTGAATTTATCTAACCCAAGCTAAGTCACATGTCCTTAGGGTTATCTCTTCTAGATGCCCTGTTACCCAGCCCAATGCACAAGAGCCTGAAGTTAACTGAGAATATGGGTCTGCGACCCTTCTGAGTGCTGCATATTACATTACAAGTGGACAGCCACAAAACAGGACATTTCAAGGATTGCGCTATTTCCCATTAATTTCGTAAGCCTAGTGCTGAGTTATCTGTGAATGTACACATATCATTTTACAGTCACTCTTCTTAATAAATGATTCACTTTTAATGGGAATAAGTGATGCTGCAACTGTTTCTTCTCTGTAATATGATTTCTGCTCTGCAATTTCCTTCCAATATTCTTTTCAAAACACTTAATCTTTTGTGCCAATAATTAGCGAATTCTTGTTAGTTGAAAGGAAATGCATATCTTAGTAGAGTATTTTCGGGATAAACCAGATCCATTATAATTCATTTCCAATATTACATATCACTGGTCATAGGAAAGAATGGAACTGTGCATAACTTTTTATTGGACCCCAAAATAAGTGCCTCTCCCAATCTTTAACTGCAAACATTTGTATTTGTCTTTGGAACTAGCACCCAAACTTAAATGGTAAAGAGAAGATGAAATATAAAAGCTGTTAAGGGATTTTTTTAGTTCCTCAAATGCATTTTGATGATCATCTGCCCACACCCATATTTTATCTTTCTTGGTAAGATCTTCCAGAGGTTGTGTGGTATTGGCTAACCTCAGAATGAATCTGCCACAGTAATCTGCAAGCCCTACCAAGCTACAAATTTCAGTGGGGTTTGTGGCCATGGTGGCACTATGAATGTCCTTCACTTTCTTAGGATCTGCTGAGACACCACCTTTGGAGAATGTACAGGTCTGTCTTATCTTACGCTGGGGTTACGTTCCGCGGTTAGCGCGTAAAGCGAAAACCGCGTATAGTCGAAATCCCATTGACTTTAATGGCAGGCGGAATTGCCCACACTACAGACACAGTACATAAATAGCTATTTTTCTCTTTGTGTGTGTGTGTGTGTGTGTTTTTGCCGACCACGCAAAGCCGAAATCGTGCATGTTAAATGCGCGTAAGATGAGACAGACCTGTATATCCAAAAAATTCTAATGTGGGTTTATTGTAATCACATTTGTCTGGGTTTAACATGAGATTCTGTTCCTGCAGTCATTCAAAAATAGCTGCCCTTCGAG
Source organism: Platysternon megacephalum (assembly GCA_003942145.1). Taxonomy (NCBI): domain Eukaryota; kingdom Metazoa; phylum Chordata; order Testudines; family Platysternidae; genus Platysternon; species Platysternon megacephalum. Next base: position 1,603,852 of record QXTE01000155.1, read on the forward strand.
TGTCGTATTCTTCAGATGTGGTACCAAGTACTAATATGTCACCACTCACATTAAGAAACCCAGGGATTCCAGCTAGTACCTCATGTATGGTGGAATATTTCTGCAGCTGAAGAAATGGCAAAAATGTCATTCATAGTGATGTAGACCCACATGTATTATGAAGATTGTTACGTACCTTGACTCACGGTGGAGCTGAAGTGGATGGTATCCTGCTGTGAGGTCAAGTTTTGAGCAGAACTTTGCTCCATTCAGCTCTGCAATATTTTCATCTACAGTGGGAGTGATGTCACTCATGCTTGATAACCCAATTCTGTAAACACATATCCACACAAATTCGTATTTTGCCTAGTTGCTTTGTTTTTTGCAGGCCATCCACTTGCTCGATGATGTCTAGCTCTTCTATGTGTGCTGGTTCTTCTTCCATCAGCTTTCTGACACGGAAAGGAATGTATCTGTATGGTAGAGCTACAGGCTGAACCATGTCATCAATGTGCAATTTTATTTGCTTTCCTTTCAACTTTCCTATTCCTTTGAACGCATTCCCATGAGACTGGAGGAGTTGATTTAGCTTGTTAGGCTGTACCATTTGTATAATCTGATTCAGTCCTAGTACACTTGATGTGGTATAACTAATCAGCCTATCTGTGCCATTAGTCACTATGTATGTCAGACTGGTAACAGACAAGTCCTTAAATACAAAATTAGCTGAGAACACATCACACATTGTCAGTAGGTCTGGATTTCCATAGGGATATAGTTTTACTGCCAGTGGTTGTAAAAGTAGTTTCTGTGGTATGGCATACACACATTAATCAATCACATTCACTGGTGCATCAGTGTCAGTTCAAACTTCAGTCTAGTATCTTTGTATGATGATGTGGCGTTGTGGTTGTACACTATGCCTGGAAGGCTTTGTTCTCTCTGGAAATATTATGAAGACATAAGAGTTGTCATCTTCTGAGGTGTCATCTTGGAGGATGTCCACTCAATCCTAATGTCTTTGTTGGAAATTTTTCTTGACCTGTGGTGGAGTAGTAATCTACAGACTTTTGTGTAGTGGTTTCATTTAACACAGCTATAACAGAGAACCCCTTTTGCTGGTAACCACTGTGGCATACATAAAGCCTCCACATCTGTAGCATTTTACATTTGTCAATTTGGGGGTCAGACCTAGAGTATTTGGGGGTTGGTTACCTTCTTGAGAATATCACACTCAATTTTGGAATGAGTTCTTACTGTGGAGTGCATGTGCTGTCTCTGTACTTCTCCCCAGGTTTCCTTGCTTTATTTGTCGAGCAAGTGTTTCCGACATCTTGTTCACTCAAGACTCATCCACTAGTATGACAAGAGTCATTGCGGGGGAGGAGGGGGATGTCTCAGAGAATGTCTTCTCAGCTTAACTGACAAACAGCTTTGTATTATCTGCCCTTTTATCTCATGATCCACATTTGTGAACACACATGAACTTGCAAGGTGACATAGGCTGGCATGATACTCATCCATGTTTTCCCCTTCTCACTGACATGCTTGCTGGAATGTATATTGTTCATCGTCAATGTTTTTATGCAGTTTAAAATACCCTGTGAGTGTCATTTTTGCTTTCTTATAGTCCTTACTATCCTCAATGTTAGGGAATGTTTCAAAAATATGATGCACCTCACTGCCTGCAAGTGTCGGAGCATAGCACCTTTTGTGATGGAGTCATCTTCTTTCATCGCAAGAAATAGATTTTCTAACCTTTCAAGCCAGTGTTCCCCTCTGGGTCCCAGAGTGGAATGACATTCATGGACAGGAAATGCAGGGAAGTTCAGGATTTTTTTTTGTTAAGTTAAGACTGCAGGATTGCAAAGTGTGCTATGTGGCTGTGGGAAATGAAGTAAACCCTTGATAGATTTGTTGTCACAAGGCTTTGGTTAGCAGTGTTCTGTGTACACTATTGTGTTATTTTTTGTGTTAACTTCAAATGGACAAGTTCAGGCTTTCTGATGAAGTCCAGAGGATATTCTCCACTCAGAATGGCTGCCACAACACTTCCAGGCTGACAGAGCAAGCCAAAATTGCTGCAAAGTGCTGATGATAGCATGGCAGAAAGTGGCTTCTATAACTGCACATAGGCAGACTATTGTTTCTATGGGCAGTATTGCACAATCTAAAAATTCAACACCTAGAAAGAGCTCATACCTTTCTTTTGTCTTTTTTGTGGTGTCTCTCTATTTTTAATTCTTGTGGTTCGTGTTGATCCTCATTGCCAGTGTTGGATCAAATTGAGTAGGATCTGTATATAGTTTCAGATTAAGATTCCACAGACCATTAGTTTAATCCTGCAGCTCGCAGAACACAACATGTACCTTCTTTACCCAATAGCTAACTGAACTCCCCAATGAAACTCCAAAACCTGGGATGGACTAATGTGACCTGGGTGTGATATTCAATATTCTAAAAGAAAAACCCAGATTGAATCACGGAATTAATTCTCCACAAACACTCCAGATCTCTCTCTGTCCCTTTTCCTTAGTCCCAGGTGAGATTTTCAGAGCCAACTCTTAACCTCTCCCCCTGACATTGACCCATGCTGATTTCACATGTTCCACCTGCCAGAGACTCCTGAGGATAAGTGTCAGTTGTTCAGTCAGTGGGGCTCCCTTTGTCTTGGCGCATCTTCCATTGAGATGGGTCAGTTTCAGCCAGTCCTGTAACGATCCATTCATTCCACTCCAGACAGTTACATGATACATCTTATGTCTCCTACTGTGCCCAAAGTCCCACTCCAGCCCCATCTCTAACTTCCCCATCTCCCCTACTCATTACCTCCACCTTCTGCCCATGCCTACCCCACCTTTTGCACCCACTCCCTCATCCCTTCTACTCACCACTACCCCTTACACACCTGTCTGCCTTTCCCCCTGTTCCCCGTACTGCTCCTGCCTCTAGCTTGCCTCCCTGGCCCTACCCCTTCCTCTTCCTGGCCTTCTGCACCCACCAGCTCCCATAGCATAGTTTCTTTCAACTTAGGGCACTGATTTCTTAGATGCTCAGTGGCATTACACTGGTAACACCTTTTTGGGCACTCCCCTTTCACAGGAGGTTTGTGATGGGATTTCCAGGAAAGGAATGATTCTGGGGGAGTGAGTACCTAGGCTCCCAACCACCCTCCTTTTCCGCAGGGGTAAAACAGGATTCCCCATTTACACTGGGTTTGTGCCCCTCCTTCTGTGGCTTGCACCCAAGCGACATCTGGGCTTGCTCAAAGGCATCAGCCAGTGTAGCCATCTCTTCTACAGATTTTACAGATTTATCCCACAGGCAATTTTTTACATTATCAGTGCATATACTCAAGAAATGTTCTTGAGCAATGAGACCAAGCAATAAGTTGTAACTCTCGGCCCTCTTTCCTTTTACCCATTTTCTTATTAGGGCACACATCTTATAAACATATTCACTATGATTCATGCCAGCACTCCTTTTAAGATTTCTGAATTTCACCCTATACACTTCAGGAATGACTCGGAACCTTTGTAAAACAGTTTCCTTAAATTTAGAATATATCAGACCTTCCTGAATTGGCATTTCATTAAATACATTCAAAGCTTTACCAGACAGTTTTGCAACCAGTGTGTGGACTTTCTTGTTCTCAGGAACCTTATGAACTTCACATAACTTTTCAAAGATGGTGAAGTACTCCTCAATGCAGTCTGTCTCTTTGTATGCAGGACACAGCTGGTCCCAGCTGTGGATTCCTCATGTGGAGGGAGATGTTGGTGACTCTGGGATCCTTCTCTGTTTTTCTAACAGTTCCAGATTGTTATTTCCTCTCCTTCTCCTTCTCCTCAACTTCTCATTGTCTCAGCATCATGGCTTGCTTATGGGCTTCCACCTCCTTTTCCTTCAGCACCATGGCTCTTTTATGGGCAGCTCCTTCAGCCTCTCTGACTCTTTTGTGGGAGACTTATTCTCTTTTTTCATTTTGCTTTTCAGCTTCCAATGCAGCAGCTGTTTTGTTTAGTATCATCTCTGCTTGCCATATCTGATACTGGCGATCTTTCTCTTTTTCTGCAGCTTCCAGTCTGGCCAGCTCTAACTTTGTAGTTTTGTCATTGCTGCTCATTTTTTTGCTTATTGTTTCTATTCCCCTTACCCTAAATAATCAAACAGAAAATAACAAACTGTAACGTTTCTTTGACTGTTTCCAGCCACCACACTTGAGTCTCCACTTAAAATTATGACACCAGTGCGTAAAGTATAAACTTCACTCAAAATAACAAGCTGCGCATATACCTTGCTCGCTGCACCATTGTGACAATACCCAGGGTACAATCTAGACTGTTGAGCAGCTGTGTCCCCTCAGTTCTCCAACCTGGGCTGCCTTTTACATTGCTTCGTTGTGAAAGCAACCACTCCTCGTCAGCTCACACACAGGCTCCAGCATGTAAATTACTCCCAGCTATACTGTATAAGTGCTATGGCCAGTCACCCTTGAATTACACTACAGAGCAACACTAGCAAATTCCCAGTCCCAGATTTCCCCCCAGAAATTTGTGTCTTGTACTGCCCAGACTTTTCCTGGACAACACAAAGTCCATCATTTTATTAATAGATCCTGTTATCTCAAATGGAGTTTCCCAAACACTTCAATCCAAACACACTGGTTTAGATAAAACAATAAAATAAGTTTATTAACTACTGAAAGATAGATTTTAAGTGATTACAAGTAATGAGCCATTAAAGTCAGAATTGGTTACAAAGAAATAAAAGGTAAAACACAAGTAACACCTAATTTAACAAGCTAAGTGAATTCAAAGCAAAAGGTTATCCTCACCACCAGCTCTAGCAGTCTTCCTGGCTGGAATCCTTTCAGCCAGGGCCTCTCCCCCCAGGTCAGTGTTAATTTCCTTGTCCTTCAGGTATTGTTGATGCCGTGAGTAGAGAGAAAGGAAGGAGATTATTTGGGGTGTCTGTTCCCCATTTTTTATACTTTTCCTTTTCTTTGAAAATCATCTCCAGCTGAGGTTCAGGAGATAGCAAGTCTGTGGGGATGGGAACGTCCAGCTATTTCTTTGCCAAAATGTAGATTTCTTGTTCACATCCTTTTTGCTGCCAAAGAATGGCTGCTTAACCAGGTGATAGTCCATTTGATTTTGTGGATACCCGGCTGAGACACCAATTTGCTGTTTGTCTCTGAGGCACTGGTTTGTGCTTGCTTTTCTAAACTTGGAGCATGTCTCAGCAATGTTATACAGTAGAATTTTTATAACTACATACAATGTTGCCACACATTTTACCAGGACAATAATGATCAGCAAATTATGAGTTTTAAAATTATACCTCACAAGGCATATGTCAAGGCTGAATCCTAACTCTGTCACTCCGAGTGCAGAAGTAGGACCCGCCAGGATTTTAAAAATTAATACTTGCCACTCCAGGCTTGTATTAAACTCCCAAGGTTACATCTTTTCTCTGACCTTGGCATGGTAAATGCTGCCACCACCCAAATGCAACAAAACCCCCTGTGAACCCAGGAAGAAGCACTTGAGAATTCCTCCCTAGGGGGTGCCATCAAGCCCTTTCACCCGCCCTCCGGGGAAGAGCTGAAAAAGGAAACAAAGGAAATTAGCTGTGGCTACCAGCTAATCAAACAACATGCAGAAACCTCTTAGGACACCAAAAATCCAATCCTGTTCTTAAAAAACATAAATTTTATTAAAAACAAAAAGAGAGAAAATACATCTGGAATTTAGGCTTTTGCTACATTTTAAAAGAGCAATTCCAAAAATCAAGAACCCAAAATAGCTTTCTTGGGGATTCAGCTTAAGGTTTACAAGCAAACAAAAGCATCTTGGATTAGCACAGAGGAGTCTGCAAGCCAATAAGAAATAAAAGAAATAACCCTAATCACATCTAATTAAACATTCTGATCTACTTACACATTGGAGTTCAGATAGGTAGTTCTAGGCATGATCTGATGACTTATAATCATACCTGGCTTAGGTGCTTATAGCATGGCTGCTCTGACCCTTCAGCCCAGAGGGAGCAGACAAAGGGAAAGTTTCTTTCCCAATTTTAAAAAGTTCTACCTTCCCATTGGCTCTTTTGGTCAGGTGCCCACTTTTTTTCTTTACCTGGGGGACTTTTTAATCCTTTACAGATAACACAAGTAAAAAACAGCTACCAAGAGGGATTTTACAGCTAAATGGCTGGCTGGGTGTCCATCAAAGGGAGCTATCCCCCCACTTTATTTATCACAGCATACTTTGTACAAAATTTATCATAGTCTTGTAAAAAAGGGTGAACATAGGGATGTAGACTGTCATACACCCCCTGGCCTTGGCTCCCCTGATTCCTGCCCCCCATCCCTAAACAACCATCTCAATCCTAGGCTCACCAGACCCCCTCCTCTCAGCGATCCCTCTGCCCTCCTCCAGTTCGCCTAACACCACACACAGCTACCTTTCTGCCCACTTGCCCCCATCTCACCCAATCCCCACTCCCAATTTCCCCTCTGCCCTCAGCTTGCCAAACTTCCCTCTGGCTCCCCGTATGCCCCCAGCTAACCCAACCCCATTCAGCTAGCTCAATCCCTGACCTGCAATTCACCTGGGCTATGATCCACTTTTTCCCATAGCTTGCTTTCTGCCAGGATGAAGGGGTTTATCCAGAGTAGGGTGTCAGAGCCTGGGATCTGCCAGTGAAATGCTGAGCCTGGGCAGTAGGAACAGCTATGGTTGGGGAAAACTCCTATGGAGTGGAGGTGCTGGGACCCTGCAGGATGTGGCAGCTTCCCCTTCTTTCTGTGGACCATTCTTCACTGCATCCCGGCTCCCCCGACCATGTGGTGTCATCTGCACCTGTTGTTCTCCCAGCAGATCCTGGCCATGCTGCTGGCTGTGCAGGGAGAAGTAAGGAGGCCAAAACATGCCCTTACCCTGGTTCCTTTGAATAACTCAGAAGTGGAGTAGTCCCTAAAAGTAGTAAGTGGGCCTGGCCTCCAGATCACCATAATTCAAGCCCCGGTGCTGCTCTTTATTTCAATTAATTTAGTTTCCTTTCCTTTGTTACCTTGAGAACTGGGACTAGGGGCTTGACCCTGGGGCAGATCCCTGCAGAGAAGGCGAGCCCCCTAAGGAGATGAGGGACCAGTCTAGGAAGTAGCCAAGGGAAGAAGCAAGAGGGCTGACTAGATAGACCAGGGATCGGCAACCTTTGGCATGTGGCCCATCAGGGAAATCTGCTGGCGGACTGGGATGGTTTACCTGCAGCGTCCGCAGCTTCGGCCAATCACAGCTCCCACTGGCCGTGGTTTGCCGTTCCAGGCCAATGGGGGCTGTGGGAAGCGGCGCAGGCCAAGGGATGCACTGGCCGGTGCTTCTCGCAGCTCCCATTGGCCTGTAGCGGCGAACTGCGGCCAGTGGGAGCTGCGATTGGCCGAACCTGCGGACACGGCAGGTAAACAAACCAGCCCGGCCCACCAGGGTGCTTACCCTGGCAGGCCACGTGCCAAAGGTTGCCGATCCCTGCCTTAGCCAGTTATATTAGCAGAGATTAATACAAGATATATTTTAAAAACTATGACAGCTGTTAGGGCATTTATGTAATTTTATCCTAAATAAGCAAGTTATATTTATTTTTAAACCTTGGATTCCTGGGAGATAGCAGCATTAAAGAGGAAGCAAAAGGGAAGAAGCCAATAAATTCATTAACATATAATTAGGGTGGAACACTAATGATGTTGCATTTGGCTGCTGACAGGCCCTTAATATTAAACTGAAGAATTTGAAGCGCCAGTCCAATGGCTTGAAAACCGAAGGATGGCGATACATTGGGGTCTCAGTCAGACGGCATGTGACCAGGATTTGTCATTGAATTTGGTCTGCTGGTTGGATCAGTAGCTTCCCTGCCCCGGCCAGGTACCGATGGGGAGCACAATGTGAACACTGATCCATTGCCAAGCTATGCATATTGTTCCTGGGACTTTATGGGCAACTCCTTTGCCATGGCTATCGATACTTAATAGCATAGCACTGCCCCATATTCACCATGAAAAGGCCTTTGTCACGCTGCTGCCTAAGATCCATGAGAATAGCAACCTGCCGTAGTACGCAGACCTCTTCGACCAACCACCAGCTCACCTATCTTCTAGACACCCTTTATGGTCATTTATGGCACCACACAGACACATTCCTTTCCATGTCAGAAAGCTGGTGGAAGAAGAACCAGCACACCTAGAAGAGCTAGCCATCATCGAGCAAGTGGAGGGCCTGAAAAAAACAAAGCAACTAGGCAAAATCTGAATTTGTGTGGAATCTGCTTGGCACAATGAGTCATCAACAACAATAGTAGTTAATCACTCTCTCGTCACTGACCCAACCATCTGTCCACAAGATTTTGATCTGCCAAGGCAGCTGTGGTCATCTCAGAACCGGTTTCAAACAGTACAAGGCGACTGTGCAGCCAATATCTTTAAATGGGGTTTTCCTAATGACCCGCGATGCAGCTGCAGTCAACTTCAAAGTATGGCACATATCATTGTCGAGTGCCCACTGACTTATTTTGATGGTGGGCTACTGGCTCTCCACCTGGCTGATGATGCCATTAAATGACTGGGCACATGGCGCATGTGCTGATGATGATGAGGGTGGAACAGAACTCAAATAACCCCAGAACAATAGGATTTCATCATAATTGTCTTTTTGGCAAAAACATTTTTAAAAACTTTTTTCTGGTAAGAGTACGTGTCCTTTATTCTTTCCCACGGATTGTGCCTTGTTGTGGTAGGAAGGCTTATGTGCCCCCATTACCCTAAAAGCTATGCTACTGGGATCATAATTCCTGGGAAGGTGACCCATCCCAGATAGCTAGAAAGGTAGTAGCCAGACTAAAGGCAGTCCACCAATCCTTTTGGTAGTGTGTTGGGAGTGGGCTAATGAGTGTAATAAATAATTACAGAAACCTACACTACTGCTCAGTTCAACAAACTCAGTGCAAAATAGCTCAATTCAAATAGAGCAAGACGAGAGATGATGACATTAAGTGGCCAAACCCACAAGAAAGCTACTCTACTGATAAATTTGCTCTCTCCTAAATCCATAACCAAAATTGGTACATGGAATGAGTGGGCACTATATGAGCCTGGTAAGATGGCTCAAGTAATAAAAGAAATAGACAGATGTAAAGTATATATACTAGGGCTAAGTAAAATGAGATGGGTAACTTCAGGACAAATAACTTTTTAAACAGGTTTCATCCTCCTAGATTCTGGGCTACCAAATGCCAGTGATATAACAGAGATGATATGGATCTGATACTATCTAGGAGGGCAGCCAAAAGCTTGGTAGAACAGGCAACGGTTTTGGAAAGTATAACAGTACACTTTACATCAAAGTTCAGAAAATGTTCATTATTCAGTGTTATGCTCCAACAAATTAAGCTAGCCAAGAGGAAAAAGAGAACTTCTATGAGCAGCTACAGAACCATAATAGACACAGTTTTGAACAGAGAGGTCCTAGTAATTGGAGATATGATTGCTAAAGTAGAACCAACAACACTGGTAGGAAGGCCATGGTGAAAGGAATGAAAATGGTGAAATGTTTGTTGACTTTTGTGGAATGAAAGATCTGATCTTTGGATAAACTCTCTTCCTTCATCGTAATATTCATAAAATAACTTGGTCACTAGATCACAGAGCGGGGAACCAAATTTATCACATTACAGTTTGGCACAAATGGAGAAGAACTTTAAAAGATGTATGTAGCAGGAATGGGGAAGATGTAAGAATAGACCACACAGTAGTGGTATCTAAATAGAGAATAAAAATAAAAAGAAAGAAAAGATCTGAACAACAGAGATGTCCCATACTAAAACAGATGACAACACAATAAGAGTTTAGAACTGGGCTAGCAAATAGATACCAGGTGCTTGAAGATGAAGACAATGGAACAGTACAAGGCAAATGGAAATTGGTAAAGGAAGCTTTCACTAAAAGTTGTGAAGAAGTGCTGGGATTCAGTAAGAAACAACCATTCTTTATGATATCTTAGGATACATGGCAGAAAATAGAAGAAAGTTTCAAAATTAAACTAAAACTAAATCAAGCAAGAGCACAAACACAGACACAGGAACTCCAGGAGGAATATACCATAAATAGAAAAAGAAGCCAAACAGTGTGCTAGGAAAGACAAACAAGACTTTATAGACAAAATGGCAACAGATGCATTGACCGCTGCCGCACAAAATGTGACATGAAGACACTTTACAACATCATTAAACAGTTGTCAAGAAGAAAAATAAATACCAACTGATCAGTTCAAGACAACGAGGGCAATTTAACAACAAAGACATGAAAGCAATTAAATATAAGGAGGCAATACTTTAGTCAACTACTGCATGGTAAGCCAGTGGCCAATCCCCCAGATATAGAGGAAGGAGAAGATGTGGAGATCAAACTAGGACTTTTCACCCAAATGGAAGGAGAGAGGGCAGTCAATCAGCTAAAAAGTGGAAAGGCACCAGGTCAGGAAAACATTCCAGCAGAGGTTCTTAAGGCTAACTTGATCACAGTAGACATTTTGATAGAAAATACAAAGGATATGGGAAGAAGAAAACATACCAAATGGGTGGTGGTAGTATATAGGCTTGTTTGCCAGCCTGAGATAGAATTTTGGGTATGACATTTTGATACTCTTATATCTTATACTAATATGTGTGAAGAACAATGAACAAAGAGACTGTGTGTTGCATTTCCCACAACCAGATGAGGCTTTTAGTACAACGGGAAAAGATAAGGGATACAGCTAAAGTGTTACTGTACCTGGTGGGAATGTAATATATGAGCACACACTTGAAGACTGCCTCAACTCCTTATCTCAAGGCAAGGTCAAGCAACCAGTTAGGAGGGGCAACAGGGGTTGGGGAGGGAGGCATAAGAAACACTAAAAGCTGAAGAAAGGCCTGGCCTTGGCCAGAGCACAAGCTCACTCCTTACCCCTTCCGTGGGGTACAAAAGAGGTGGGATGAAGACCCCAACTCAAAACCCTCCCAAATGGAACATGACCATAAATTGTAAGGGGTGTGACTAGGGGTGTACACTGTAGGTATATTTGGGCCTGCTAAGGAGGAGGAGGAGGTGGGAATTGGGAATAGGAAATGGGGAATGGGGACACAGGCAAGGCTCTGTGGCGTCAGAGCTGGGAAGGGGGATACGGGGTAAATGCTCTGTGGCGTCAGAGCTAGGAACGGAACACTGGGGAACAGACTTTGCTGGTGTGTAGAGCTATGGATATGTTTGCTTGGAACTAACCTCAATAAACATCGCATTGCCTGCACTTCAGACTACTGGTCTGCTTTCTGTCTACGTGACAAGAACCAGGGGAGAGGGTGAAGGGAAAGCCCTCAAACAAGTGGGAAAAGGGTCATTTAGTGAAGCTGCTAAAGAAAGAAGTCCTTAGTCAATGTAAAAACTGGAGGGGCATTCAATTACTGTCTATCCCAAATAAGGTATTTATGTGTATTATTCTAGGTAGAATAAAGAAAGCGGTAGATTCAAGGTTATGAAAAGAACAGGCAGGGTTCTGCCAGGAGAAATCATGAATCAATCAAACAGCAACGGTACAAATAATCATAGAACTGTTTATGGAATGGCAGTCACTGCTTTGTATGAATTTTACAGATTTCCAAAAAGCCTTTGATACAGTGGATAGAACAATTTTATGGACGTTATTACACCACTATGAAATCCCTCTGAAATGTATGAACATCATTCAGAGCTTCTATGAAAATATGACATGCCAAGTAATACATAACAGTGAACTGATAGTCATTTGAGGTTCTACGGGCAGCAGAGAAGGATATTGCATGTCACCCAGGATCTTTTTACTGGTGGTGGACTAGGTAATCATTACCTGGTAATGGGATACCATGGAACAAACAAGAGGCATACAATGGACTTTCACAGAGAAGTTGCAGGATCTTGACTTTGCAGGTGACATCAAATTGCTATCCCATAATCAGAAAGATATGCAAGCCAAAACAAATTATCTCCAGGTCTATGCACCATTAGCAGAGTTGAAAATCAACACTGAGAAAACTAAAATCATGATAATCAGCACACCACATGAAATACCAATAATATTTTCTGGGACTGACATAGACGAGGTCTGATATTTCACATATCTTGGCAGCATCGTAAGTACAAGAGGTGGAACTGACTAAGACATTAAAGGCGGAATAGCAAAAGTCAGAAATGCCTCAGCAACTCTAAAGCTGATCTGGAGAAACTGAAATCTTGCCCTTCAAACTAAACTTTGAATATTCAATACCATTGTAAACTCCATCTTACTATATGGTGCTGAAACTTTGAGACTTATTAAGACCTTATATCTAAACTCCAAGTTTTCATAAACAGTTGCCTTAGTCAAATCCTCAATATCAGATGGCCATGAAAATCACAAATGCAGAACTCTGGAGGAGAACCAAACAAACTAATAGGACAGAAAATTACAGAACAAAAATGGAGATGTCTCAGACATGCATAGAGAAAGATACAAATAACATAACAAGACAAATATTGGACAGGAACCCCCAGTAGATGTAGAACTGAAGACTATCAAAATGACCTAGGAGGAAGCTAGGACTGCAACAGGGGACCAGCAAAGATGGAAGGTAGTGATGGAAGATGGAAGATATGTTTTGTATGGCATAGAGACGCATGAGAGAGAGAGAGAGATGTGTCTTTTATACTCATTAATGATTTTGCATATGTGATAGAATCATTAAGCACCAAAATTTAGAATTATCATGGTCATATGTATGTTTCACATGAAATGTTGTCCTGTAAATTTAGTAATGCAAAAAATTATCCCACTGTTTATCACAGTTATACTTCTGTCTTGCAGTAAGTCAGGACCTAGCTGTGTTTTATTGTGTTGCCAAAAAAAAAAAAAAAAAAGCCCCTTTCTGTCCAAGCACAGTTTAGGGGCATGGTTAAAACATATCTAAGTCCCAGCTATAGCACAAAACAGAATTATGTTTCAACTATGGCAGGATAATAATATACTTGTAACTGACAAGTTGTATGTAATTGACATATACTTGTACACTCACAAAGGGCTTGAAGAAACTAACATTTCATGGGTTCTCTTTGAAAACATTATAGTCTTCCATATTTCTTGAGGCCTTGGACCCTTGATTTGGAAAATTCCACTGGTCCTAATTTAATCTACAGTACCTCGATTAGAGTAGGCCATTTATATGCTAGAACCATAAAGGATGAAACAGAAGCTGGAAAAAAAGAAAACCACTGAAGCTTCTGCTGGAAATAATTTTTATATAAAATACAGATACTCATTTTCAAATATAGCATTAGGCAAATTATCAAAAAATAATTTTAATAGTCTAATAAAACCAATCCTCTAAAATGAAAATCATCCCTTGAGGTTTTTGTTTCCACTAAAGAAATGCCTCACAACAGCACTGTCACATTTTGTAATGTGGTATCATTGTAACACATCTCTACAGTACATTATCCATTAGAATTACTGTAAGCTTTCAGACAATGTCAGTGCCTGAAATCTTTGCTAAGTAAAACCATAGGAAAAGGGACATGTTGGGAAGTGACATAGTAATGGAAATTGTACTAAGGAGTCTAATCATCACTGCATAACTTTCCAAAGAAACTATCAGAAGGAATTGAACCAATTCTAATAAATCAGTGTTCAGGATTTCAAACCCATAAACTGATGAATACTTAAAGTTACAGTGTTGTTATTCTGAACACCAACAAATAATTAACTTATATCTTCCTTCCCTAGGATTCTTGTCCTTTTAACTATGATCCAGAGGGTAGCTTTTATGTTACTATTATCTCTATTATTCTTTTAATAGAAACTGCATTTAGGTTTGATACATAGTTTACATGCAATAGCTTGCTAGCTGCTTCTAAGATGTGACGTGAAAGGTAGTATTCTAATAAAATGGCCATGCAGTAGGGGAGTAGAAATAACTGTGTCATTTTAAATGCTCAACCTTTCAGTTTTTCAATATGAAATTTATCATTGAGAGTCACCATGTGTGCCTAGTATATAATGGTTTTATATAAAGTTACTGATTTTCTTAGTAGGTAACTTCTTTCTTGCTTCTGTCTAAAATCTCACTGATTCAAGTTATATGCTAGGATACATATTGTTATCACAGTGGAGTATAACTGGGTAGTACACAGTTAAAATACTATTATTCATATATGATGTGAAACAAAAATCTCTTTTCTTAATCTCTCTAATTTGTATCCATTTGAAAGCTGCTATTTTGTGTGTGTGTGCGTGTGTAACCCACACACCTTCTGGGTGTGGTGTTGTGTCCCACTTAGTGGCACTGAGACCACTTAGAGAAAGAGATGAACGTGGCTGCTCTACAGCCTTAGCTAACAGCCAGTTGGCTTTTGGCTCATGCTTTAAGCTCCAGAGGTCCCCAGTTCGATCCTGTCTGCCGACGACCAGGGTCTGTCAGTGTTACAAGTGGGGGCTCGTCCGGGATTTCAACTGGGAAGACTCTGAACTTGGGATGCACTTCCTCAGCTAGGAGAAGTATGTAACCCAAACACCTCCTGGCTGTGGTGGTCTGTCTCATCTAGTGGCACCGAGACCATTTAGAAAGAGAAAGAAAGAGATTAACGAGTCTGCTCTGCAGCCTTAGCTAACAGCCTGTTGGTTTTTAGCTCATGCTATAGAGGCTCAAGCACTAAGCTCCTGCCTGTGACCGGGATCTGTCGGTGTTACACGTGCATCTGTGCATGAGCCCTGGCCAGAAAGGACCACTGTTCCAAGGCTGCATGTAATCAGATATGGCCTGATTTTTAGAGGTGGTAGACATTTTTGTTATTGAAAAGTTTGATTTTTTTTTTTTTTTAACTTTTTGGTAGAAAGAAAAATGTCTATAGCCATTTTTACAAAAATACAATAAAAATGTCACAAACATGGTGCTGAAGGAATGTGTAGTAAGCACCAGAGTGGGGGATGAAAAGATAGCTTTAAGCCATCTTCAGACTCCTCATACCCTTCATTCTCACCCGTGGGCTAATTGAGTTGATACTGCTTGTCAATGCCGGCTAGGAATTAGCAGGGTGCAAAGGAGCCCCAGGCATACGCCATTTTCCCAGGCCATGATCCGTACACCAGCTCTCATTAGGAGGCACAGCATAAGTGTCATAAGCTGCACAAACCAAGAATCCACACCCGCACAAACCAAGAACCCCCAACATTGTGACACTTGTGGCATGTTTTGCTGGCATCGGGGCTGCTTTCATTGAGGAGTTGTGCAAAACTGCCCTAATGTAGGAAAGGGCCTGCACCCTATTCTCTTCTTAGTTTGCATTCTTGGAGTTTGTAAGATCCTCGTTATGACCATGTTATTTTGTATGGATGCTAAAGTTAGAGGGAGAGCAAGCAGCTTTTATGTAGGAAACCTTATGCCATTTCTTTATATCTGTTGGGTAAGACTCTCAGATAAATATTTAAACAGTTCTAGCAAAGGAAGCAGATTGCCAGGATATAAGTAGCTGTGTTTAATAAGCCACATTTAATATTGTATGCTGGCAAAACATTTTAAATTAAAACAAATATAATCTAGAGGAGTGTTTGAACAGTAGCTCTTTTACTTATACTGTGTTTGCAGGTGGGTGGATTAAATAATTGTAGAAATTTATGGCTGCATTAGACCTCTTAATATCTCTGTTAGTTTAGGGTCAAGTTTACTAAATTATTTAGCTCACTTCATAGATTCTGGCATTGCAGCAATGGATAGCAGAACAAAATCAACACACTGGTAAACTAACAAGAATCGCAAACTAGAAAATTAAGGAACGAGTAAGGAATGTGGAAATCTTTAGAGGAGTGGGACAAAGAGCTTTGGAACTTTTAATTTCCACAGATCTTCAACTTGGGTGCCTAAATAACCTTGCAGAGAAGCCCACAGACATATACATATTTACTTAGATATTGTTTTGCACTGCCATTATACTACTAGGCTAGAGCAAATGCACTGATTATAATAGTATGTAATGGCATTTCCATAGCACTCATCCCCATACTATATGAGAATCCTTTAACATAATTGTACATCTACATGGAACATTTTGTTGAAGACTTCTACGATGAACATATGGAGCTGAATATACACTATTACATAAAATCACAAATCCCAGCAATTCAGGTAGAACTATCTGCACAAATACTGGCTGGAAATTCATAGCAGCATGCTGACCATAGTCTTAAAAAGAGTATGAGTTCGCTGTTTTTTTGGGACCGGGCTCACGTGGAGCAGAAACTGTTCTGTTCAGTTACTAACTGAAGAGGGGTTGATATTAATTTATAATTTGAGGGATTCTTGATGGGAATGAAATAAGACAATATTTGCTATTTTTGTCTAATGTTTGCAGTGTTGTAGGTGTGTTGGCTCCAGGATATTAGAGAGACAAGGAGGGTGAGGTAATACCTCTTATTGGACCCACTGCTCTTGGTGAAAGAGACAAGCTTTCAAACTTACATGAGGCTCTTCTTTAGGTCTGGGAATGGTACAGAGAGTGTCACAGCTAAATACAAGGTAGAACAGATTGTTTAACATAAGACAATACATATTGTAAGAGACCATTCAAGGTGAAGTTGCCAGGTAACACCACTGCAATCATGGTCAATACCCCCCACAACACACCTTTAAAGATCCAGAGGTCCTTCACATGCCTATCACAATCTGTGGTGCACCTCACCCACAGCACTAAATGCCCCAGTAACAACTATGTGAGTGAAACAAGACAATCATTACATTCTCGAATGAGCCCTCACAGAAAAATGATAAGACAAAAATACCCTGTAACCTGAGCCCCACCACCCAGGGCTGAAACTGTAGCCTGAGCCTTGCTGCCTGGAGCAGTGGGGCTTCGGCCCCAAGCCCCAGCAGGTCTATCGCCAGCCCTTGCAACCCACTTTGGGGTCCCAACCCAGTTTGAGAACCACTGCACTAGAGTCCTTGTATGAGGTAAATTGAAAAATACTATTCCTTTTTTTATATCTTTTTTTACAGTGCAAGTATTTGTAATAAAAAATAATAATATAAAGTGAGTACTGTACACTTTGTATTCTGTGTTGTAATTGAAATCAATATATTTGAAAATGTAAAAAAACATCTAAAATATTTATAATAAATTTAAATTGGTATCTTATTATCGTTTAAAAGTGCAATGAAAACTGCTATTAATCATGACTACTTTTTAAAAATCTAGTTAATTTGTTTTGTGTTAATCGCTTGAGTTAACTGTGATTAATTGACAGCCTTATTAACTACCTAATCAGTGGAGCTCCTTTGCTTTGCCTAGAGATAGATTTCTATATACTTACTTATTTAGGGATTGATTTTTCCAAAATGAGTGCTCAGCATCCTGAAAGTCAGGCTTATTTACATGCCTAAATATGAATGTAGACACCTATATCTAGGTACCCAAGACAGGCTGGTCAAATTTTTTTCCATTGAAACTTCTGACTAAGTGATATTTTTCCTTGACAAGTGTCTATAGAAAATTTTGATTCTGTCTAAAAATTGAGCACCTGAAACTTCAAAATTCAATTTGGAAATGATTAAACATTTTGCTTTGACATTTGAAATAAAACAAAATGTTTCAACATTTCCAAATCAAAACTATTCATTTTGGTTTGGTTCAACATTAAACCATGGCCTCCAATTTATTACCCCCACTCTACACCTAGGTTTGAAAATGTTAATGTTTGACCCCTTTGAGTTAAGCATTTAGTCCAACTAGCGTCATTTAAAATATTTTCTTTAAAATATTTCTGGCAGAAGTACGCCATTATTTCAACACTAAGGCTGTGGAATCTGATTTGTTTGGTATAGTATAGGAAGTTTTTCTGAAATCAAGATTCATGTGGTGTGTTGTTTTATCTCTGCTGCATTATTTCAGTACCATCAGGAATATTAATCGGGTATGAGCCTCACTTAATTTATCCAATCAGTTTCCTGTATATGTGAGATCTGAATTTGTCATCTTCCAGTCCTTTGGTACCTGTTGTATCCTGAGTTCTTTCACTGTTTATCTTGCTACTTTCATGAGAATTCTTGGATTCATTGCTTATGGTTCTAGCTCCTGATGAACTTTTTATGATTCTAGCACCTTATATCCTTTAAAGCCTTCACATGATGCCAGAACTCTTATTCATTAGGAAAATGCATGCAGTTTTAAGCTGAAGTTGTTCTTCAGCTTCTTTTACAAATGAAAAGACAAATACAGTAATTTATTTTGTTCAGTCCTGTTTTTTCACTTACTGCCCAGAATACCAGCAGGTGTAAATCAGTATAGCTCCCTTGAAACAGTTTTAAAGAAAACAGCATTGAAGCATTTCTTTTGAGTGTGCGAGGAATACAGTGCACAACATTTATAAACTTTTTAGGGGACAAAAATGGAGATTGCATTTTTGAGCCTATGAAGCATGAGAGTGCCTGTTCACTGTTACAAAAGATATCTCAGATACCACTGTGTGGGCTTGTATTCACTACTGGGGTAAGTCAACATAAGTTACGTTACTCCAGCGACATGAATAATGTAGCTGGAGTTGACGTAGCTTAGGTCAACTTACCCCAGTGTCTTCACTGCGCTGTGCTGACAGATGTTCTCCGGTTGACTTACCTTACTCTTCTCGGAGAGGTGGAGTACTGGGGTTGACCGGAGAGAGTCTTCACTAGACCCGCTAAATTGACACCCGCTGCATCGATTGCAGCAGCGTCGATCTCCCCAGTAGTAAAGACAAGCCCTGTGATAATCCTCTGCAAATTCTTACTTTTTGGTGGTGACCATTGTACTATGGCAGAATATATTTAATAAAACAGCAGTGTCAGACAAGTTAGAAGAATACAATTCTGTTTTCTATGTAAACAACTCTGGTGGTATAAAATTACCTGTTTAAAAGATTTCAACTAAATCTGAACACCCCCCTCCCCCCCTCCCCCCCCACACACACAGAGTTTCCACATCAATACCTTTTTTCACATATCCTGGAAAAAGCACACTAATGCCACTTCTATTCCAAACCTAAAAGTCATGAATCTTATGTATGTTTCCCTGTCATCAGTCTCTTGACCACCTAAAGCCTTTTATTTTGGCTGTAGCCATAGCAATTTGATTTGCAGGAACACAAGAAGAAATATTGAAAACCACACTTCCTGTTCTCTCAATTGGGCAGAACAGACTGAAAAAAATTGTGCTAAAATCTAAACAGCTGAGAAAACAAGATAGACTCATCCCTTGGTAAAATCATATTTGTGTCCTTAGAAGAAGAGAACCATGGCTTAGCAGCTGCTGCTGGCTAGATATAATGCAAAGCATATGAATGGATTTCCTTACTGAAATCCACACTTCTGCCACCTTTATTTTGAATAATAGAGTGAACACACTTAAAAGTTCTACAATTTAATAAGGTGTGGGTTTCCCCCCCATCTTCAGCAATATTCTCTATCTAGAGAATGGGAAGTTCCACTAGCAATGGTAGACTTTTTCAAAATGGCACATTTTTAAAGATAATCAAATTTCCATTACTGTGTGGATAGTTATGCTACTTGAATAAGAGTGACAATGCATAGTTGGTGGGGAAAAACAATATTATTGGATATATTATCTGCCTTCGATTATGAGATTTTTTTCCTCCCTAACAGCAAACAACTTTGATTGACTTTGAGTGAAATTCAGGAAATATATCTATATCTATATATCTATCTATATCTATATATATCTCAGACACACATAAGTGATGGGGAAACCATTCAGACTGTTTGCTCCTTTTAAATCCTAAATACAGTGTTCTAATCTCATTGCATTAATTTAAATATGATGTCATTCCACTGGAGTCAATGTAATTACTTGTAGAGGTCTCCATCAGGGACTGATTGTGCAAGGTATTGTACAGATATCAAGTCTAAAGACAGTTCCTGTCCCAAATAAATTACAAAAACTCCTCACTTAACGTTGTAGTTATGTTCCTGAAAAATGCGACTTTAAGCCAAACAATGTTAAGTGAATCCAATTTCCCCATAAGAATTAATGTAAATGGGGGGAGGGATTAGGTTCCAGGGAAATTTTATTTTTGCCAGACAAAAGGCATTATATACATTTTAAACAATTTTAAGCAAGCAATTTAATACAGGTATTAAACAAGCTGGCAGCCCCCCTATCAGCTCCCCTATGCCCCCCCCCCAGTGCCTCCCGCCCGCTGGCGGACCCCGCGGATCAGCACCTTTCCCCTGCTCCCCCTGCCTCCTGCCCGGGGCAATAAGCTGTCTTGCGGCGTTCAGGAGGCTGGGGGGAGGAGCAAGGATGCGGTGTGCGCCCTCCCCCCAGCCTCCTGAATGCCGCAAACCAGCTGATTGCGGGCAGGAAGCAGGAGAGGGAGTGGGGAGGCTGCACGCTGCGTCCTCGCTCCCTCCCCCCAACCTCCTGAATGCCACAAAACAGCTGATTGCCGCGGGCAGGAGGCTGGGGGAGCAGGGGGAAGGCGCTGATCCACGGGGTCCACTGGCGGGTGGGAGGCTCTGGGGCGTAGGGGAGATGATACGGGGGCTGCCAGCCATGGACTAAGCAGGCAGCCAAACAACATTATATGGGAGCATTGCACAACTTTAAACGAGCATGTTCTGTAATGGAGCAGGGACGTAACATCGAAACAACGTTAAGCGAGAGGACGTTAAGTGGGGAGTTACTGTACTGTTTTGGTATATGACAAGATGCAACAGGTGGATGAAACAAAAAAGATGGAGGAGAAAGAGAGAGCAGAGAAATGAGCAAATTTTGCACAGTAAGGACTAGTTGCAGTTCACCACCTGCCTGCTCAGGATCAACTGCCATAATTCTGTAGGCAGTACAACAAAGGTGAATCAGAGAGATATGAGAGAGGATAAGGTATAAGGGCATAGTTTGGGTAGGACAAGGGGGACATTGCCCCCCAAACTGCAAGCCTTGGGCAGGTGTGGAATTTACCCTGCACGTGCAGCCCTGTTGGCCTGCCTGGAGCTGTCCCCATAAATATCAAACTATGCCTATGAAGTCAAACTACGCCTATGATAAGGTAGGGGTTTTATGGATTTTTTCCAAGTTTTCCCCATACTTGAAGGGGAAACGGCCTTCTAATGTTACCATGATTGATAGCATTCCAAAATATGCCAAGAAAGAGTCTAAATGCAATGGCAGATACCACTATCTACTTTTGTTACTTTTTCCCGCTTTTCTCTTTTTCCCCACAGGGGAGAAGAAATGGGTGGGAGGGAGTTTAAAAATGAAATAAAGTGTTTTTTCCCCACCAAAATAAAGATTTCAATATTTATTCATTTAAAAAAAAAAATTAAAGAATGTAATGGCAAATTTTTTAATCAAAATCCAAAAAAATTAATGAAAAACTTCAAATGAATTTATTTATTTTTTCAAAATCCAACTCTGTTTAAAACTCTTTTTAAAGACGTGAGGCCCAGGGTGTCGTTAGCATGTCCCTGTGTCGGTGAAGACACATTACACTGTGGAGAGGATTCTGCCTAAGGAAGGCAGATCATCTTTCCATTACCACCCTCATTGGAGGTTATGCGGGGAGAAAGACAAGGTCTTGTTTCTGCCAGGAGTTTCATAGTAGTTGCACCAGTGATGAATGCTAATGGCTGTCGTGAATCAGGTAGCCACGGGCCATTCAGGCTATTCCCTTTCCCCACTTTTCAGGCTGTGCTGGCCTTTTGTGGGCACACTATCAGAGGGGAAGTTGTACCAAGACAGCCTTCATTCTTCCAGACTTTCCTCCTTTCGAGGCCCAATGCCAGGGGTTAATCCACCCCCTTATCTTATGGATAGTTTGGGGAATTCTGCCTGAGTACTAACTGCAATTTTAGGCCTCTGTGTTCTAGGAATATTGTAGGCTGGTAAGTTTGCTAAGATAATCCAAATAATAAATTGTACCTGAGCTGGATGTTGAAGCAGGGATAATTATAGACACTAAGCCTTTTGCTTTCAACAGTGGTTTGTTAAAGGGGGGTTTGAACTCAGTGAGTTAAATGGTTCTGTGATGCCATAATGTCTAGCATAGGTTGACCCATACAACTGGGTCTTGCTTGTTTGGGTTTCCAGTGTCTTGGGAGGTGGACTGGGTCTGGACAACTGTTTTCATCTTTGATTGTATCTGAAAAATATTAATGACCCAGACATTTATTTGATATATTTAAATATGTTTATAGTTACTTGGGTCACATCCAGGATTCAGTGAAGATATGGCAAGCTTAATTAATTTCATATTTCCAGGTTTTCTCCTGAGTAGATATTAGACCTTGAGTATAGTGAATTGTATTATTCTTGGAACCCAGGAGTAGCCAGATATATAATATCTATTTTGCCATTTCTTTTGTCTTTTCTCTGTCCTCACAAGTAAAAGCGGAGGCAGGCTAAGTCATCCAGAGGCATAAAGTCAACCCAGTCACAGTGTAAGTCCATTGACTTCAATGAAGAGGTGCCCACTTACACTGGGGCTAGGTTTGGCCCATATTGTCCTTTGGATTATTAAGATGAGAAAAGTAGAATGGAATAGAGCTCTGTTTAGAGGTAACATGATTTATATAGTTGTAATTGTATATGTGTTACACCCAAATCTCCTGTAATACTCAACTGTGCAATAAACAAATACAAAACCATCTCCTTCCTTCAACATGCTGTTCTCTTGTTGAATAATAATCACAACTATTTTTTTCTCCATCAATTATCAGATAATATTTTCACAAATAATTTGTTTCCACTACTTAACCAAATCTATAGGTAGATGAACAACATTCATCAAATTAATTATTTCCATTCCCCCCCCATAATTTATTCAGAAATCCAGATCCTCAGCTGTTTTTAATCACCCTAGCTCCACTGAAGTCCATAAAGCTATGCCAATTAGAACTAGCTGAGGATATGGCCCAGTTGTTGCTAGTGTTGAATATAGGTTTTAATTTGGCCATTTTTAAATATATACATACATACACACACCTATCTCATAGAACTGGAAGGGACCCTGAAAGGTCATTGAGTCCAGCCCCCTGCCTTCACTAGCAGGATCAAGTACTGATTTTGTCCCAGATCCCTAAATGGCCCCCTCAAGGATTGAGCTCACAGCCCTGGGTTTAGCAGGCCACTGCTCAAACCACTGAGCTATCCCTCCCCCCTTTTTATTAAGTGCAAAGTAGTATCACTCTAGTTTTTAACTTTTGTTAACATTTTCAATAATGATACTTACATAACCTTAACAAAGTCTTCATGCTATGTTGTCTATTTTAGTTAAAATAACTAGCTAAAACCTCATCAGGTAAGAAATCAGTTGTTCAAGAAAGCCATTGTTTCTAGTTGTCCAAGCACCAAGCAAAGCATGATGGATAATGATGTACTAAATACACCTCTACAACAAATGCTTTTAAACTGATCACAAATATAGTGTGAGTAGTAACTATTTAACTCAATATCTTAATTCCGGTCACCCCTTCCTTTGCAGCCACCAGGGCAATTACCAGGTCCACATCCAAAAGAAATGTTTATAATCTTCTGGCCAAACTAAGATAGGAAAAGACTGTTGTGGAAAATACATAATTTTTTTCTGCCAGTTTTATTTCTAGCATCAACTGAGAACCTAACCAACTGAAACTGTGAACTCTGGTGATAAATGGTTTTATTCCTCAGTTTGCTGCCATTACTTCTGTCTTGTCTAAAGACAGCTAGCTCTCAATTTCAACCAGACATTGAATTCAGCTCTTGGCTGCATTGGATGGATCAGAAGAAAGAAGCAGAGCTGTGAAGTCATCAGCACACTGAATGCACCCAAGCTCTTATCTCTTTACTAACTCTTCTATTGTTCCCGTATACACATTGAACAGGAAAGGTGATGCAGTGGAATGCAGTAGAACCCTATTCTTGAAAAAGAAGAGTTGTTGTCCAAAATCACTCTGATTACCCTATAAGGAAGGAAGAGAACCACCAAAGCAGCCCCATGAACGTCTGCTAGAGGTAGCAGATAAGTCAAGAACATCTCATAATCTAAGGCAGCTAATATATCTAATAATATTAGCATGGACACCTGATCTTTGTTCATCACCAGGAAGAGATCATCTACAAATATGAACTATGAAGTTTCCGTGCTAAGGTTTTGTCAGTACCCAGCCTGATAATCCACAAGGAGGTCTGAGCCATCTAGAGTCTCTGAGACCTGGCTGCCTTTCCAATAATCTTAACAAAAAGAAAAATTAGATACAGGCTGATAGTGGCCAGATCATCTGCATCCAGTGATAGCTTCTTGAGCAAAGGCCATGCAAGAGCTTACATAAGAGAAGGCAGCAACCTTCCCTCCTTAAGGGAGGCACTGACAATCTTCATCAGTAGTGGTCTCTGTTCTCCCCCAATGGTCCTCTTCAGCTAACACAGGTCATGGGAAAAAAGCACATGTGGAATGAAGTTCCTCTAACAGTTTTATGTGCAGAGCTCCATCCTCACCTCAGGAACAATACAAGGGGCTCAAGTGGGGGAAGATTGAGGTAAAGGGAGGCAGAATGTATTTGAGAGAAGTGAAAGAGATCCAAATTATTTAGATGGGAAATCAGGAATAATTTTTTTGGGGGGATGGGGTGAGATATATTTTTTTCAGGTATCTAATTCCCAACCCTATCCCCAAAACTTATTTTTGGCACCAGCTGCTACTGCCATCTAGTCCCTTTTCCATCTGAAATGTTTATGCAAACACTGGGCCAGATACAGGATTAATTATTTTAATATTGTTGACAAATAAAAGCCCAGCTGGCAAAGAAAACAAAAAGGATGTCCATATGCAATTGGAAAACTTGTTTCTTCTGTATTTTAGCTACTTATATAGTTATGGGATTGACTGACTGGTTTTTGTCCCTTGACATCCAAGACAGTGGCAAATTGTATCATTCCACTACAGACGTATATCAATTCATTTTTTTTGCTGCTTGTAGAATTGGTTAGACATTTTTGGGGAGCTATTATTTACTACAGTATATAAAGAACTCTACTTGGAGTTAGTGGGTAACAAGGTTTTCTCTTACAGAGTATTTAAACAATGTGATAAAATCTTTTTTCTTGTGCGCGTTGTTGGAACCAACTGTATACAATGTCCTTGCAAATCCATGTTTCTCATTCTGCAGCAGGAAAAAGATTGCTAATGACTTCAATGGGCTTTGGAACAGGCCCAATATGAATATAATGTTCAGCTGTTCACGGATGTGCTGGAACAACATTTTCAGAATTTGTTTAATTTCCTTTGATAAATGATAATTTAGTCAATCTGGATTGTTAGCTTTTTGAGGCAAGGTCTTGCCACTTTTGTTTGTCTGCAAACAAACAATGCAAACATATGGCTCCCCAGGTGTAAGTAATAAATAACTGCCCACCTCTTCACATATGGAATTTAGCATTTTTGCCACACATTTATTTGAGTGCTTTTACTAGGAGTAGTAAACACTTCTCACAGATCAGCTATGAAACCCATGTTTTCCTATTTTTACATCACTCACATTTTCTAAGTGTGTAGATTTATTTTTTCATTTTTATGGGACTGTATAGCTCAAGGGCTTGGTAAGGAGCTATGGAACCTTTCAGCTGAAGGTTCAAATCCAGTTACTATTTAAAATGCTTGTATTTGATTATGAAATGACTTGGTGGCCTCAGTCTAGTTCATATTGGCAGTCTCTACAGAGAAGCCAGGAACTGAATAATTAGTTTGGCTGGGTACTAGCTCTATAAAAATCTTTTCCTTTTCTCTTTCCAGGCAAATGGAGCTTAGCCTCCCTCTACTATGTACACAAGTAACCCCTGAGAGACAGAGTTGAAACCTGAGAAAAATGCCTGCATTAGCAAGTTGCTGCTGTCTATGGACAGTGTGGTATTAGAGTTGTATGCAGTTTTGCTGTCCTCTGCTTCTGGCTTAAATTCTTGGCCAGAGGAAAATCCTTTTTACCAACATCCAAAAGGAAATCCACCTTTCCCAGTACCTGGCAAATCAGGGAAGCTATCACTAGTGGATGAATGGCCAAGAAACTACTTATCAAAGGGTCAGATTTTCAAAAGTGATTTAAAGATTTAAGCACCCAACTCCCATTGACTTTCAAAGGGAGCTGGAGACCGAACTTCCTTAGGCGCTTACAAAAATCTCACCCATGGTCCATAGAATCAGGTAGAGGATCTAGGAAATCAAGTTAGATGTAACATATCCTTTGTCCTTCAACTTTTAAACATCACTAAAGAATAACTTTCTTTTTTCAGAAAAGTTATCATTGTCAAGATCTGGCAAGCAGTCCTCTGGTGCCATTGATTAGTTGACTGTCCAGAGTGAATCAAAAAATAAAAAGGTGCTGAGCAAGCAAGAAGTAGTAATATAATAAGCGAGGGTAATATAATTAATGCCAATCAACATGTGTTTATAGATTTTGTCAAACTAATTTGCTATCTTTTTTGATGAAATTACAAGTTTGGTTGATAAAGATAATTGTGGAATGTAATATACTTAGAATTCTGTAAAGCCTTTGACTTGGTACGACATGATATTTTGATTAAAAAAACCTAGAATGGTATAAAATCAACATGGTGCACATTAAGTGGATTAAAAGCTGGCTAACTGACAGGTCTCAGTGTTGTTATAAATGAGGAATCACCATCAAATGGGTGTTTTTCTAGTGAGGTCACACAGGATTGGTACTTGGCTCTATGCTATTTAATATTTTTATTGATGACTTGAAAGAGAACAAAAAATCACTACTGACAAAGTTTGCAGTTGACACAAAACTTGGGGGAGTGGTAAATAATGAAGAGCTCTCGTCACTGATACAGAGTGATCTGGATATCTTGGAAAGCTGGGCCCAACAAACAAAATGTATTTTAATATGGCTAAATGCAAATGTATAATCTAGGAACAAAGAATGTAGGCCCTATTTATAGAATGGGGGACTCCATCCTGGGAAGTGGTAACTCTGAAAAAGATTTGGGGGTCATGGTGGTTAATCAGCTGAACTTGAGCTGGCCAAAAGGGCTAATACAATCCTGGGATGACTGGGAGACTTGAGTAGTAGTAGTGAAGTTATTTTACCCCTGCATTTGACACTGGTGCAACTATTGATGGAATATCACATCTAGTTCTGGTGTCCACAATTCAAGAAGTATGTTTATAAAGTGGAAAGGGTTCAGGGAAGAGCCATGAGAATGATTAAAGGATCGGAAAACATGAAATAGTGATAGACTAAGGAAGCTCAATCTATTTAGCTTAACAAAGAGATGGTTAAGGGGTGACTTCAGTTCAGCCTATAAGTATCTACATGGGGAATATTTAATGGGATCTTCGGCTAGCAGAAAAAGGTATTACACAATCCAATGCCTGCAAATTCAAGCTACACCAATTGAGACTGGAAATAAGGCATAACATTTTAACAGGGAGAGTAATTAACCATTGGAACAAATTGTCAATGGTTGTGGTGGAATTTCCATCACAGACAATTTTTAAATTGAGATTACATCTTTTTCTAAAGCTATGCACTAGGAATTATTTTGGGGAAGTTCTATGGCCTATGTTATACAGGTGGTCAGATGAGATGATCACAGTGGTCCCTGATGGCTTTGGAATCTACAAAGTTAGTAAGATTAAACCGGATTCTTTATCCAAGGTAACTCAAAGAGTAACAGTTCCCCACCATATTGTCTGTTCCTCCTCTATCCTCATCTAAGCTGCCTCTAGTGTTTGAAGTATGTACTGCATGGCTTGTAAGTTCTGACAGAGTCAAATTTCATATTTTTTAATAATAACTCCAATTACATATTCATTTGGAAGCATGTTCCATTTAAACCCCAATAGCTCTTTGAGTAGCTTAGATACCATTTAGCGTCTGTCTTACTTAGGATATACTCTGTTGGCCTAGGACAGAGGTCCCCTTGCAATTCTGACCGTGGGAATTATGTCCCATGCCACTAAGAAGTCAAAAGGCACTTTAAGAATGCCTCTTTCAACATCCCATTTTTAAAAACATTTTTTAAACTCCAGTAGATAAATTACTTCATTCCCCTCCTAACAAAATACTTGTTAGTTTATTAAATACCCTTTTTTTCCCCTTCTTCCCCAATCTCAAATATTTGCCACCTATCCATTACAAGCATCGTCTCTTGGGATTCAACACCAACCTACCTTTTGTTTCAGAGAACCTACATGTTACAGTGCTAGGAATGGTAGAAACACTCTTGGCAGGCACAAAGTCTCATTAATGAGAGATTACCAGGTGTTCATAAAAGATATTTTCCTTGTGGGACAAAGAGAAAATGAGAAAAATCACAGTTTTCTTTGAAATGGCAACAGGTTCATTGTTTCTTTAATATGAATTTGGAGTGTAACAAAGCCCAGTTCCACAGCCCTTCCTGTGAACAACAGGAGGCCATTTTCTGGCAAGGAAGAGAAACCTCTTTTGGGAAACAGGGCCTAGTTATTTTGTGATGCCTGTTTAAAATAAATAAAGTCTCTCCATAAAGGCCTGCACTTCTTCGGGCCACTTAGTAAAAACAAGGTTCACAACACAATATAGGAAACAAAATTACATATTATTGCAGTACTCTTTCTGGGAGTTTTCTCCACATACCAACAATCGCCTTCTTAGGAGATTGCCCTCATTATATGTACTTTTGAATATTGGGTGCAGCTGTCCTGCCTTCTGTCCTTATGCTTCTGAGGGAACTCTTCTGGGCCCGGCCTACCAATTCTCAGACAGATGTTACTGCATTTTGTTATGGAAACCGGAAATTGATGAACCATGACACAAGGACACGTTTTTGTGTCTCAAAGGGTCTGTACCACAGGTCAAAGGAAGAATGTTCCATTCAACAATGTTGCACAAGGAAAAAACGATTTTCCCAAACTGATTCTAAATTAGAAAGGAGAAAGATCCCAAATAGCCAGAGATCTGAAGATGTACATGGAATCTATGAATTGTCTCCATCATAACTCATTCTTTAGCTCCTGGTAAGTGTTCTGTAAACAGAAACCTTACCTATGGTGGGAAAGAAAGTTTTGTGGCAATTCATTTTAAACAATTCAGAGTAAAGCTAGAAAACCACATTTAATTTCTCGCTAATATATGTTACACATAAATCCAGCTCTTCTCAGCTGTGTAAATGATGGTGGAATAAAGTCACGTACCTTAGTTGAATACAATTGTTTTTTATATTTTAATAGTTTTCCATCTTTTTAAGTATCTTGCATTTTCTCCTCTTTTTATTACAAATAACTAGGCTTGGAAGGATTAGATTTTTGTCAGTAAATATTGGTAAATGTTGATTTCACCAGACAAACACACACATTTTTTCATCAGTATTTCCATCAATAATAGTCAAAACTTAGAGATAGGCACTGAAAATAGATAAGAAAAATTCTGCTTGAGAACTAAAGTTTGATTTAAGGATATTTACTTTGGATATTTTGACATGTGATGTTGACAATTTATGTTTTAAGAAGTATAAAGCTCTAATATGAATCTCAGCATCTACTGTCATTAAATAATTATTGTCTGATCCCTCCATTGTTTGACTCCATCCACATAATTTTGTGCAATGCTGAAAATTTAAATAGATACAAATAAAAAAAATGCTTAAAATAAATAGATATCCATCAAAATTGTTTAAAAATTCAAAAATCCAAACCTGACTTTTGCTGAAATGTTTACAGTAAGATAAAACTAAATAATAGTGCACCAAAATGTTACAAATGGGATTCAAAAATCCAGCAACTACTCTGATATTGTAGCCTTCCACCTTACTGTATTCCTGAAGATATTGGATGGATTGTCAGTTGTACAGAATCCTGGGGATTCCTACGTGCTAAGGAGAGTATTCTGATCTGATTTACACCCATTTTACTTCAGTATAATTCTATTACTTCAGTGGAGTTACACCTGATTTACAACAGTTTAGATAAGATCAGAACTGGATCTCATTGCATGATGTAGGACTCCCAAGCTGCGCAAAATGCATAGCAAAGCAGTGATGCACAAGAACCCAATGTGCTGACTCATTATAAGAGGATTTAATGTGTCATTTTTTTGACTGTATTATGAGTTTCTGATGAAGATGTGAGTTCTAATGAAGATTACTTTAATTGGCTGGTGAGGATGGCTGCCTGATCCTCACCCTAACTGTTGGTGGTGAGATACATTTACTATCTTCCTCACTCATAGACAAATAGGTACACTGTGTAGGGATTTTTGCCATTTTAAAATGTGCAATAATCATTGATGAGTGTTCTGTGTGCTACTGGGGAGTTAAATCAATAAGGAGAGATCACAGCCTGTTTGTTTGGGCTATAAAATATAGCACACAATGAAAGTTGGACTGTAGGATTAGTCTTCAGTGATAGCTGATCAATATTTTCAAAACTTGGACACAAAATTTAAAAGGGAAAATATGATAATGGATTATTTACCTAAATAACTCAACTGTTATTGGAAGGCAAACAGCTGTATTGTTTCTGGTTTCTTGGTGAACTGTGGCATTTATTGACACTGTCAAAAGGCAATGACTATATAAATGATAATGATCAGAATCAACTCATTAGAGGAATTTATGTTTCCTTGTGAGAAAGAGCACACATTCAATACCAAAATATAGCTGTTCCTTCTTTAGTCTTTTTAAGTGAAATTGATATAGTTCTTTCCACAGATAGATTGGTAAGTGTGGGAAGAATATAGAAAAGGTCAACAGATACTACGTTTATCAATATTTTATATTGTTAATCAAAAAAAGAGAACCATTAAATAATACACTCAGTAAAATACATTACTTATCTAAAAATGGAATCATCAGTGAATCTTCAGCTTGATAAAGTTTTCTCAGAACCTTGACTTTCTGCTACATTTGGATAGACCTGAAATCAGTCTACTTTCTTGCCTTGTTAAATTCAGAACTTAGCCATTTTAAAGAATTAACCTGAACCATCATGCTAGTGATATTTATTCCCAAAACACTGCAGTGTAAACTTCTAATGAAACCTTAATGGCAGTGGACTTTCAAAGAGCTTTCAAAGAAATTGAGAATATAAAACATTGTCTTACTTTATTACCTAAAAGGTAGTTGAAAAAAATAGTCCTGTTGTATCTGAAAGATCTAATTTGAAAAAAATGTAGATGACATCAGAGAATAGTCAAACAAGAAATCTGACAAGTAGTTCATTATAATTTAAACAATATCATTTGCTGAGTCAAGAGACCCAAATTGCTGCAATTACAGTATGAATTTTCAGGGCTAGCCTTTTAAGGGTAGCAATGCATAATGATGTGTATATTTTGCACACATCCAACTAATGCATGCAAATACCTAAATGTTTGCACATTAGGTATTTGTACATCCAAATGATAGGCAGTTAACCTATCTTTTTTTTTTAAGTCAGATTTTGTTCTTCACCTTGGCTGAAGAGGATAGTTCCCCACTATCAGTTTCTTAACTGAATAGAGTTTCACATTACACCTCTCATTTCAGTGGAGAAACTTATTGATACCCTATTCCTAGCCTGCGTGCTGGAAAAGGTGGAGTTGTAACTCTTTGGATATACTCACAAGGAGCAGGAGCTCCTGAGGATCTGAGTGACTGCTAGAAGAGGAACCAAAGCCACACAAATGGGCAGAGAGCCCTGGAGTGGGGGAGGTGTTTTGTTATGATCAATGTTTATTATGGTAGTGCCTAAGGGCCAACCAAGAATAGGGCCCCATTGTGCTAGGCACTGTGCAAAGAGTAGCAGACAGTCCCTGCCCCCAACGAGCTTTATGATCTCAAGAGACAAGTCAGACACAGGCTGGGGTAGAACACACAAGAAGAGTGAACAATATGAGGGGGCAAACATCATGGTAATTCCATTTTTTTTTAAATGGGTGCATTTAGTTAGTTTCCGCTAAATGGGAAAGGAAGGGGGATGAGAGAGCAGGGCAGGGGAGGAGAGGGGAGGAGTGGCAGATGTAGTGTGAAGCTGAGGAGAAGAGACTGAGAGGGGGAGTAGGAGCAAGTGGACTGGAGCCAAGAGGCAGTCAGCACAGTCAGAGAAAGCCCAGTTAAAACTGTAGAAAGCTCTCTGAATGTCCAAAGGACTAAAGGTCCCAGCCCTCACTGGCTCCTAACCCAGTAGATTTCTCCTAAGACGATGCAGGGAAGAGGGGAGTCTTCACCTTGGTCCTGGTGCTCTCAAAGTGGCAGAGGGTCTCCTCTGCACACACTGACAGGGTAAAGTCCCCTGGAGAGGGGGAAGTGTTTGATTTGAACTTTGATTACATTGGATGAGGTGGGGGAATTGGTTTGGCCTAAAGTAGGAGGTACCCTAACCAATAAGAGGTATTGCTGCATAATCATGGTTCTCCCTCCTTGAAGCTCCCACTGCTAACACACATAATGATGCCTTAGCTCAGGGGTCTCAAACTCAAATGACCTCGAGGGCCACATGAGGACTAGTACATTGGGCCGAGGGCCGCATTTACTGACACCTCCCCCCCCCGCCGCCCTCGGCCCCGCCCCCCCTCCACCCCTTCCATGAGGCCCCGCCCCTGCCCCGCCTCTTCCCACCCCTTCCCTGCCCCCATTCCAACCCCTTCCCGGAAATCCCCACCCCAACGCTGCCCCCTCCCTGCCCCCAGGGGGCACAGGAGGGGTGTGGGGTGCGGTGGGGGCTCAGAGCAGGGGGTCGGGGTGTGGCGGGGGTTCAGGGCAGGGGGTTGGGTGCAGCAGGGGGCTCAGGGCAGGGGTGTGGGGTGTGGCGTGTTGCAGGGGTTCAGGGCAGGGGGTTGGGGTGCAGGAGGGGTGTGGCGGGGGCTCAGGGCAGGGGGTCGGGGTGCGGCAGGGAACTCAGCGCAGGGGGTCGGGGTGCAGGAGGAGTGCGGGGGCGGGCTCCGGCCCGACCCGCACTGGGGGCAGGGCAGGCTCCCTGCTTGCCTGCCTGCCTGCCCTGCCACCGCGTCTCACAAGGAAGCAGCTGGAACCTGGGGCAGGAGGGGCGCAGGGGGGTGTGTGGCTGTTGCTTCAGGCACCGCCCCCAGCAGTTCCCATTGGCCGGGAATGGGGAACTGTGGCCAATGGGAGCTGCTGGGGGCGCTGCCTGAAGCAACAGCCACACACACCCCTGCACCCCTCCTCCCCCAGGTTCCAGCTGCTTCCTGGTGCGACGCGGCGGCAGGGCAGGCAGGCAAGCAGGGAGCCTGCCCTGCCCCCGGTGCTGGTCGGCCAGGTAAACATTGGGGGAGGGCGGGGGGGCCGGGAGTAGCTCGCGGGCCGCATGCGATAGCCCTGTGGGCCGCGTGTTTGAGACCCCTGGCTTAGCTCCTCATCGCTGCCACAGTTAACTACTGCATGAGGTAAATGAAAAGATTTTTTTAAATGGTGTCCACTGTATTCCGTTAAGAAAATCTTTCATGCATATGATGAGTATGTGAGAGTTGGCATCTGAATCAGCTTATATGAAAACAATTTCTTGAGAACTTATATATGTTGTACACATACAACTGACAATGTATGTAAAATACACAGCCTATTTAAACAATTATGTATAAAAATGTATATTTCACAGTCATTAAAATTTCACATGGTAGACAATAGGTATCCTAAAATACAAAGGAGTTATAATAGTAATGTAGACTCTCCAGCACTCGTTAAAGATGTGAAGCAGTATTCTTCAAACAGTACCACCTAATGACTTAACATTACAATGCAGTTTAAGCTTTCCATCACATCTCCCCCTTTTAATTTTTCTTTTTCTGCATTTTAAATTAAAAATAGTTTTATTGTTTTAAAATTAACTTTAAATTTCAATCTGTGTCCATCTGTTACTCATACCTAAATCATACTGTTTTTTTAAACTATAGGGCCAGAACTGGTAAAAACTTGGTGACTAGGCTGTCTTTTATTTGCAATGACTGTCTCTGGCAGGTTCAGAATAGGTGAATCTTCTTTCCTGATTGTTCATCTGCCCTTTGTAGAGTTTGCTCATTTGATTGTTCAGTCCCTGGAATGAACTAAAGAGGTTGATGGTTTCTGTTGAACTCCCCACCATCTGTCTCAATGCCGTAGGATCTGGGCAATGCATTCTTTTTCTTTTCAAGAGCAGGAGTTCTCTGTCTTTTCCTTCACCCAGTCTGACACAAATATGTTCACCAGGTTCCAGATCAGGCAATTCTCTGATATAAGCTCTGTTCATAAGCTCTGTTTGCCTTTTGATCCAGTTTGGCTATTCTTCTCAGTTCTGGCCACTTTGGGCCTAGATTCTTTTCCAGGGTTAGAACAGCAGTCCTGACTTGCCTTCCCATCAGGAGTTGGGCTGATCCAGTAGCTACTAATAGAATGGAGCAAGTGTAACCTTGGGTGGGCTAGAGTTTACTTCACAACCCCTCTCCTAGGGCTTCAACACATCTCCTATAGAAAAACACATGGAGACCCAGAATTCAATCACTGAGGATTTTCAGCAAGGATTGCACTGGGTCAAATTCCCCACAATGAAGTTCATAAAACAACAAAGGAATAAAACCTTATAATGATAAAGAAACATAATAATTAATAGCTTAACTCAGCAGTTCTCAAACTGTGGGTCAGGATCCCAAAGTGGGTCACGACCCCATTAAAATTTTAATAGGGTTGCCAGGGCTGGTGTTAGACATGCTAGAACCTAGGGTCGAAGTTAAAGCCCAAGCCCCACTGCCCAGAAGCCTGGGGCTGAAACCAAAGCCCAAGCCCCACTGCCCAGGGCTGAAGCCCAAG
The DNA here is from genome assembly GCA_003942145.1 of Platysternon megacephalum. Classification (NCBI taxonomy): domain Eukaryota; kingdom Metazoa; phylum Chordata; order Testudines; family Platysternidae; genus Platysternon; species Platysternon megacephalum. The sequence continues at coordinate 1,638,659 of QXTE01000155.1, forward strand.
GGCTTTGACCTGGGGTAGCCGGGCTCAAGCTTGACTTCGTCCCCCCCGACTGGGTTGGCAGGGCTCAGGCAGGCACAGGCTTTGGTCTCCCTCCTGGGATCGTGTAGTAATTTTTGTTGTCAGCAGGGGGTCATGGTGCATTAGTTTGAGAACCCCTGGCTTAACTTCTACAAAACAAGGCTAGTTCATAATGCATATACATTATATTTATGTGTAACTGCAAAGATAAATAAAAATAAATAAATCTGAACAGGTCAGTCCCCATGGCAACACAATGAGAAGTAACTCAGAGTTCCAAAAGCTTAGGTTGAGTTCACCTGAGTCTCAGAGTCTTTGTTCATCAACTCTATACAATCTGCTGAGTCAAAAGCACTGCAATATCATCTTCCTCCTCTTGCTTGCAGAAATCTCCAGTTGGAACCCACGCACACTCTTTCTCCTTCTCTGCTGAAAACACTCAATTAGCTAGTCAGTTAATTAACCAATCAATATCAATTATATAAATTAATAACCCAGTTACAAGGAAAATACAAAACTGAAAATAGCAAATATAGATGACTCTTTCCCTATCATCACATTTAAATAAGAAAAGAGCTGGTAAACCTGCTAAGATTACATCAGTTCATCTAAAATCAAACAGCATTCAAGATAGACAATTAAAATGAAAGAAATTAGTTTTTAACCCCAATTTCCTCTTTCTATAACTAACACTATCAGTGTCTCCCTATGTTGGAAAGTTATTAATATCACTAACCTGCTGTAAAATGCTTGCATTAGGGGAAAGCAGCCTGCTTTCTGCGCCTGTGGCTGAGCTTCTCCAAACCCATGCAGGTCACATGTCCTTTTGTAAAGCAGCTGCCCCCTAACTACTTGCCCTCAATGGAGTCTACTAGTCCAGTTACAGGGAGTCTATTGAGGAGACCCAGAACTACCACACCCAATTCCAGAAACTTCTGGGCATGGAATGCTAATTGTGCATGACCCAGACAACTTAATTCATTCCTCCCACACTTCTCCACTCTACATCTTTTAAAGAGATATCTCCCTATTAAGCATGTGGGTTACAAAAGGAATGGATCTTCCTGCTTTAATATTTTCTTGGCAGTTTGTACAACCCTCTCAGCCTTTCCCATTTGTTTATGGGTAATGCAGGCTGCTAGTGATCTATTCATATCTTAAGGAGTCCGGTGGCACCTTAAAGACTAACAGATTTATTTGGGCATAAGCTTTCGTGGGTAAAAAACCCACTTCTTCAGATGCATGGAGTGAAAGTTACAGATGCAGGCATTATATAATGACACATGAAGAGAAGGGAGTTACCTCACAAGTGGAGAACCAGTGTTGACAGGGCCAATTCAATCAGGGTGGATGTAGTCCACTCCCAATAATAGATGAGGAGGTGTCAATTCCAGGAGAGGCAAAGCTGCTTTTGTAATGAGCCAGCCACTCCCAGTCCCTATTCAAGCCCAGATTAATGGTGTTAAATTTGCAAATGAATTTTAGTTCTGCTCTTTCTCTTTGAAGTCTGTTTCTGACGTTTTTTTGTTCAAGAATAGTGACTTTTAAATCTGTTATAGAATGACCAGGGAGATTGAAGTGTTCACCTACTGGATTTTGTATATTACCATTCTTGATGTCTGATTTGTGTCCAATTATTCTTTTACGTAGGAACTGTCTGGTTTGGCCAATGTACATGGCAGAGGGGCATTGCTGGCACATGATGGCATATATAACATTAGTAGACGTGCAGGTGAATGAGCCCTTGATGGTGTGGCTGATGTGGTTGGGTCCTCTGATGCTGTCGCCAGAGTAGATATGGGGACAGAGTAGGCAACGAGGTTTGCTACAGGGATTGGCTGTAGACCATCTTGGTCACATAAACACCACCGTATACCGGAAACCTACTGACCGCTATACTTACCTACATTCTTGATCAACGCTGACCATTGTGAGTTTGTTTACATCATAGAACTTTAAAATTGGAGTAGAGGAGATAATTTATTTTACCCTTTTGAAGGTGGTCTCCTGATTTGGCCCCCTATAGTCAGGATGTATTGGACCTTAATAGTTCATTCTTTGTTTTTGTTACTGTGGAGAGGTCTTGCAGGTATCGTCCAAGATAATTTACCATCCCCAGTATGCATTTCAGTTCTGGTAAATTTGTTGGTGCATTCAATTCTCTAATTGTTTTTTCTTTCTTAGGACCAGGACTAATTCCATCTTTGTTTATTATCTCTCCAAAAAATTCAATTTGGTGTTGGCAGAAAACACACTTTGTTTGTCATGTTCTTCCATTGATGACCTGTATACTAAAATATCAATCTGTAAAAACAACAACCCCATTTAGGTTCTTTAGCAGCTCTGCCATCTTTCTTGGGAAAAATCAGGAGCGTTGGTAATCAAGAAAGGTAATCTTTGAAAACAAAATCTCCCCAACACTGTAATGAATAAAGTCAGTTTAGCACTCTCTTTGGCTAAAGGAATTTGCAAGAAATCACTTGATGCATCTAGCTTGGAGAATATAGTAGCTCCTAACACTTTAGGGAGGAAGTCCTCTCATGTTGGGAAGATATATTTTTCTCTGACTATTGCTTCATTAAGTCTTTTAAAATCCACAGATCCTATTTTCACATTTTTCTTTGTAACAGACACCATCAGTGTGCACCATGGAGTTGGCATTCTTTTCCATTTCCCTTAACTCAGTTTCTATTTTATGAAGTAACGGGATAGGAATTATGTGGGGTGTATGGTTCAGCATTGTCTCTTAAGATTATTTCTACTGGATCTCCTTTCAAAAGTCCACTAGCACCAAATATTCCTTCAACTTCTTCCACCTTTTTCACTAGGTCCATTATGGCAACCACACTACAACTGAGGAGATTGACAGCCTCTGCTCCTCTAATGACATACACATTACAATTAAAGCTTTTGTCTTTGTGGGTTGTTTCCTTGGAAAGTTGTCCAATGCAGTTCAAAATATTGCCAGGACTATTTAGGACAGCATCTGCTGTTTCAGCTCCAGGAGGGGCTGAAGGTGAGTAAAAGTCCCTTCTGATATGACTGTTACATCTACAATTGAATCTATTTTAAAATTAACAGTTTTTCCACAGATACAGTTCCACTCTCCAGGCTGCGCCATTATACATGATTGATCCCACAAAAATGGTTCTAGATGCTCAGTGGGCACTTCCCATTCTGCCTTTGTGTGACAGCCAGTGGCAAAATGTCCAATTTTTTGCTCTACTTTAGCTGGCATTTGACTTCTACTTTAGCTGCCCTTCAGCTGGGCAATCACTTATTTGACTGTGATTTATCCCACATCTTGTGCATCTAGTCTGAGACATGTTGTATTTTGCCTGGGACTTACCCCATATTGCCTTTGAGGATTTATTACAAGATTTTTTTTGTAGCAGTGCTATCTCCAACATGATTCTAAGTCACTTTCTCTAATTTTCTTTCTGGTGGCCACTGGTCTCTATTTTGATTTTGATCCTCTCCAGTTATCTTGCCATTTCTATTGATTTGTGAAGGATTTAATCTCTCTTCACTTACAGTTTCTCTGACAGTCCACTGTCTAAAATACCAGTCACTACTCTGTCTCTAATGTCCTCTTCCTTTTTGTCTTCAAAATCAGTTTTCTGCCATCTTATGAAAGATTCCACAGACACCCCAGGATGGGGTTACCAGATAGCAAGTGTGAAAAATCAGGACAGAGTTTGGGGGTGTGGGGGGAATAGGTGCCTATATAAGACAAAGTCTCGAATATTGGGACTATCCCTATAAAAAACAGGACATCCGATCACCCAACCTCAAGGTTTTGGATACATTGGTAGAAACACACTCACTCATAAACCAAGTTATGCTGAGGTATAAAAGGTTAATCAAACGTAGCCAGTACCACAGCATAATTGTTCTTGGGGCTCTCCTCTCTAAAGACAAAGTATTTAAAGATATGTTCAGCTTTCCTGCCCATGGCATAGAGTAGGGAAGTAACCTGCACCTACCCACTCTCCTCATGGAGTTTAATTGTGATGTGAAAATGTGCAAACAGTTCCTCCCAATCAGGCCAGTCTGATGGTCTGCCGAAGTTAAAGCTATCTGGGGCAAGAAACGGTCACATTTTGATGATATTCTGCAGTTTTATTGTTTTTCTGATGTCACCATGTCAGGTTAGTCAAACTGCAACAGAGGTAAGATAGACACTAGTAACAACAACTTTATTGTAAACAAAAGAATACAGACTATCTCCAGCACTCAGTAAAGAAGAGCTCCAGTATTTTTCATACACCACTACCTAGTGATTAAACATTATAATGCAGTTTAACCTTTCCATCACATTGTTCCTCACTAGAAAGGTATGCTACCACTATCACCCGCCCAGCAAATGTAATGCTAATAAGGGAGGGAATGTACTCTTGTGTTTTCAGCCGGGGGACTCATGGGGTGTAATCCTGGCCTGGGTGAAGTCAGTGGCAGTTTTCATCCCATGGCCGATAGTGACAACTCTGTCTATCACTCCTTGTGTAATGTTTAGTATGTCACCAATTTGTAAATTAGTTACTAAATTCTTACCTATGTCACATGAGAGATATGAAGCTTACTTACATTTTTAGTTCCTCTGGTAAAGATGCTAAATCCAAATTGTTATTGTTAATATTAATATTTTATTAAAAGAAGTTGGCATTTTATTATGAGTTACAAAGGAGGTCCTAATGCTGACAGAGAAGAGAACAGGGTGATGGATGAAGTAGTCTTGGTGGATCAGGAACAAAATGAATTGAGTTTTGATGCTGTCTCCAAACATTTCTTGGGTGCACCAGTAAAAATTGTATGCTTTATGAAATATATCTAATATCCTGAATCCATTGTGCCAAACCAAATTAGATCTTAAAACATGACTTGCCGTACATCCAACATGTATTTCTGTAACATATTGGCTTGGAAAACATACAGTAATTGGTCATTCATTACACTGACAAAAGCCTTTTACTGATGCCAGGAATAACTATGTTTTCAGAAGGAAGAAACAGGAATGTTTTGTTTTATAAATAATAGATATGGGGGGAGGGGAAAGAGAAGAACCATACATAATCCAGCAATATTCTCCCTAGGGAAACATAAAACCCTATAAGCCTAATTTGTGTACAAAGATCCATTAGGCAGGAAGTTAGTAAGCCAGACTCTGTCCTATGACTCTGAAGGGAATATGTTAATGCTGGGGGTTCGGTGCCTCCAATAAGGAACTGCGGAAGGAAGGAAGGAAGGAACTTCAGCGTTTCATTATTTCTCATTAGTAGTATACTCTAAAAAGGCTGTATCTAGGAACACACATTTTGCAATACTAGAGTATAAGGTGGAAGAATAGTGTGTGCACTTTGGTAATACTGAAGCAATTCAAGAAGCTATATTATGATTGTCTTAGCACCTTCATTCTAGACTCTGGGCCTGATTCCCAATTGCCTTGCACAAGTGTAAATGAATACACCAGGTGAAAGGAGGATGAGGCCTAGAACATCCTTAAGGCTAGACTGTCATTTGGACTACATGCCTGTATGAATGATCTGATCCTTAGGTCCAGGCATGCTGCAGTTAGGGGGCATTGTGCCCACCTTGGAGCAGCTAGGTGGGGAATAGGTGGAGCCAGCATGGGTGTGTTATTTGCTCCTGGGAAATTATTATCCCCTGCAGAGCAAGGGGAAGGAATTGTGCCTTTCTAAGGCAAAATGCCTCTTCTGGTGGTGCTGCTTACACAGTGAAGGCACATTCTAACCTTCATTTTGGACAACACACAGCAAGTGAGAGTAACAAAAGTAGTAGGATAAGGATCACAATGCAACAGTAACAAGAGTGTGTGGTTACACTGATTTACTATATATGCAGGTTTTTGTTGGAGAGATGTGTTTTGTTGTATGTGCATGACTTGAAGGGTCATTATTTGTGAGAATATAAATGCTTATACAGTTACGCACAAGACAACCGTGCACACAAACATGGAAGCACACAAAGACCTGATCTGGTTCTAACTGGAGTCAGTGGGAATCCTTTCATTTACGTTAATGGTAAGTGGATCAATCCCATACACACACCTATCAGTATGCCGAAGAGATGTCTGGTCAATTGGTTTCCTTTTCCCTTTCCTTGAGTGAGGAGTGGAACCGGGGTGATAGCAGTGTGCTGGGAGAGAAAAGTGGGAGTGGTGTGGTGAGACATGATGAAGAGGAGGTAGAGGAAGATGGATGAAAGAATTAGGATTTAAGGCAACATTTTAAATTCTGTGGAAAAAACCTATAGGCCACAGTTTCCTTCACTTTAATGTTGGGATTTTCAAAAGGGCTTAAGGGAGTTAAGAGCAAAAGGCCCATTAAAAAAAAAAAGCAATGGGACTTATGCTACTAGCTCCCTTAGGCACTTTTGAAAAATTCCACTCAACCTATGTGTAACAATACTGCTTGAGGCTTAATTAAATGTTTGTGAAGGGCTTTGGAATCCTCACATGGAAGTTGCAGGCTGCGTATTTTCTTTTAAAAATTCCCAAGTGCCGTCCTTCCGAAAATGCAGTCACCATCACAATGGTACACAATACGCCTGAATCAACTCTCACTCCAGCCAGGTCAGGATGGACCAGTCCTTAAATGGACAATTGGTATGTCTGTTGGGCAAACAGCACTGCGTGTATTATAAACACACATGCCAACAGCACAAACTGCGCTACTTGGACTTTCCCAGCATAAAGGCCAAACAAGCACAAAAATGCTAATTAAGACTGGCGAGGAGGACAATTGCTTCATGATCCCCTATGCCTCATGTCAAGTTATCAGATCCCTTTCTGGGGATTGGCTCCATGAAGGCAAGGGTCCTTCCTGCAGTTGCATGCCATCTCCCTGTCAGTCTGTGGCCTTCCTCTCGCTACAGGATCCACAGCGTCCTCTTTGTAACTCAGTTCTCCAGCCAGGTCACTCAGCATCCCCACCTGCCACAGTACAGTCCTTTAAAGTCTCTGTCACTCCCACAGTGACCCAGGCAGTCTTCCAGTTCACTGCTCTGGCAGTGCTACTTCCCAGTCCACCCTCTCCTATGGGTTCTAGCCCAGGGACCCTATAACACACAGCTAAGGTTTGTTTAGTCTCCAACCTTGCTGCTTACTCCCTGAGCTGCTTCCTACTCTGCATCCCACAGGCTCTCTTCTTCACCCTGGTCTCTTCAGGGTACACCCTGCTTCTGGGCCAGCCCCCAGGGTCCTACTCTTTCCCTGGGTTCCCTCTTTCCCTTTCTACTAAACAGAGACTGACCACAACCTTCCTTCCAGCTATCCTTGTTGCTACCAACTTCCTGGGTTTATACTAGCCCAGCGCACCTCTGCTCGGGTGAGCTTCCTTCTAATCAAAACTCTCCTTTGCTGCTTAATAGGTTAACTGGCCCACCTGGCCTCCCTCAGCCCCTTCAGGGAAAGTGTGGGGTGGACACCCCATCATACATGGATAGCAATAATTCATCGTATTGATTTCAATAATATTTCTACATTCAAATAGGGTATATTTTTAATGAGTCCTAGACAATATAGATTGTGAATCTTTGGAATCTTAGGAGGTATAATTGCAATGCTGTACATTGATGCGCACACAATTCTGGTGTCATGCTTCATGTATAACTCCTGGTGCGGACCTGCTGTAGATATCCTTTGTTTTCTTTGTGTGTGTGTAAGGCTGTAGTGTGCACTGGCTCTGTGCTCACCCTGTTACAACGACATTCAATAACTCCTTTACAGTTATTAATGGAGTCCTGATCATTTTTAATATCTTTTTTTGCCACAGGCTCCCATGTATTTAAAATATATATTAAAAAGCAATATGGAGGATACGCTTAGAAAAGTTAATGTTCTCATAGCAAGCATATATTGCTTGTTACGATTATTTATTGGAAAAATTGCTACTAGAAAATAGCCCTCTCTCTTGTCTAAAGTGTCTAAAAATAAAGTAACACCTTTATTTTTGATGGGCTGAGAAAAGTGAACTATAACGATGCTCATACTTTTGCATTTATATAGCACCTATCATCCAAGGGCGCTAAGCACTTTATAAACATCAACAATTTAAGTTCCATTCTAGCTCTGTGAGGAAGGTAAAAGATATTTAGGGATCAAGTCACTCACCACTGGAATGCGGCTATCTATCTCTGGGGTGGAACATGTTAACAGCTCACAACAACATTACACAACATTTTAGTATAGGAAACTGAAAGGGAAATTAAAGTAAGAAAATGTAAGCAACTGAGCGGCAGTTTGGCCAGAACACAACGGCTGATATCCTGGCACCACTGAAAGGAATTTCATCCAACACTCCTACTCTTAGGAAAAGTGCAATGGGCTCGCTAATCACCTTTGCTTTAACCTCTCCTGTATTCATCTGCACAATATGGAGAGAAATAAAATTACTTTAATCCCACATTGGTGCAATAGGTGGTTAAGTAGAATTCCCCTCTCAGATTAGCTGCCACCAGCCCCACCACATAATTCCCACATGAAGGTAGCAACAATCTGTCTGCTGAGTCCAGTTTCTTTCATTAATACCCCACCCAACAGGGAACAGTCAATGGCAGTTAACCTCACCCATGGTGCAACTGCAAATACTGTCCTGAATCACAATGAAGCTTAAAATTATTGTATCTTGTGCCTGTATATTATGACTGATGCACTAAAATACATAGATCAGTAGACAGGGAAATGGCAGGTGGGGGTAGAGAGTGGATACAGCAGAAAGGAATCAGGACTACAGTGAGAGAGAAAATAGCAAAGCAATAAGGCTGAGTCAGTGGTTAAGGTCTGAGGCTGGGAAGTAAGAGACCTGTATTCAATTCCTTTCTCCACCACAGCTTTTTCTCTATGATCTTGGGCTCTCTGTGTTGCTATTCTTCATCTGTAAAATAGGAATAGCACTGCCCTATCTAAACAAGTCTGCAATATTCCATTGATTTAAAGCCCCGCAGTGCTCAGATCTCAGGCATTCCAGAAAGCTGTTTCCTGCATGTGGTGCAATGTGTTACTGTTTCCTGCATGTGGTGCAATGTGATGTTGAGAAAAAAAAATTGCCACATGAGAACTAGCTCCTCTGGCAGGGTGCTTGGGATTTTTAATTGATCACAGAGCCCCCCAGACTAGGTTAGGGGATTATCTCTATCTGCATTGCCCAGCATCAGTTGCTGATAAAGAGGTAACTGAAGCTGATGATATTCTAAATCAGTGGTGGACAACCTGCGGCCCGCGGGCTGCATGTGGCCCACCAGGGTAAGCTGCTGGTGGGCCGCCAGACTGTTTGTTTACATTTGCACGGCTGCCTGCAGCTCCCAGTGGCTGCGGTTTGCCATTCCCGGCCAATGGGAGCTGCGGGAAGCGGCGTGGGCCTGGCCGCCACTTCCTGCAACTCCCATTGGCTGGGAACAGCGAACCGTGGCCACTGGGAACTGCAGGCAGCCGTGCAAATGTAAACAAACAGTCTGGCGGCCCACCAGCAGCTTACCCTGATGGGCTGCAGGTTGCTTACCACTGTTCTAAATAGCTCAGATAACGCAAGGGACAGGGAGTCTGCTCTCCCTGTGGAAGCATGCAAGGGAAATGGGAGGGCACCTCACCTCTGGGCTTGGCAGGTCATCCTCCGATGGGGGCTGTGTGGAGGAACCAGGAACAATGACAGCAGGCACTTTGCTCAGTGACTTCAGGTCAGTTTCCCCACCAGGACTGTGGGGGGTGGAGGGGGTGCAGAGGTGATGAGTGCAGGAGGGGGGTGAAAGTGCTCTCCAGCTGGCTGCCCAGTTAGTGCTAAATTTTGCTGGGACTGAGCCATGGCACCTCTTGGCTTGACAGGTTTCCACCACTCCAACAGTTGAACGTCTTCATTCTTTGTCAGATTCAGGGTGACATACTTTGATACTTACACACTCGCCATCCGAATCTTCAGGCTCTGTATGTGACTAGTTTGTGTCCTTGTGTCTGTGTAGCTGACGAAAGACGCATAAGATTCATTGCAGGCATACTTTCCTCCGGCAATATGAGAAGCTTCTTGGTCTCTTGATAAACTTCCTGTCTCTCCTCTTCAGTGAAAACTTTCATCCCCTTCATTTGTGGTGCAGGAAAACCACTACTCTATGCATAGGCTTTATTTCAAACTTGAGGTATTGCAAGGTTTTGGATTTGAGTTGACTTAGATCATCCACATCAGTGGTAGAAGGATGGAGGTGCAAGCCCTCGTGCCCCAATCCATCTCCTGGGCAGGAGCGCCGGGCAGGTGGGTGAAGTGGGGCAATCGCCTGCACCCCGACCCCACTCCCTGGCAGAGGTGCTGGGTGGGTGAGGCACCCATTTTTCTGGGGGCCCCCAACACAGCTAATCTGCCACTACAGGGGCCCAGGGCTGGTCCCATCACTATTTACCAGCCTTAAGGGCTAGCAGTGGGGAGGGGCATGGGGGTGGAGATGAGCGAGCGGGGAGGCAGAGTCTTGTGGGGAAGAGGCGGTACGAGGGAGGAGACTGGGGGAAAGGGGTGGCGCGGGGGCAGGGTCTCGAGCAGAAGGGGCGGCACAGGGGTGGGGGCGATGGGGCATCACATCACATGCTGCTCCGGGGGCTTGTACCCCATTATTTTTTTGGTCTTCACAACATCCTCTGGCTACAAATTCCAGAGATTAACTGTGCGTTGTGTGAAGAAGTGCTTCCTTTTGTTTGTTTTAAACCTGCTATCTATTCATTTCATTGGATGACTCCTAGTTCTTGTGTTATGTGAAGGAGTAAATAAAACTTCCTTATTCACTTTCTCCACACCATTCATGATTTTATAGACCTCCATCATATCTCCTTTTAGTCATCTCTTTTGCAAGCTGAAAAGTCCCAATCTTTTTAATCTCTCTTCATATGAAGCTGTTCCATACCTTTAATCATTTTTGTTGCCCTTCCCTGAACCTTTTCCAGTTCTAATATATCTTTCTGAGATGGGTGACCAGAACTGCACACAGTAGTCAAGGTGTAGGTGTACTATGGATTTACATAGTGGCATTATGATATTTTCTGTCTTATTATCTAACCCTTTCCTAATGGTTCCCAACGTTCTGTTAGGTTTTTTTTACTGCCACTGCACATTGAGTGGATGTTTTCAGAGAACTATTCACAACAACTCCAAGATTTCTTTCTTGAGTGGTAACAGCTAATTTAGTCACCATCATTTTGGTGATATGGTTTCCAATGTGCATTACTTTTCATTTATCAATGCTGAATTTAATCTGCCATTTTATTGTCCAGTCACCTAGTTTGTGATATCGCTTTGTAACTCTTTTCAGTCTGCTTTGGACTTAGCTATCTTGAGTAATTTTGTATCATCTTCAAATTTTGCCACCTCACTGTTTACATCTTTTCCCAGATCATTTATGAATATATTGAACAGCCGTGGTCTCAGAAGAGACCCCTGGGGACACCACTATTTACCTCTCTCCGTTCTGAAAACTGATAATTTATTCCTACCCTTTGTTTCCAGTTTTTAACCAGCTACTGATCCATCCCTCTTATCAAAAGAATCAAGAACAGACCAAATCTGGGATCAGCAAGGAGAAGACTGAGGAGAGAATCCCAAGTGTCTCCAACAGATAGTGAAAGGGAGAGCATGAGGGGCACCAAAGGATTTGGTAAAGGAGTGATCAGTGAGAGAGGCGGAGAACTAGGACAGCATGGAATCCAAAAGGGGGGGAAATCACGAAAAGTAGGAGTGATCAAAAATGTGAAAGACAGTCGTGAATGTGAAAGAGAAGAATAGAGAAGTGACCCTTAGATTATAGCAGGAAGTTAGTGACCTTACAATAGTAGTTTTGGTGGATGAAGAAGAGGAAGCCAAACTAGAGAGTTGCAGTAGAGAGCGCAAGGACTTTGGACACAAAATGAAAGTGAGAAGAGAAATGGGAAACATTTTACTGAACAGCATACTGTATCATATCTTTGGAGAACAGCAGAAGTGCAAATAGAAGCAGTATACACACAGGAATAACAATACAGTAGTGTCAAGAGGTAATGCCCAGTGGAATACAGAACTATGTCAGATGCCTTTTAATCACATTTATATTATTTGTCTGAAAATAATAAATGACTTTGGAGGGTATTAGAAGAGATTAGAAATATCTAAGGTAACTTTTTTCCTCTGTGACTGTCCATGGATCTTGTCTTTCTATATCTGTTTCCTAAGCTGTAAACTCCCTATGGCAAGCCTAGTTTTTAGTATCTGTATTCTGTATGGTCCTGAGCACATTGTTGACACTAGACAAATCAGCATCAGACACATCCCAAAATACTGTAGTACTGGGTGAAAAGGGGCTAGGAAATCAACTTTCTTTGCTTAGCAAATTACTTCTGGATTCCTCTCTCAAATTTTAGGCATGAGAAACATATTTTTAAAATCTCTTCTCATTTTTGTGGATTTGTCCAACATTGTTGGTAAGGGCATAACACGGGATACTGCCGATGGTTAATATATGTTTTTGTGTGCCCACACTTGGACCTTTTGCAGCAGCAACAATACAGTTCAAATGACTCAGCCACTGTGTACAATTTAAAAAGTTGGAATGCCTTCATAAGTGATAAATCAGCTCTCCACTAGTCCTGATCTGTCAGTAATTTGGCAGTAAACATATTAATTTTCCTCTGTTGTGAAGGACAAGCATATGGTTTGAAGACAGTTTTGTTAGATAACAAGCACACTGTAATTCACATACTGAATGTACGTCTTTATGCTGCTCTTCTTTTCTCAACTGCATGTTTTCAAAGTATCCCACTTCCACTTTCACCAGAAGAGGAAAACATTTTGGGTGAAATCCTAACCCCATTGCAATCATTGGGATTTTGCACTGACTTCAGTAGAGCCAAGATTTCACTGTTTATTTGTTAAAGGTACTCTCTACAACAGCAATATAACACAATACATGCATAATATAATATGAGATTAGTTACATGTTCCAAGCACAGTTTCAGATTGATACCCATATAAGGTATTGTTCCCTAAAATAATTAATAGATGACAAGAGTTATAGGCCACTCTATAGAAAAATAAATAAGTGAATGATGGCTGTGAGTGACAGTGAAGCAATCCAAGTAGACATTACTTTGAGGAGAGACTTGTTTTTATGTCTTTTGTTATTTGCTCTTCAAATTCCCTCAGCTCTCATAATTTCTGTTTTACTTTGCATCTACCACATTTTATGTTACTTTCTATTGATTTCATTTGGGCCCTTTAACCAATCTAGTAAAACTTTTTATATCATTAACCAGAGAAGTTGGGGCAAGCTATGGGTACTGGTAACATTTTGAATTACACCCATGTAGACTTAGGCTCCTAAATCTCAATTTCAGAAGTAACTTAGGCATGTAGGAACCTTTCAACTTTCAGTGAAACATGAGATTCCTATGTGGCTAAGTCCAGGGCATGGCTCATGTATTAATGTGCCCCAGTAATTTTTTGCCAGGGCCATATATCTTTGGGGGCTTTCACTGGCATAGATTAGAGCAGTCCAGAAGTAGACTGAAATTGAAACCCCAAACAAGTACATACAGGCGATAGTTGTCATTGACAATGTGCTTTACCATTTGCTCACAAACATCCTGCCATCAGAGACCAAAGAAGCTAATTATCTTTTTTCCAGCGATAGAGAACTTGAAAACAATCACCTGGATAAAATGTTCCGCTTGGAAGAAAAAGATGAAGATCAATAAAGCAGGAGAAAACATTTATTAACAAACTGGAGAAATACAAAGAAGAATCTAATTTATAAAATACACACAGCTTTTCACAAGCAGAACTGTTTCTTTCTTCAAAGGAGACTGACAAGCTGCCAGCAGAAAATGCCAAAAGCTGACCTGACTTTCATATTGGAAGGAAAATTACTTCCAGCTTTTGAAAAAAGCCAATATGAGACATTTCATTTGTATTTATTTATGTTCAGATGTGTTTCTATTTATGGACACATAATATACACAACTGTGCTTTAAAATAACCAAATTGGGTTCACAAGACGGCTCAGTGGTTTGGTAATGCATGCAAGAACATTTAGTCTCTGGGTCACTGAAATCAGGGCAAGTTGGTAGTGGATGAATCTCACTGGTTTCTGATTACTGTCTGGGGGCCTATGAGGAATGACCTGGAGGCCTCATTCCAGTTCTTAGCAGGTAGGTATCTGCATTACAAATCCACAGTTGGCACTTGGCATTTTAACTGGCCATCTTAACTTAGACACCAAAGGCTTCATGAACTATGGAGACTAAACCCTTCTCTCAGCTTTATTGATGATCCCTCCAGGTCAGGTTAAGGCACAACGGTGCTGTAGATTGAATAGACTTCCACTATAATTACCTATGCTACACCTGTGCAGTGGATGAATTGAGGACTTCATTCTTCAAGGATATCAGCCAAGCACCTTTTAAAAGCACTACATTTATGTATTTATATTTTTTTAAAACCATTTCACATAGCTTTTTAAAACTGAAAACTTCCTCAGAAAAAAGTGAAGATAAAAAGCAAAATTATGCCCTAAATTGTTCAAGTATAGGAGGCCAGAGTGTGTAACTGAGAGCAGAAGTTGCCAGAAGTGTTTCCAAAGCCTTATGTACACTAGCAAAATTACCCCTTGTCAGCTGAACCTGTGCAGAACACATTTAACTGCAGGTGTAGCCAAGTGTGCTCAGTCCATTTAAGGAACCTGGGTGAAGAAGCAATTCAGCACTGGTTCAGCTGCATCGTTTGCTGACATTTGTTATCAACAAGGAATAATTTTACTTGTGTACACAAAGCTTACAAGAATATGCAAAATTGATCTTCTACAGTATTAGGGATTTGTCCTATTCTTCAGGCTTTTTTTGCATATATTTGAAAATCAGCCCCTGTAACTTAAATACAAATATCACAGTTTCAATTTCAAAATACATATGCATTCACATTTTGGGTTGGAAAAGAGGCTAAGATTGTTGATTAAGCAGTTTTCTGGATAACAGAACAACATGAAAACACTCAGAAGAGTCTTCCTCTTCTGTCTATTTTTCCTTCAGTTCTTAGGAATCAGTTGAAGTCAATGGCAAGAATTCCATTCAGTGGACTTTGGATCAAGCCTTTAGAAAGAGAGTTGAATAATAGCTCAGACCTTTTCAGGTGAGTATTGGAAGTGTTGTTTCATTCTTGAACCAAGAAACATCCCAAATTTCCCACTGGATGAAGTTTGCAAAAACAAGTGAAAAGTTATTAAGCTAAGTCAGATGTCAATAGAACAAACCATGGGACAAATTCCTCCCGGGGGTATCTCCATCGATGAATTTGTCCATTTATCTGTAAATACATCACTCTTAAGAATCTCTCATGTATATAGCTCAACAAAGTTCTTACTCAAACCTAGACAAGAAGGTTGAGATTACTTATGAGTAAATATTAGCTCTGCTGCTAAGTGAGGATGAGATCACTTAAGAAACACGGAAGATGACTGCAGTTTCATTTAGAAAAACAAATCTTCCACTTGAATTGAGAAAGATGTTGTAATTCTCTCTGTATTGCATGATTCTTTGCTTTGCTGTCCCCGAGGAAGGTGTGTACTCAAATGGACGTCATTGGTACAGGTGCTGAGCAGCCGCTTCCGGATATAGTAAGAATAGCTTGTGTTGCATTACTTTGTTTTATTGAATTACATGGTGGAATTTGGAGACAGAGGCAGTGTTTATACACAAGATTCTATTTTGTCTTGAAAAACTGTTTCAAATTTATTCTATTTTTATTTAGTTTTTCTCATTTTTTTTCATAACTTTTGACACCTGCTGATCCAACTACAACTGTGAATTTACAGTGCTTTGCTTTGTAAAGTGTTCTCCTGCTTCAGAAATAGGAATTTTTACCTCCTAGACATGATGGACAGCTTTACTTCAATTTAAATATTTAATCTGTTTGAGAATATTTGTCACCATACATACAGAATATATATTGTTGATGAATTAATCAGTGATTGGCATTAATTTTTCTTCCCTATTAATACATCATTTCCATTAATCTTTCCATTCAGATACCTCTTTTCCTCACTATTAATTTAATGTATTTTCCCCCTTTTCTTTCTCTCACTATATTTTTTTCTGTTATGAAAGGAGCCTCTTAATTAACTGGTTTTAAGACCAGCATTAAATATTGATTAGTCTCAACCTTTGTATATGATTAAGAATTATATATATATATATTTAAAAGTGCCCAGGTAAGCAGGGAACTACAATAAATAAGAAGACTTTCATAAGCAGTAACATTCCATTGGTGGAAGCATGGAAAAGAATAAGTAGTTCCCATACTGCCAGTTAAATAATGAGGCTTTAAGGAAAAGCCATTTTACTAGCAGCATGGGAGCTGCTGTGTATACTCCAGCCAACAGTTTTACTATACAAGAATTTTTTTAAAACGTGAAAATATCTGATGGAGAATCATTATTCTTTGGCCATCTATCTGGTACATCAATATATGGAAATCTCTGACAGTATAAAAAGTACTTGGAATTTTATGACTGGAAGAATATAATGAGCGGAAAACTTGTTAATGAATATGAGCTCACAGTGGACCCAATTCGGCTTCCATCAAGGTCAATGGGAGTTTTGCAATAATAGGCCCAATGTAATGTATCAGAATCTGATTGGCTGACATTATGGATTAGCACATTCCTGCAGTGAAATAAAAAATATCACTGAGATCAATATTCAGGATTATAGAGCAGAGAAACAGATGTCTACCATATAGTCACTCTATTATTTCAGTATCATTACAGTGACTTTGTATATCAGCTTATCAAACATAGAACAATTAATCAAAAGTTTGGTTTGATCAAATGTTTGGTTTGATTTCACTGTTGCTGAATCCATCAAGTCTCTTTAATCCATCCATTGCTTGGTGGAGGGCAAAAATAATCAACTACTGAATTGCATTTTAAGTGCAAATCCCAATATCTTGTTTAATTAACAACCTGGCAATATTACCTTTACCATGGTACAATCAATTCCTGAATAACAATGAATATCGAAAACTTCGGAAGTCTCAACAAACATAAAGTAGCAATTTACTCTGTAAACAAATAACTAAGAGTCAGAACAGTATAACAAAATAAACATCAAGCCAGATTTGTAACTATGGATTAAATAATTTTTTTAAAGAAATGTTTGGATGCCTCAGATATATCATAGCTACAGGTAGCTACATATTTAAATATGCAGTCAAGTACATGGATGGGAATATACTAAACGAGAAGTAACACAGCATTATTACTTGGTACACAAACAGCAGGCAGTCAGGATTTACCCAAATAAGGATGATATGAGTAGGTACCTGAATGGTTTAATGAACAGAGTAAGCTTTCTATATATTGAAAATATTTTGTGTGGGTGTTTTAGTTCAGGAACAAAGATTATTACATGAGTAGGTTCAGAAGAGGGATTCTCATTTACACTACAGACTCTTTACATTACTCTGGCAGAGTAAAGGGACCTTAAAGTCAGGGCTGGCCTTACCATGAGGCGAACTGAGGCGGCCACCTCAGGTGCCAGACTGGGGGGGGGGAGCGCCACTAGGACCCAGACTGTAGAAAATTGTGTCTGCTGCTGGTCCATATGTATTCTCTCTGCTCTAGATGCACAGAGATGGTGGAGTGCTGTGCTGGAGGAAGGAGGGCACAAGAGACATAACAGGCAGGCAGGAGAGAAGGTGAGAGGGCATAACAGAAAGCAGCAGGAGCTGCAGGGAGAGAGAGGAGGAGGAGTCTCTTATGTACCTCTCTAGCACCCCCAGGAGCCTGGACTGATTAACACCAGCTTCTCAGGGAGCTTCCTGGTTCCTGCTGCTTCCCTGAACCCACTTGAGGAGAACAGGCAGTCAACTGAAGTAGTAGGAGCCAGTTAGGCCCTTAAGACGCTGATATCTTCCCTCTCTCAGGCCCTGCTACCAGCCTGCTTATTTGTCCCCTTAAATTGACTGTTGAGAGCCACTACGGCTGGCACAGAACAGCAGTCATGAGTGAAAGAAGAAAACACCCCTCTGGGGCAGCATTCAGAAAAAGAAAGAAAGCAAAGGAAGCTTTTCTATCTAAGCAGGAAGGAGCTCTCCTGAGATACATAGACACAAATGTTCACAGTGAGCCTTCCAGCCCCAGTGAGGATGTGAGTGGTGAGGAGATGCCTGATATTCCAGTTAGTCAGAGTGCAGGTGACCTGGCAGCTACTGCAGCATCCATATCTCCATCTCAAATGGATGTAACCATGCACATTCCTGAAGAAAAGTGTAGATCAGAGAAGAGTGTGGTGGAGGCACAAGAAACAGCTGCTGCTGAGTTTAGTTCCTTAAGTCTAGAAGATTCAGGACTGTGGACCCACTTGAGCAGTAGCCTGAGGGACTTCCTTGTACTGCATGGGCCACAGCAAGTGAAAAACTTCATGTTCCCCAAAGACAATGAAAATAGAAGTTTCCATCCAACACATTACTGGCGTGAAATCCCCAATGGTGACAAAGTGGAGAGGCCATGGCTTATGTACTCAAAAACCCAGAATGCTGCATACTGTTTTTGTTGCAAACTCTTCCAGTCTAATGTTCCAGCCACATTGGGTTCTACAGGAACAAAGGACTGGAAAAATCTGGCTAGAAATCTGGCATGCCATGAGAAGGCAGCAAATCACCAGAGAGCATTCCATAGGTGGAAAGAGCTTGAGATGAGACTAAGGTTAAAGGCCACCATAGATGATCAGCATCAAGAGAAGATTGCATCAGAGTCTCTTTACTGGCAAAATGTTCTGAAAAGGCTCATTGCCATTGTGAGAATGCTTGCTACCCAAAACCTAGCACTGCGTGGCACTTCAGATCAGCTGTATGTGCCAAACAATGGAAACTTCCTTAAAATTGTGGAGCTGATGGCTGAGTTTGATGCTGTACTCCAGGAGCATCTAAGAAGAGTCACCACCCAAGAAATGTACACACACCACTACCTTGGAAAAACAATTCAAAATGAGATCATACAGTTACTGGCAACAAAAGTCAAACAGAAGATTGTGGCAGATCTGAAGTCAGCAAGATATTACTCTGTTATTCTGGACTGCACACCTGACATCAGCCATACGGAACAAATGACTTTAATGGTGCGTTTTGTAACAACAACAGAACCTAGTGAAAATGTCCCTGCAATGGTGACTGTCAGAGAGCATTTTCTAGAATTTATTGACATTGATGATACTACAGGAGCTGGTATGACAAATGTGCTTCTTAAAAAGCTGGAAGATACGGGAATTGCGATAGCTGACATGAGAGGTCAGGGCTACGATAATGGTGCCAACATGAGAGGAAAGAACAGAGGAGTGCAGACACGGATCCGAGAGTTAAACCCTCGAGCTTTTTTTGTCCCATGCAGTTCTCATTCATTGAACTTGGTGGTCAGTGATGCAGCATCAGCTTCTAGTGAGGCTGCTGAATTTTTTAATGTAATTCAAAGCATCTATGTATTTTTCTCTGCATCAACTCATCGATGGCAAATTTTGAAGCAACATCTGGGAACATCCTCTCTGACACTGAAACCACTGAGTGCCACACGATGGGAAAGTCGAGTGGAGGCGATAAAGCCTATCAAACACCAAATTGGGAAGATAGATGATGCCATAGTTGCCATTATGGAGGATAATGCTATGACAGGAACTGTTCGTGGGAGAACAGTGGCAGAGGGAAATGGAATCACCAGAAACATACATAACTTCAAATTTCTGTGTGGCTTAGTGTTGTGGCATGACATACTGTTTGAAATAAATGTTGTAAGCAAGAGACTCCAAGGTGTTGACCTTGATATATCTGGAGCAATGGAACAACTGGACAAAGCAAAGTCATACCTACAGTCTTGCTGGTCAGATGAGGGATTTCAAAACTGAAGAGTGCACAGAAGTTGGCAGAGGAACTTCACACTGAAGCTATTTTCCCACCCATTCAAGAATACAAGAGTCACCGAAAAAGATGACATTTTGATTACGAGACACGGCATAATCCCATAAGAGACCCCAAACAACAATTCAAAGTTGAATTCTTTAACCAGGTGCTAGATAGTGCAATACAGTCAGTTGAATAACATTTCATGCAGCTCAAGGAACACAGCAGTATATTTGGGATGTTGTATGATATTCCAAAACTCCTCACTGTACCTGAAGAAGACCTACACCCGCAATGCAGGGCACTAGAGACAGTGTTGACACATGATGACATGCGCGATATTGATGCGAGTGATTTAGGTGATGAACTGAAAGCCCTTTCAAGATACATTTCAGCAGGTTCAACTCCAAAGGCTGTTCTGGAATATATGTGCACAAATAAGATGACCACCCTCTTTCCAAATGCTTTTGTTGCTCTGCGCATACTTCTAACACTTCCTGTAACAGTTGCCAGTGGAGAATGCAGCTTCTCCAAGCTGAAGTTAATAAAAACACATCTATGCTCAACAATGACACAGGAGAGGCTGGTCGGCCTTGCAACCATCTCAATAGAGCATGAGCTGGCCCAGACTGTGGACCTTCAGGAAGCAGTTCAAATCTTTGCAACCAAGAAGGCACGGAAAGCACCACTTTGATTATTCAAACAGATAAAAATGCCAGTGTTTACTATGCAGACAAGAAAAGTTACATTTGCTGTTCAGGCGTTTGAAAGTTAAGTGTTACTTAAAATTTTTGAACAAGGCATTTTAAGTTGCTAGTTCTCCTTTATTGTGGTAGGTAGCAGGGCAGTACCATGAGAGGAGTAGAACAGGAAGAAGGCAGAATTGAGACCTTTCAAGGTTTTGGCGCAATCGAGGGGGCATGGGGGCATCATTTGAGCTCCCCACCTCAGGAACCAAAATGTTGTGGGCCGGCCCTGCTTAAAGTGGGAGTAAATGCACCTTATGGCCCTTTATACTGCCAGAGAGGAGTAAAGGGGCTTTATGGAAAATGAGAATCAGGCCATTAGGATACAGAGTGTCCTTTTTATAAACTGACATTTTTGTGTGTGGATGTTTCAGTTCAGGACCAAAGATATCTACTCTTTAGTTAATTTTGTATGTGTTGTGGGTAGCAACTGAATCAATCCCAGGGTTGTTTCATCTGGGGAGTGATTTTTCCCACGTCTCATGCTTTTTGCATTTTGTGTAGCCATATCTTCACAGTAGGGTTTTCTTTTGTGAGCCTAACATGGTGGTGTATTTCCTATCAGATCAGCTAACATTAATATTTTGCCAAGGCGTCATTCTTTATTGTTTTTGAAAACTAACTGGTTATTTCCGTCTGTCTCGCTGCCTGTCAGTATTCATATGGGTATTTCCTAGAATAAACTATAAAGATATTTACCACAATATAGAAAATTGTGGGGTTTTTATATCATGTAAAGCTTATTTTTTTTGCAGTCTTTTCTATATGTGTGACCAGAATTTCTGAATCTGAGAGCAGTTTAGAAAAATGAGTGAAGTGAACTGTGTCCTATCGGCCAGTAATTTCACCAGCAAATCTTGGAGGTTGGTTGACTTAATGTTGTTATTGATAACTGTGTGTAGAAGAAACATGTGATTACTTACCAAAGCTCTTTTCCTGGAGGTGAGGAGGTGTTGGTGTGGACCAGGGAGTATAAAAATCTATTATCTAAAATAAATAAATTTTAAACATGAGGTTTTTATTTAAATCAGATTTTCAAAAAGTTAAATATGGGTTAATTTTTAAAAATAAACCTATTTAAAATTAAATTAGAAATTATGACAATCTATGTTATGGCTTAAACTTATTATAATCTTTAAAATAATTTAAATTTAAAAAATAACTAAGCCATACATGTTTGCCAAGTTTTAAAGAAAGGCACACAACTTGTGGAAGTAACTGTCTAAGCACCTTGAAGCAGAGTTTATAGAAGTGCTAAACCAGTTTTTGACAATAGTAGCCTCTTCTGCAGGTGCAGAGAGAACATTTTCTTCATTTCAGTTTATTCAACTTGTTCAATGATTAGTTGATTCAAAGTTAAGAAACCAGCTGGGAGTTGAAAAATCAGGAAAGCTTGTTTCCTGTTCCAATGTAGTAAAAACTAGGTGTGAGAAGATGAGATCTACTTGTTCTAAAATCTTGAAGGACATGGTAAACAGAAACAATCAGTTCAAGTCACTACGGATAATACTTCCTTAGTTTAATGAATCAGTTAAATTTTTAATGCAAAACATGTTTTCATAAATTTTCCGAGAATTTTTTCTTATGTATCCAGCATATTTAAGAGTTTTATTTAATTAATAAAACATTGAATGCTGTTTTTGTGCATTTACAATTTAGTTTGAATTCCCATCCAAACTGACATGAAAACAAGTAAAAAATTAAGCATCACTTAATAAATAAGAAATGCATCACTTACCATTTTCTAACATAATTAAACATGTAAAATTTAAGAATCCAAATAAATGTATGTTAAGCTATGTAATTACTTAAATAAATGTATATAAATATAGTATATCCTCCTGGTTAGCAAAATAATAATTATAAAAAGTGCACCAAATGTAATGTAATAGCTATATTTAGTTGCAAATCAACATGTTTTAATGGTTCCCAACCAATACAAATCAACCTTTTTTTAGGAAAATAACTACAAAGTACAAATAGAAAACAAGATTAAAATTGATCAGTTAAATAAAATATTTCCACTTGCTGATTTCAATTATGCTTGGTGATTTTAAAATTGGTGATTTTCCTTGAATGGACCCTTAGAATATGTGCTAACTACTTTATGCTAAATTATCTATTCAATCTTATATTTAGCTATGATACTCTAAGTACCTTTCCCAGACCTGAGGAAGAGCTCTGTGTAGCTCAAAAGCTTGTCTTTTTCACCAACAGAAATTGGTCCAATAAAAGATACTCCCTCACCCACCATGTCTCTGTAATGTCCCAGGACGGACCAGGCTACTACACTTCATAGTATTGTTATGTTAGGTGTCACCAGGTGGCGCTGTTCCATATACTCTTCCAGGTTGTTTTCCTTAACAAGCAAGCAAATTTTTAGTCTTTGAAGAAGGTCTGTATTGTTCTTAGTTTGTGTAGAGGGCTGAGGCAGTTGAGGTTGGGAAAATGTTGGGTTGTGGTTTCGGGCTGGGTGATTAGATGAAGTGTGGTGTTGTTTGGTGGAGGTAGGTGAGTGCTGCTGCTTTGGACAATTTTTGCTTTGTGTCTCTTTAGATGGTGTTTGTTTCAATAATACAGTCAAGGGTGTCCTGAGCTTTTGATGGGTGTCTTTTAATGTGAAGTTTCTTTCAGTCCAAATAAGAGGGTCTGTGTTCACAGTGCTGGTATTCCCTGGGGTCTCTTCCTGGGTATTCCATATGAGGTACTTCCACATTCAAGGATAACATTTCTGGGAGCCACGTATCAGGGGGTAACCGTGTTAGTCTATATCCACAAAAACAACAAGGAGTCCGGTGGCACCTTAAAGACTAACAGAATTATTTGGGCATAGGTAACTCCCATCTCTTCATGTGTCATTACATAATGCCTGCATCTGTAATTTTCACTCCATGCATCTGAAGAAGTGAGGTATTTTACCCACGAAAGCTTATGCCCAAATAAATCTGTTAGTCTTTAAGGGGCCACCGGACTCCTTGTTGTATTTCTGGGAGTGTTTTCCCAAGGAATTCCATTATTAAATAAGAACATAAGAACGGCCATACTGGCTCAGACCAAAGGTCCATCTAGCCCAATATCCTGTCTTCTGACAGTGGCCAATGCCAGGTGCCCCAGCGGGAATGAACAGAACAGGTAATTATCAAGTGATCCATCCCTTGTCACCCATTCCCAGCTTCTGGTAAACAGAGGCTGGGACACCAACCCTGCCCATCCTGAAGGACCTATCCTTCATGAACTTACCTAGTTCTTTTTTTACCCCTGTTATAGGTCTTGGCCTTCACAACATCCTCTGGCAAGAAGTTCCACAGGTTGACTATGCGTTGTGTGAAAAAATACTTCCTTTTGTTTGTTTTAAACCTGCTGCCTATTAATTTCATTTGGTGACCCCTAGTTCATGTGTTATGAGGAGTAAATAACGCTTCCTTATTTACTTTCTCCACACCAGTCATGATTTTATAGACCTCAATCATATCCACCCTTAGTAGTCTCTTTTCCAAGCTGAAAAGCCCCACTCTTATTAATCTCTCCTCATATGGAAGCCGTTCCATACCCCTAATAATTTTTGTTGCCCTTTTCTGAATCTTTTCCAATTCCAATATATTCTTTTTGAGATGGGGCGACCACATCTGCATGCAGTATACAAGATGTGGGCATACCATGGATTTATATGGAGGCAATATGATATTTTCTGTCTTATTATCTATCCCTTTCTTAAAGATTCTCAACATTCTGTTTGCTTTTTTGACTGCTGCTGCACATTGAGTGGATGTTTTCAGAGAACTATCCACAGTAACTACAAGATCTCTTTCTTGAGCGGTAACAGCTAATTTAGACTCCCATCATTTTATATGTATAGTTGGGATTATGTTTTCAATGTGCATTACTTTGCATTTATCAGCACTGAATTTCAACTGCTATTTTGTGGCCCAGTCACCCAGTTTTGTGAGATCCCTTTGTAGCTCTACGCAGTTTGCTTGGGATTTAACTATCTTGAGTAGTTTTGTATCATCTGCAAATTTTGCCACCTCACTGTTTATCCCCTTTTCCAGATCATTTATGAATATGTTGAATAGGACTGGCCCCAGTACAGACCCCTGGGGGACACCTAGGGTTGCCAACTCTGACTGAAGCTATTCTGGTGGATTTTTTCCCCCAACATGACATAATATCATTTTCTTAAAATATCCTATTAAAATCTCCTGGATTATTTTCAATAGTCACTGGGAGATAAATGCCAATTCCAAGAGACTCCAGGCCAATCCTGGAGGGTTGGCAACTGTAGGGACACCACTATTTACAAATAATTTCCATTTTTTCAATTTGTTATGCTATAAACCCTCCAGCCATTAAATGACTTCCTACTGACTCAGTGATGGCACAGCCTGATCATTTTTTTTTAAAGGACACAAAATCTGAGACCCTTATTGTGTCAGGCTCTTTCCGTGTGTTTTTAGAGTTTCTCCTCTCTTCATGGACATTGTGGGGACCCTTAAGGTTTGTCTACACATGGAGTTGTTACTGATTATCTGTTCCTGATTAACTCCATGTGTGGACAGTCTTATTCCAGGATGAGAGTGTCCACAAATGGAATTAATCACAAAGAGTTAATCAGGAACAACTCCATTTGTAGACAAGCCCTTAATAAAGTCACATGTCAGGGAAGAGGTATATTCTGGTGGTAGCACATTATGCCACTTGCCATCCAGAAGCTGTGGCCCTGTCCTCTTTAGAGGCAGACAAGGTGGTAGATGTCTTGCTGGAAATATTCAGCATGTGGGTTTTCCCCACAAGGTTTTGACTGATCAGGGAACAAAGTCTGAATCTGTCCTGTACAAAGGTTTGTGGAGAAATGGGGGGGTCCAACACTTCCAGTCATCACCCTATCATCCTCAAACTAAGCAGCTGGTTGAGGTCAGACTTGAGGGTCATAGTGCTCCTTTCTGGCCTTAGAATCTATGAATCTATGAGTGGGCAGGAAGAGCAAATAGAGGGAACAAGACTCAGACACAGGAGACCACTAGGGGTGCCTGGAGAAACAAGGCCATGGGATAGCAGGACCTAGGTAAAATAGAATGCATGTAGACTGCTGTTTTAGTCCCTTTTTCTCTAATGTTTTTTTCCTACTGCTAAATAAACCACATTCTCTTGTTTTAAGAAGGCTGTTTTGTCACCATACACAACTGCTCTCCAGCTCCCAAAGGGAAGAACCATAGGTGTCTGAACTCAGTTGGACCTGCGGAGTGAGCATTGTTGATTTGCATGGTACTGTAGTGGGTGCTGTAGCCCAGGTCCTGGGCTATGAATAAAAGAATTGCAGAATTCCACTTCCGGAGAGGTGAAGGAACAGGGCCTGGCATCTGAGGAGTGTGAATTCAGAAACACTAGGAAGGGACAGAGGTGCAACTAGTCCTGTAACTATGACAGAGCCATTAAATTACTTTCTAGTGACTCTGTCATGGCACAGCTTGATCTTATTTTTTTTACAGACACTGCCTGTCAGACACCCCGGCTGTGTTGGGCTCTTTTCACGTGTTTTTGGAGCTTTTGCTGTCTTTGGAAATTTATTTCCCACTTTCCTGAGTCTGTGTTCCATGCCATCCAATAACAGGAGTAGCCAATCAGACTTACAGTTCAGGTTTGAAATATTTCTATTTATTTTCTTCAGCAAGATGGAAACAGAGTTCTTTCTATCTAGACAGTTAGATCAAGGAAACATTCTGGCATTTGATTTTCTGTGTATGATCTTGTGGATGAGTTTCACAATGGAAAGAAATAATTCAATGGTATTTTCACTGCTTTCATTTAGCTTTTTGACCTCTTCCTTCCCAATTTGTTTTCAACAGCCTGGGAGAAAGGAAGGCAAAGGAAATAAATATATTAACCTTCTTTAATTTGGAAACAAAACAGACTTTCTCATAGCTCATCAAGGACTCTGATTTTCAATGTGGCGTGACTGTTTCCTGTTGTAGTTATTTAAATGTAACTGGTTGAAGATGCCCAGGATCAGATTGTGTTTAATATAAACCAAATACTGAGATTTGTAAGACAAAGCAGAACTTTTTCTCTGTCAAACTAAAATCTGAACAACAGAAAATACCCGATTTTTCTTTTGTGTGCATTGTTTATTTGGAAGGTTCTGTACTTTACAGCTGTTACTGACCAGTTTACTGTAGTTGTACAATGGTCTAATCTCAGTGGCAGAATATGATAGAAAATGAAACGTTTGGACTTTTCATGCCCCATCCCATGTTACAGAAGACTAAAAACTACAGTCGAAAGAACAGTAATGATCATAGAATCATAGAAGAATCATAGACTATCAGGGTTGGAAGGGACCTCAGGAGGTCATCTAGTCCAACCCCCTGCTCAAAGCAGGACCAATCCCCAACTAAATCATCCCAGCCAGGGCTTTGTCAAGCCTGACCTTAAAAACCCCTAAGGAAGGAGATTCCACCACCTCCCTAGGTAACCCATTTCAGTGCTTTGCCACCCTTCTGGTGAAATAGTGTTCCTAATATCCAACCTAGACCTTCCCCACTGCAACTTGAGACCATTGCTCCTTGTTCTGTCATCTGGTAGCACTGAGAACAGTCTAGATCCATCCTCTTTGGAACCCCCTTTCAGGTAGTTGAAAGCAGCTATCAAATCCCCCCTCACTCTTCTCTTCTGCAGACTAAATAATCCCAGTTCCCTCAGCCTCTCCTCATAAGTCATGTGCTCCAGCCCCCTATCAGTGATAGAAGTTATTGATTTATTTTGGGCAGATTAAAATGGTAGACCCATGGTAAGCAACAATGGTCCACATTCTGCAGTTTTTGAGCAAGCCAAAATGGGACTGTAGAATTTGGCCCAATCTGAATTGATTGTGTCACATTTTGGACCTTCAGTTTTGCTTCAGAAATTCAGATCATTTTAAATTTGGATGCGAAATTGAGCAGGAAATTAAAGCAGTGACTGCCAGAACATCCAAAAGTTCATACTGTGAATGAGAACAGCCTGAATCACATAAGGGAATTCCAACAAATCACCTGTTTAATTGCATAACTGGGAGCCATTTGGCAACTAGTCCCAACCACTACCCTACTTCTGCAGTCACACCAAATTGCTCAGTGGAGAATTGTCTGGAGAATAATTCCTCTAACACACATTCAGCAGGACATCCTATTTTATGGGTCCCCTATCCTGATATCCATATTGCAAAAAAATCCCATGGTGTGAGAATGCTACCCAACACAGCCCCCGTGCTGCTGGGTCTCGTGTGTTTCCTCTGATAAACAGAGACAGTATGATAATGAAAAGCATTTTTTCTGTGTTTTGTACAAATGATCCCCTGATTTTAGTTCCCCTCTCACCACACAGGAGATTTCCACTCAATGTTTGCAATTTAGCCAGTGGAATAAGGGACAAATAATCATTTTCACGTTGGGATATTTATCTGAAATGAAGTGAACTTCTAAACTACAGCAGGGTCAAATTGTACCTTCTGATTGATATTTATTATAAACTTGCCCCTTCTTCTGTTAAAGGAATCCTTAGCGAACCAATGCCAATCTATTCCTTATTCAGAAGTATTTGCTGACTACTTTCAACAAACAATTCTCAGGCTCTGGGTTGACTGTTCAGTGTCAGTTATTTGTGTTGCGTGGTTGGTCACTAAGGGCTTGTCTACACGGTCCTTTAGTCTGCACCAGAGGAGTGTAAATTCTAAAGCCCACTAGCGTGTCGTGCACTAACTGGCTCATGTGTATATGTCTGGTGCACACTAAAAGTTCCCTAATGTGCGTTAATGTAACACTGTTTTGAAACAGGACTATATTCATGCATACTAGGGAACTTTTAGTGCACACCAGCAGGTTCCACATTTCACATGGGCCAGTTAGTGCCTGGCATGCTACTGTGCACTAGATTTTATACCTCTCTGGTGCAGACTAATGCACCATGTAAAAAAGCCGTAAAAGTGCCTTTGTGAGCATTACCTTAATGCACTTTAGAAGTGCATTAAACTAAATTGCCTGAAGGCCCTGTTAGTGGACAGTAACAGTGTCCACACAGGGAGTTAGTGCAGAGTTGCTAGTGCCCTTTAAATCCACACTCTAGCTTACTGCACACTAGCACCCCCTGCAGACAAGCCTTAGGATAAAACTTTCACAAGGGCCCAAGGACCAGATTTTCTAAGGTTTTTAGTTGTAAAGAGGTGCCTAGTGGGATTTTCAAAAGTACCTAAGCAGGTTAGGTGCCTAAGTCCCATTTATCTGGTACTTTTATTCATGTAAATATTCATGAATATCTAGCCCATCGCTGAAGCAGATGACATTGTTTCCTGTGTCAAAGAACTTGTCTACACAAATATTTAATTCTCAGCATGTTGGGGTGTCAATCTATCCTGCACTAGCCACACAATTCACTAATGCTCTTTGATTTAGTCCTCTTTGAATTAGGACTAGATCAAAGTGCTCTAATGAATGGACGTCAGCAGGGTCCACATGAACAGTTAGTGCATGGCAGGCTTGTGCAGGGTGTAGTCACACCCCTGCTTGTTGCAAAATTAAATAGGTGTTATTGGTTATTGAGACGGGATTAAAACACATACATTTATTTAAATAACACAAATTTTAGTATGTGGGAAAGGAAGCAATATTCACTGCATTTAACTTTCTTTAATCCTCATTTTTTTAAGAATCCAGGAGAGACAGATGTGAAAAACCCAAACCAGTTGCATACAGCTTCCTGCAGTGAGGCAGGACCAAGTAAACCCAAATGATTCCTTAGAGATGTTTGTCCAACCTGTTCTTAAAAGTCTCCAGTGATGGGGATTTCATAACTCCCTTGGAAGCTTATTCCAGAGCTTAAGTACCCTTATAGTAAAGACGTTTTCCCTAATATCTAAGCTAAGTCTCCCTTGCTAGAGATTAAACCACTACTTCTTATCCTTTCTTCAGTGGACATAAATAAAAATTGATCAGTGTCCTCTCTATAACAATCCTTAATATATCTGAGGACTGTCATCA
This sequence comes from Platysternon megacephalum, assembly GCA_003942145.1. Taxonomy (NCBI): domain Eukaryota; kingdom Metazoa; phylum Chordata; order Testudines; family Platysternidae; genus Platysternon; species Platysternon megacephalum. The sequence continues at coordinate 1,668,335 of QXTE01000155.1, forward strand.
GATCTCCCCTCAGTCTTCTTTTCTCAAGACTGAACGTGCCTAGTTTTTTATTTTTCCTCAAAGGTCAGGTTTTCTAAACCCTTTATCAGTTTTGTTGCTTTCTCCTGGACTCTCTCCAATTTGTCCACATCTTTCTGAAAGTGGGGGGTCCAGCATGGGACACAGAACTACAGCTGAGGCCTCATCAGTGCTGAGTAGGGTGGGACAATTACCTCCTGTATCTTACATATGACACGCCTGTTAATACACCCCAGAATATTAGGCTTTCTCACAACTGCATCAAATTGTTGACTCACACTCAATTTGTGATCTTCTATAACCCCCAGATCCTTTTCAACAGTACTATCACCAAGCCAGTTATTCCCTATTTTTTAGTTGTGTATTTGATTTTTAACTCCTAAGGGTAGTACTTTGCATTTGCCTTTATTAAGTTATATAGTATTGATTTCAGACAAATTCTCTAATTTGACCATGTCATTTTAAATTCTAATCCTCTCCTCCAAAGTGCTTGTAACCCTTTTCCAGCTTGGTGTCCTGTGAAAATTTTATCAGCATATCAGCATTTTATTGCCACTCCATTATCCAATCATTAAAAAAAATACTGAATAGTACCGGACCTAAGACTGACCCCTGTGGGACCCCACTAGTGTGACAGCAGACCATTGATAACTACTCTTATAGTACAGTCTTTCAACCAGTTGTGCTCCCACCTTATAGTAATTTAATCTAGAACACATTTCCCTAGTTTGCTTGTGAGAATGGTGTCATGTGGGACTGTGTCAAAAGCCTTACTAAAATCAAGATATATCACATCTACAGCTTCCCCCATCTACTAGGCCAGTACCCCTGTTAAAGAATGGAATTAGTCACTTAGTGGAAATTTTGTTAAATTCAGATGTCTCTGTGACAAGACTTCTTTTTTCACGGTCACTCAGGAGATATGCATCTGATATATGTGAAAACGCTGATTACGTGAGAACACTTTCACTGCATATTGCAAAGGGTCTGTAACAAATTTATTTCTCACCTGATATTGGAGAAAATATTCCAGTGGGACCTTGAGAATTAAGCGTTTAAGAATGTTTACTTATAGGTTTTGTGTGATGGCTTTGCTCCGTCCCTCTCCATTGTGACATGCTACTTTGATTTTCATCAGCCTGACTGGCTTCTCTTTTTTGCCATAAACAAGATTCCACATTTCATATTTCCAAGAGCAAAATGTCAATTGTTTGGCTTCTGACTGTAGTTCAGAATAAATGTACAGTAGTGACATGAGAAAACTTCTCTACTGACATGATCTGGGCCCCAATTCTGTGTAGGGCTGAGCACCTTCAACTCCATGGGCTGCATAGGAGTTGAGGGTGGGCAACACCTCACCGGATCGGGCCCACAGCATTCAACAAAGCATGGGACGTCACAGATTCAGGATTTCAGACACCAATTATTGCAACTCAAAATAAATGCAAGTAAAGCTGACAGTTTGGAATGATTATAATGACATATTCAGTAGGTGTTAGTTCACTTTAACGGAAAAGTTGTCACGTGTGACAGCAGATATCAAATTGAAATAAAGCCAGACCACAACAACAATGAAAAATGGAGCAATATGAACTCTCACCTGCCTTCCTGTCTTTAACTGCATGCTAGGTATCATTTTTACAGATCATTATCTATGTAAGAGGGTTTGAGGAAACCGTGCTGGCACTAGTGGAGGCAGAGGTGGTACTGTCCAGCTGTATGCACTTTCGGAATGGAAAAAATGGAGTCAGTCCCAAGTAAGAAAAAGTTTTGTGCTAAATGACAGATATGTGAGTCACTGACAATGATTTAAAGCTTGACATGCAGTGTTCCTCTTCAATCTCCTGCTTGAGATTTCAGTAACAAGAATCATCCATTCATTTAAAGAAATGGATCCACCTACCCAGGAACTGCCTATACAAATCACAATGAGAGTAGACAATGAAGGGGGAAGGAAGGGTCAGGGAGAGAATAGAAGGGTGAGATGGGACACAGAACTATAAAGGAAAGAAAGAGAAGAGTGGGAGGATGAGGGGAAGAACTGGATGAGAAAAAAGGATACCTGCAGCCCTCTCTTGTCTCTCCATGTCCTCCTCCATCTTCTTTCCCTCCAATTCTACCTACTCACATCTTTCCTCCATTTTGTCATCTCTCTCCTACCAATCTAAAGGAGTGTTTAAAGCCAAACTTCTTAATGTTTAGGTTACTATTGAAGCATTTCCAAGGAGTGAGGCATGAAATTCTATAAAGTTCTAATCTTACACAGATTTATGGAGAACCCATTCCTCAACTATTTGATCTTAGATACATGTGTGAAGGGACCTCTAAGAGAGGAGACAGAAGACTGGTGGCAAACAAAGCAGAACAAGTACATGCAGTGTATACCGACGTGGGGTCTATGCAATAGCTTAAATAAACTATTATTACTGTCTATAAAATGTTAGCTGTTTTAATGCCTTGCATATGAATTCTGGAAAAGACTTTTTCCTTCTAGTCTATTGTATTCGTTCTTACACTGTGCTCATCACTGTAGTATTCGAGTATTATCAAACACTTGGCATCTGCATCATACTTTGGATGTGAACTGTAATTAAAAGGGCCTGATTTTCATTCCACCCCCAGTCTGGCCTCATTTCCAATTATTTATGGACATGGTTGACTCTATTTAGATGTATAACTACCTGGCTCAACCTACAGTTAAAATCTGTCCAAAATTAAATAGGTGTTGTTGGTTATTGAGACGGGATTAAAACACATACATTTATTTAAATAACACAAATTTTAGTATGTGGGAAAGGAAGCAATATTCACTGCATTTAACTTTCTTTAATCCTCATTTTTTTAAGAATCCAGGAGAGACAGATGTGAAAAACCCAAACCAGTTGCATACAGCTTCCTGCAAAGGTGAAAATGTCTTGCAACTAAAGCAACATATGAATATCTCTCGAACTCTGTTGACTATTTTCCAATGTATTTTAAAATAAAACCTCTTCTCTGCTATGTTGGGTGCCACTAAATAATTAAGTGCTTAACCAAGGAAATTGCAATACAGCAGAAACAATAAGCTCTTTCCTTCTTGACTTTTTTCATTTTTTTCTGTTCTACAATTTCATCACATAAACGTGTATGTGATGAGTCATCTCTGAGTTGCCTCTCAGTCTGTTACCTCTGAGTCTGAGCCTGTTTAAGCCTGATGAGTCACCCCTGAGCCAGAGTGTGTGTCAATCATTAGAGGCAATTACCTGCAGGTCTTGTGATAGGCCCCATGCCATTCAATCAGGGTTCAGCCATCCATAGGTAAGGACCCACCCAGGTGAGTCCAAGACAGGCATATAGGCTTCTAAGGGAAGCAGTCTTTCTAGGCTGCTCAGAGTTGCTATGTGGCTGGGAATGTTTCCATTGCCTAGTATTCTGGCAGACTGCCTCTGCTCATGCTCTAGCCAGAGGCGACGCATGGGGTGGCATGCAGGGTCAGGTGCCCCCCAAGATTGGCCTGCTGGGGGTAGAAAAAGAGAGGGGCTCTGTCCTTCTCTCCCTGCGCCTCTCCCCTGGCACGTTTGGCCACTCTCCCTGGCAGCCGGGTGGGGAGTGGGACAGAGCCACTTCTGCCTGAGAAAGCCTGGCTGGCATGCAGCGGCGGCCTGCCTGGGCTCAGGGGTGCTGGAACAATTTGTATAGTGGGGATGCTGAGAGCCATTGAACCAAACTGTAAACCCTGTATATCATGGAAACCACTTCAATCCAGGGGGTACTGCCATACCCCCCAGAATCACTAGTTCCAGTACCCATGGGCTCGGTTGGCGGTGACAGGGGCTGAGCGAGCAAGAAACATGATGGGGAGAGCGGGCTGCTGCTGCCTCCCAGCCAGGCTCTCTCAGGCAGAAGCAGCTCCATCCCACTCCCCACCCGGCTGCCAGGGAGAGCAGCTGAACGTGCTGGGGAGGAGAGGGGGAAAAGCAATGGGAGAGAAGGACAGACCCTCCACCCTGCAGGTAACATGGGGCGGGGAGAGCGTGGTTGCCCTGGGCTGGGCACAGGGCAGGGTGGGGGTGGAGTCACTGGGCTGGGGAGACGTGGGGTGGTCACGTGTCCTCCTCTTCAAATTGTGGCCCCCAAGTATAGGGAGGCACCAGTCATCTATGACTTTAGCTCATGCCTGTTTCCACACTAGCCAGCCAGTCTGCATCTGCTCCTACCTCAGATGGCCCCCAGTGATTCTGACAGTGTGTGTCTGTAGTTAGTTCACTATCTGTTAACTATTTTGCCACTGCTTAATATTCCAGGCATGTCATGCAAAACTTATTGCAATGTCACTCCATGTGCTAGGTACCAGTAGATTATGAATTTCAAAATAACACTTGTTCAAATATGGAACAATGTTGTGGCACACAAGCTCTGATGGAGAAGTTCTAAATGAAATATAAAATATAGTTTTCTATAAAAACGTGCCTCCTGTGTTTATACAATATTATTGTTGAAATTTTTAAAAGAAACAAAAATTAGGGAAGTTCAAGCTACATTTTCAACCTTAAGTTGTCTCCTAGTGAAGCTGCAGTATTTTAATATATATGTATGTTATGCTATCATCCTGCATACTTAAATATAAGCTTGATTTTCCACAGCTTTGCAATTTATGTAGTCACATCGCTAGAAAGTAGGATGTAAAACGCTACCAAAGCAGAATGGTAGCATCTGAAACTCACTTTGCACAGGTTTAAATGAGTATAAAAGGTGCTGGGCAATATAGAAGAAAGGCCATATAATCATAATACCTAGCTCTTATGTACAGTAGAACCTCAGAGTTGCAAACACCTCAGGAATGGAGGTTGTTCGTAACTCTAAACAAAATGTTATGGTTGTTCCTTTAAAAGTTTACAGCTGAACATTGACTTAATATAGCTTTGAAACTTTACTGTGCAGAAGAAAAATGCTGCTTTTAACCATCTTAATTTAAATGAAACAAGCACAGAAACAGTTTCCTTACCATGTCAAATCTTTTTTTTAAAAAAAAATTCCCTTTATTTTGTTAGTAGCTTATGTTTAACACAGTACTGTACCGTAGTTGCTTTATTTTTATTTTTTTTTATTATTATTTTTTTGTCTCTTGCTGCCTGATTGGGTACTTTCTGTTCCAAATATGGTGGGTGGTTAACCAGTCAGTTCATAACTCTGGTGTTCATAACTCTGAGGTTTTAAAAGTAAAACAGGACTGAGTTTTACATTTATACTTTAAATTTCCTTACATTTGATCATTAACATTCTCAACCATAACATCACATTGACTCCATTTTTTGCATTGATTTCTCATTTGTTGGTGGTATTTGGGGTTGTGGGTTAATATTTCTTTATTTGAGGTATTATAAATTGGTAAGTGGCTTGATCAATACTCCTTATTGACTTGAATGGGCGTTTTGTCTGAGCAATGACTGCAGAACTAGATGCTAACAATGCAACAACAAATACAAATCTGTACATAGTGATGTCATGTCATCATCATACTTTCAGGAAGGTAAATGACAGTCATTTAAATAAAGTGGAAATAATACTTTTGTTAAAAGCTTGAATCCCTTTCAAGAACATTTTTGTAAATATAAGAATCAGAGGGGTAGCCGTGTCTGACGAAGCGGGTATTCACCCACGAAAGCTTATGCTCCAATACATCTGTTAGTCTTAAAGGTGCCACAGGACTCTCTGTTGCTTTTTGTAAATATAGTTTGATAGAGATGAATTCTTATAAAATGTAATTGCAACTACTTTGTTATTGTGAACAAGAACTCAGTAAGAAGAAATCTCGTCATGTTTTTAAAAACTATATCTGTTGCACTGAAATAGATATGGCTTTCCTTCTGCTTTATTGAGTAAATCATCAATCTCCAATCAGAATCAGACTTTTTTTGTCCCTATTCTTCCAAATTTCAGAATCCAGAGGCATTATCTTTCACTTCATAATAACCTTCAATCACCCCCCTTTATCCTGGACTTTAAAGTGTTGTAAGTCTAAATGCTAATCCTACATAGGCAGACATTTACATAGGGTGGGGTGGAAGAATTTTGTTGACTATTTTGCAATTGTTGTCTAGTTTTACTGTTAAGCAGAGCAGCTAATGAAGAATGTATGGTCCAGATTAGGTGGCTCATTACTTTGGCACTAGCCTTATTTTGAGCAGAGGCCAGTTACACATTTGCATCTAAATCAATGAAGGTGCCATTTGACCTTAATAGTGGGGAAGTGTTGCTGTTTGCCTGTGCTAAGTAGATGCAGTGTGAGCTGTTTGCTGTTAATTTCATGTTTCTCATGGCCTGCAGGTAAAATATGGTGAAAATTGTAATTTAATTTTTTTAATGCCAACCCCTCAGTGTGGATCTGAAGATCATGGTGAACCTGTCTTGCAACATTTAGTACATGGTGCAAGACTTGTCTGTTTCAAAACACTTATTCTTAGCTAAATTGTGGAATTGTCATGGCTGTGTGACCTGAGAAACAGATTGTTTGGATTATTTCCTCTCAAGTAAGCAGCTTTATTATTCTGGAGGAGGAGCTGAGAGCAGGGTTCCTATTCCATGAAGGACTGGATATACTTTTAAATAGAGGCAATGATAGCTATACATTTGCATAATGATCTTCTTTAATATTTTACTTTCGGTTTATTGCAAGTAGACCTGGCCCCCCAAACTGAAAAAAAAATCAATTATTGTCTTGGCTTTAATTGTAAGTTCCTTTGTATCATTAATTTACTCAGTAAGACATGAAGTGACACTGACTGTTGTCTGGAAATACGCTAGGAGATTCTGCTAATGTCACTCTGATTCCGATTTTGTAAAGTCACCTCCTCACAACAGGAATGGCTAGCCTGGAATTTCTATGGGAGGTGACACAATGGTGTCTTCCTATATAAATCACTTTTGGAGGCATGAAAAACCAGAGACTGCATCTTCTCCCCCAGGAGTAAACCACTAAAAGAGGCTTCAAGGCAATTGTCTTTATTGCATTACATGGTAACGAGAACTAAATGTGTTCTGGAAAAAGCACTTTGGGATCCATTGTGGCTAGGTCTAATGCTTCCCATGCATACAAGTAAGGTGGAATAAACTCTGTCCCCCCATTCCCACCACAGTCACATTAGCCCTCCTTTGACTGGATCCAGGATAGGAAGGACAGCAGAGGCTGCTAGCCCCATAAAAAACCATGGCTCTCCCCTACATGTTCTAGCAATTATAGCTGGCTGGGCACACCACCGGGAGCATGCTGTGCCTTGAAAATGGCTGTAACAAAGTATTCTCCCCATGGAGCATGGAAGAAATAGTTGTACCTCTCTGAGAACAGTTCCTTCTGGTGACTTCTCCAGGCTACCTACTGCTGTGTACAGGGCTCAGCCACAAGGCTCCATGTATTATTATTCATTTATTTGTATTATTATAGCACCTAGGATCCCAAGCCATGGACCAGGACCCCCTTGCACTAGGTGCTCTACAAACAACAAAAAGACAGTCCCTTCCCCCAAAGCACTTACTGTCTAATATAAGACAAGAGACAACAGGTGGAGACAGACAGACAGGGAATACAAGAAAACAGTGAGGACAGCACTGATAATATGCTAGTCTCTGCGCACCAGCAGCCTAACCATTGTCAATTTTTTGTCAGCATCACGGCACAGGAGCGTTTGGAAGGTGAATAATGAGATAGCTTTGCAGATGTTTATGGGGAGCTCCTCAAAGTGTGAGGGGAGGGGTAGGTTGGGAAAAAGCATAAAGGTGCTTGCTTGAAAATTTGACAAGTAAGCAATGGAGACTGGCATCATGTGCCAATCAGAAGTGGGAGTTAACATCTTGATAGTGAATGAGAGATGATAGGTAGGGTGGGGATAGGCTGTAAAGGGTCTTGAAAGTGAAGCCAAGCAGCTTATTCTTGATGTGATAGAGAAGGGGGAGTCATTGGATGGATGCAAAGAGAGGGGGACATGATCAAAGTGATGGGCTAGGAATATGATCTTTGCAGTAGCATTCTGAATGGACATGAGCAGGGCAAGATTGTGTTTGTCGAGACCAGAGATAAGGATGTTGCACTCGTTGAAATGCAGGATGATGAGAGTTTTAGCTATGCATGGCTAGAGATCTTTTATTAGAGATGTTATGCAGGAAGAATTGGCAAGATTTAGCCATAGCCTGGATCTGAGGCCCTAGAGAGAGGTCCTAGTTGAAAATCATGCCCAGGGTATAGGCTTGACTGACAGGCAGGATGGTGGTTTGTCCATAGAACGGAAGTAATGGGAAGAGTTTAGGGGTGGGGGAAGACTAAGAGCTCTGTTTTAGCCATGATGAGTATGAGCTGATGGCTAGACATCTAGGAAGAGTGTCAGAGACATGTAGCCTTCCGTGAATTTATATGCTGGGACATAACCTTAGCTGGTGTAACTTGGCCGAGTTCCATTGATTTCAGTGGAACTGAATCTGTTTATACCAGCTCAGGATCTGGCCTATTCTGAATAATGAACAGAATAAACCAATATCAAATACTGAGTTGAAAACAGAATAGTAACCTGTGGGAGATGGGCTAGATATAATAAGTTTTCTTTTTCATGGTCAGTCAAGCAATACACATTGTATAGTGTTCTGATGAGTTATTTCTGCTGTGATCTCTGGAGTCTTATAGGGAAAAAATAATGACTCTGTTTGGCAGGCGATTCAGTAAAATCATACTTTATCACAGTCTCTCTACATTTAATTCCCCAGGTTGTTTTATAATTACTCTTTTCTGCAATTCACTGTCTTACTTTTTGGCATACGGTAATGATAAGGTTTTTGATGGATGAGTAAATGGACTATTGGAAAATCACATTCATTGTCTCTCAGAAGAAAAGAAGTCTATAAACATATCAGTCACAATCAGGGATTCAGGATAAGATGGCTAATGTTAACAACAATTACCAAATGCTATAAAACTAGTTTCATGCTTGAATACTTTTTATAACATGGAATCTATCCAGGATAAAGAGCTGCATCAAACACGGAGCCCTTTGGTAGGGTAATGTATTATACTTAACACAGAGTTTGTGAATCGGGTTCCTGAGATGATACATTACTTTCCTCTATTAATATGTATGTCAAGGTGCCTTGCAAATCTTACAGCAATATGTGCTTAAAACCTCTATTGGCTAGTCTAACAATGAACTTGATAACTTTTTGACACCAGCCATGCCCCATTCCAGGCATCCAAAAGAGTGTTGCCAAAATAATCTCTGTTCTCTGATTTAGCCCATGTCACTAAATTCCCATTTATGCTGCACATCCCATTCAATTTTCTTGTCCTTTCTTTAATCATACAGTCTCCTCCTTTCAGTTCCTCTCCTGATCTACCACTGATACAAGTCTCAATAACCTTTCATCTCCTTTTACCACAATAGCTTTATGCATTCTTAAATGTTTAGATTACAGGGTATTAGAGGATTAAAATACCCCCCCTTCTTACTTGTAGAAAGACAGGATTTGCCTCTATATTGCACCTTTTAATAAACTTTTTTTAAAAAACCCATGCAAAATCATGCAATACAATCTAATAAGGGACTTAGCCTGTTCAAAGTCTGTCTTTATCAGCAGACATTGAATTAAAGAACAAGGCATATTCTTATCTGAATATTTCATTTAGCTGTTGCTTTATTTTGTAGAGTCCAAAAACCTTCTGTACATCTATTCATTATTCAATCTCTGAACATCAGACATATACAGTGTCTCTGCTTGTAAAGTTAAGAATCATTGAATTCTCAGAGCAATTGCTTCTGCATTCAAGTTTCAAATAAAATATAATCATCTTGTCCTCACTTTTTATTGGCTTTTTAATTATGGTATTTCCTTATTCTGCAGTGTCCCAGTGTAATAAAGTGGTGTATCATTGTGATCTAAGGGATTCCTTGTCATATCAAGTGAATTATTGCATGTTCAGAATGATTTTAGAATGGATATCAGTTTTATAAAGGATGATACTTCTCCAGAAAAATGTAAGGAGGTCTTTCATTTATCACAGCAGTAACCTCTTCTACTTCACCTCCATAGACATGGCCATAAAACCAAATTTTCAAGTGTCCTGAGTACTCACAACTGTCATGAACAAAACTGGAATTGTGGATATTTAGTTCCATTGGTAGGAACTAAACGGCTGAAGCTGGGCACCCAACACTAAAGGCCACTTCTGAAAATGTTAGTCTCAACAACAGGAGGGTGATCTCAGTTCATATTGAGCAGGTTCTATATGGCATCACTGACCCGTAGATTTAATAGATTATGCAGCTGATGAACCTTCATAGAATTTAAGGCGAGAAGGGCCCATTAGATCATCTAATCTGACCTCCTGTATATCATAGGCAGCTAAATTTCACCCCGTTACACCTGTTTTGAGCCCAATGACTTGTGTTTGACTAAAGTATAAATTGCCTTTGGCTAAAGCATATCTTTCAGAACGGCATCCAGTCTTCATTTGAAGACATCAAGAGATGGCGAATCCACCACTTCTTTTGGTAGTTTGTTCCAATGACTAATCACCCTTGCTTAAAAATGTGTGCCAATTTCTCATTTGCATTTGTCTGGTTTCAGCTTTCAGTTATTGATTCTTGATATCTCTTTCTCCACTACATTAAAGAGCCCTTTAGTGCTCAGTAGTTTTTCCCCATGAAGGTACTTATACCTTGTAATCAAGTCACCTCTCAATCTTTTTGATAAACTAAATGTATGGAGCACTTTAAATCTCTCACTTTAAGGAATTTTTTCCAGTCTTTTAATCCTTTTTATGGCTCTCTTCTGCATCCTCTCCAGTTCTTCAACATCCTTTTAAAAATGAGAACACCAGAACTGGACACAGTATTCCACTATAGGTATCACAGATGCTGTATTCAGAGGTAAAATTAGCTCCCTATGCCTACTCACAAATCCCTTGTTTATACATCCAAAGGTCACATTAGCCCTTTTGCCACAGCATCACACTGGGAGATCATGTTGAGATGTTTGTCTACTATGACACTTTAATCTTTTTCAGAGTCACTGCTTACTAAGATAGAACCCTCCATTCTGTAGGTTTGACCTGCATTTCTTGTTCTGAGATGTATGACTTTGCATTTGGCGGTATTAAAACACATTTTGTTTGAATGGGCCCAGTTTACCAAGCAATCCAGATTGCTCTGTATGGTTGCTTTCTCCTCATCATTTACCATTCTGCCAATCTTTTTGTCATCTGCAAATTTTATCAGCAGTGATTTTATATTTACTTCCAGATCATTGATGAATGTATTTAATTGTGTCTGGCCTAATACAGATTTCTGCAAAACCCCAGTAGAGATATCCCTGTTCAATGATTATTCTCTATTGACAACTACTTTTTGAGATCTCGCAATTAACCAGTACTTAATCCATTTAATATGTGCTTTATTGATATTATATAGTGCTAATTTTTTATCAGAATGTCATGGAGTACTAAGTCAGTTGCTTCACAAAATTATAAGTATATTAAATGTATGCAGTCATATTTATCAACCAAACTTGCAATCTCATAAAAAATTAAATCAAGTTTGTCTGACAAGACCTATTTTCCATATAACCATGTTGACTTATATTAATTATATTCCTATCCTTTAATTCTTTATAAGCTGAATCCTGTGTGAGTCTTTTCATTATTTTGCCCGGGATTGATAGCAGACTAATTGACCTCTGCCATCCTGCTTACCCTCTTTGAATATTGGCACAATATTAGCACTTCTCCAGTCTTAAGAAATTTCCCTGATATTCCAATACTTATTAAAAATTAACATCAGCAAGACAGAGACCTCTTCAGCAACTAGTTTAGAACCCTTAGGCGCAAGCCATACAAGTCTCCTGATTTAAAAATGTTGATCCTGATTATTTGTTGTGTAACATCCCCCTCAGCTACTAATGGACTGGAAAATACTTTGTGATCCTCATGTGATACAAGTACATCATCCATCATCCTTCTTCTTTCCAAATACAAAGCAGAAATATTTATTGAACATCTCTGCCTTTTCTTCATCATTATTATCGATTTTACCATTTCTGTCTGGTAATGGTCCTATGCTATTGCTTTTTTTGTTTCTAATATACTTTAAAAGCTCATTTTTAATATCCTAAGCTCTGCCAGGCATGGATTTTTCACTGATGTTTTTAGCTTCCTTTATCAATTTTCTGCACTTCATAACTTCTAATTTATATATATTACTATCTATTCCCTCCTTTTCCCATTTATTATATGTTGCTTTTGTATTTCTTATTGCAGCCTTCACTTTGCCACTGAAACAGGATGGGATTTTAGCCAAAGTTGTCCTATTTCATGATTGTGGAATGGTGGCTTTTTGGTCATCTAATAAACTCTTCTTAAAAAACTGTCCAACTATGGGCGTACTACTTATGGCCAAGATTTTTAAAAGTGACTAGTGATTTGGGGTGCCTCCATTTTTAGATCTTCAATTTAAGACTCCTTAATGGGGCATGATTTCGAGAGGCTCAGAGCTCAATACTTTCTGAAAATCAGGCCCTTCTGACGTTCTCATGTTTGGCACCCAAAATCACTAGTCCCCTTTGAAAACATTGGTCAAGTTTTGCCACCTTTAACTCAAGTTGCATATTACCTTAACCAGAGGTAGTCCCATTTTCTTCACTAGACCTACGTGTGGAGTAAAGTACTACCAAACACTAGTCAGGGTGGCAGAATCTGACCCCAATATAGCATCTAAGGCAAAAATTCCACTGACTTAGTGGAGCTACTCCTAATTTACAACATTGTACATCAAAGTACAAAAAATAACAAACTTTCACTGAAACAAAATAGGACTGGCTAGCATAGCAACATACTTCCTCTTCTGTAATTCCTGTTCCCTCTGATAACCGCTTCGTGCCTCATATTGCAAAAAGGAATCAAATTATTTGATCTCATTGTAAATATCAGCTACTGGTCATTTCACAGTGGGCATTTTGTAGGTAGTTGGCATGGACTTTGTATTAAAAATAAAAAGCCTGATAATTGGGAGTTAGACCTGGATGGGAAACATTTGTCTCATCCTGCAACAACTTAAGATTTAGAAAAATTTTCTCATTCCAAATCAAGAAAAAAAATCAAAATCTTGCAAATTTTTGCAAACTGAAAAGCCAAAACAATTCAGACCAGGTCAAATAAAAATGTTTCATAACTTCCAAAAAAAAATTGAAATGAAAAATTTGTCAAAACTGACCCTATCCCACAAACAGCTTTGGTTTCAATTAATCAACGTTTTCTATCAAAAATAGCTTCATCAAATTTCCTAACCAGCTCTAGAGTTAGCTCTTTAGGAAAGTAGGAACATTTAGTTCTGAGCAGAAAAAAATTAAGTTCATTCATAATATTTTATTTGATGTCACTGTTAAAGGGAGTTCTGGACTTTCTCACTATAATTAACTTGTTTACAGAAAAAATGAAAAGTCCACACATTGTCAGAAAAAATCATTATTCTGCTTTCTGTTCATAGCAAAGGTAATAATGGATTTCTGATTTTTGCACTTCCTATTTTCAAGGCGCGTACACACACTCTACAGAGAGCTTGCTGCATGAGAAATGCCTGACAGTAGGGAAAACATCAGACAGTAGAAATTGAAATGTATTTCAGTAATCTCTATACTTAGCAATGCAATTATGTGTGCATCCACACAGTGACAATTTAAGGGAGAAAGCATCATTAAAAGACTTAAAGGGTATGATACCAGAGCTTGGAGGGATTCTCCTAGTTTTATTCTTAGGAACTTCAACTACAACAGTTTGAGCTATATGAAAAGTACAAACATATTAAAAATAATTAACATTTGTGGCACTCTTCATCTTCATAGCACTTTACAAATGAACATGCAGCAATTTCATTTCAACAGTAGTGTTAGATCACCCATGTGAAAAATCTGAAGACCTGAGAACAGTGTCTCCTAGCAGAATTTCATGATTCAGACTCTAGGCCACTGGATCCATCACATGATTAGCTCATAGTATTGCCACTATCCATCTAAAAGTAATTGGAAGAGACTACAGAAACAGAGTGTGGAAATCAATGTAGTCTTTAGCAGACTCAACTTATCAGAGGATCTTTGCAGTCAGACAAATTTTAAGCACAAACTACTGCTAACAATCTTAAAATCCACTACGCAAAATCATATAAATAAAAAACGTGTGCATTGCTTGTGTTTATAAACACATACAAGCAATACACACATTTTTATATAAATATATGATTTTTGTGTGTGTGTTTCTATGTAAGAGAGAGAGAGAGCATGAATCCCTTAGTCACAATGGTGAGTAGTTACTCCCGAGAGTAGTTCCACTGAAGTGAATCAGGCTACTCTTGTGAGTAATTGCTCCCCAATTAATTATTCTAATTGTTCTTAGAGGCAAATAAGAAAAAATCCTCTCAAAGTAGAATGAAGCTTTATATTGTCTAGTAACTTCTAATACAAGCTATTTCCAAATGTTGAATGCAATTAAATAATACAAATACAAGATTAGACAGTAGTTGAACTCCTTTTGCAACTGGTTGGTTGGCTATGTCTACAGCCATACATTTCTGCAGTAGTGTTGCTATGTTCTAGAAACCTTAAAGGATAAATATACAAGCAATTATAAGAGAGCACCTTTTCTAATCACACAGTTGAGATATGATATGGGCAGCCTCTGGGATCTCAGTAAAATATTAGGTTGCCCATCCAATTCTATTTATATAACCAACCCTGTAATGTATAAGAATGCTGTCAGAAAAAACAGGTTACTTTAATTGTACTCGCATGAGCAGCACAGTCTGATCTCAGAACAGCTTAGTGTCATAGACTTTGGATAATGAAAAACCCTAGAGGTTCTTTAGTTCCATTATATAATAAAACTGAGGCATGTCACTCTGATGAGCCTTTAATACTCTTCAGAGCAACCCCATTTAGCAAAGTGGTTACACAAAGCATCCCGTAACCTGAAGATAGGTTATGCGCCCCAGTTTTCGCTGAGACTTTCCAGTGCTAGCTGGCTTGTCCAAGGCTGGTCAGTATTTCTGTTCACTGTGTTCTGGCTTCCTCAGCCCTGAAGCACATCCTCTCCAGTGCCTTCTGACTTTGCTAGTTGGGTGTATTTTGAAGGTCCAATAAAGAAGCCAGTCTTTAAAACCAGCTGGTACTTGCAAGGCTGCCCTCTGGTCTTGGGGAATACTGAGTGCAGCAAAGTGTGCAAGCCATCTAGCAATCTCAGGAGAGTGTTGCGTCATAAAGTCTATTTTCATTCCTTGTGGAGTATAGGTATGCAGCAAACAGGGTGCAGTACAAATACAAATATGACAAAGAAAATGTTCTATGGGTTTGGATAGCATCTATTATACTTTGTATTAGAAGCAGGGCAGAGTTCACATGCAACATCAATTTAAATATATTTGGCAATAAAAATAGGGCCCAAGGCCCTTCTATTATGTGGCCTAATCCTGCTCACCTTATTCACATAAACAGTTCCAATGAGGTCAGCTGGAGCAGAATGGCTTCAATCCAATCCTTAGATCCTCTTAAATTGTGATTAAAACTTGAAAGCTTTCTTTTTTTTCCTTTTTAAAGAAACGCTTTGAAATATGTTTGGTCAGGATACTCTGCCTACACATAGGCTAGGTCTGGCTGCCTTTAATATCATTCTGTTCTAAGATCATTTCTATCCAAATGCTTAAAATAAAGCCAGACATCTTCTTCTTAAAACGATCACATTAAAAAACACACACACTACAATTTCACCTCTCTCGTACATCCAATGATTTTTTTTTTCAATTCAATTTACTAGGGATCATAGCAGCTTTTGGAACCTTCCCTTTACTTCCCCAATGTAGGAGGATCTATAGTATCAGAGCAATGTTAAATCAATGATTTCTTGTTAAATCACACGATAAGTTTCAAGCCCTTTCTATAGCTCTAACTGTGCCATTAAAGGCAACGGTCCACACTGCGAGCAGCATAGAGCTGCACCATCCCTAGGAGGAATTTGTGGAGGGACTGGCCCCACCCTCTCAGGGTGGGTCCATGTGTGACCCCAGGAACACCTGGAGGGAACATCTTTCATCAGGAAGGATTAATTCAAACGGGAATAGGTGCAGAGAAAGTCTACTGGGATAATCAGTGGCATGGAGATCCTAAGGGTATGTCTACACAGCAGCAGGGAGAGTGCTTCCCAGAGTGGGCAGACAGACACAGGCTAGCTCTGTTTGAGCTAGAGTGCTAAAAATAATAGTGTGGTGGTGGCAGCTTTGGCGAGTGGCCCAAGTACACCCTTCTGGGTATGTACTTGAGCAGCAAGCAAGCTGCTGCCCATGTCACCATGGCCACACTGCTCTTTTTAGCACACTCGATGAGCAGAACTAGCTCAGCTATGTCTGTGCACACTAGGAAGCACCCTCCTAGCTGCCACGTAGACATACCCTAAATGAGCTTGGGTTGTATAGCCAAGCAAAATGAAGGCTGAGAAGAGATATTGTTTTGTATAAATACACCAGGAGAGGGGAAACACCAAAGGGAGAAGAGCTATTCTAGCTAAAGGCAATGTTGGCCCAAGAACAAATGAGTATAAACTTGCCAGGAGTAAATTTAGTCTGGAAATTAGAAGGCTTCTAATCATCAGAGGAGGTAGGTTCTGGAGCAGCCTTCCAATAAGAGGTTGTTTGCTTCCAGCACTAACTAGTTTTAAGATGGAGCTTGATATATTTATTAACGGGATTATATAACGGGGTGCCTGTGATAGTAGGGGAACTGAACTTGAGGTTCCTTCCAGTCCTATGTCCCTGCTTGCCCTCAATTGTATGGATTTTGATTTTTGATAGGCCCTTGTGTGAGATGCTCAGGATAAAGGATTCTTCTTGCATTCTTCACCTCCCCTTGAAATTAAACTGGCCTTTCAACCCATAAGAAAGTGGGTCTCTCCAGAACAGGACTGAGGCCTGCTAGTGCAGTTTTGTTAGAAAATGCACAGCCCTGCTACCTCTACGGTATCTCTTCTGTGTGTAAATGGAGAAAGAGCTCAGTTTCCGGTGCTATGAGTCTGGCATCTTTCATATATGCACTTTACCTTAAAAATAAACAGAGAAAGAAATCAGATGATATGATGCTATGAATTGAGTTGGTGCAAATGTAACCCACACACCACCTGGGTGTGGTGTTGTGTCCCATCTAGTGGCATCAAGACCACTTAGAGAGAGAGATTAATGAGTTTGCTCTACAGCCTTAGCCAACAGCCAGTTGGCTTTAGCTCATGTAGTTAAGGCTCATGCACTAAACTCCCGAGGTCTCTAGTTTGATCCTGCCTGCCGCCGACTGGGGTCTGTCAGTGTTACAAGTGGGGGCTTGTCTGGGATTTCAACTGGGAAGTCTCTGAAGCTCAGGACTTGCTTTCTCAGCTAGGGGAAATATGTAACCTACACACCTTCTGGGTGTGGAGTTGTGTCCCATCTAGTGGCACCGAGACCACTTAGAGAGATTAATGAGTTTGCTTAACAGCCAGTTGGCTTTTAGCTCATTCAGTAGAGGCTCATGCACTAAGCTCCAGAGGTCCCCAGTTAGATCCTGCCCACCAATGACTGGGGGCTGTCGGTGTTACACAAAGGGGCCACAGGGAAGGTGTAAGGAGCCCTCAAGGAATGCCCCTGGCTGAGAGCGATCCCACACTCAGGCAGAGAATGGGCTCAGTTGGATCTGCTCTGCCTCTATAGCACGCCAGATGGTTATGTTATACCTCCCAAATTCCAGCCAGCCATTCATACTTTTTAATTTAGTTCAAATGGCTTTTGTTAGATGTGAACAACAAGGAAATAAAGTAACAAAATAATTGTCATAGTCCTCGTTAGCAAGGTACGTCCAGCCCCATTTCATTCTTGGGTTCAGTCTCTAGCCAACTCTAGATGACACTGTTTCTACAGATGAATCAAGTTGAACTCTTTATCCAGATGTTTTAGATCAAGTAAAGACACCACAGTCACCACAGCTCTGAAAGGTCCACCACCACAATATAAATCTGGAGTAACTCTAACGATGCAGAAATGAGTTACTTGAGATTTATACTGGTGGGAGATCAGAATCAAGTCTAGTGAGTTTATGTATTTTTCAATGTTATTTTTTGTTTTTTTATAAAATTAAGGTTTAAATATGCTAATGATGACTTAAAAACTCCAACAGGTCCAAATAATTAACACCCAAGGAAGGTAAACAAACCTAAATCCTCTCTGTGTATGTGTGTGTGTGTGTGTGTATGATGCTAGTGGAGTAAAATGGAGGAAAATATTACTTGAGAAATTTTTTCTTTGCCCATTGAAAAATTGGCAGGGGGAGGAGGTCAAGGAGGGGGGAGGGTGGCACAGAGGGAATGTTGTTTGTTTTTCTTGTTTTTGTTTCATGCATTAATTTTAATTTTCTTATGTGCTGTTTTGGGTAATTTTTCATATTCTGTGAAAGAAAAACTGTATTTTGCAATCTCTGTACCACAAAAGCTCACAAGAAAGAAGCAAATTACTAGAAAAATTAATTAATAAATAAAAATCCCTAATAAAATAGACATGAAAAGGGCAAAATAAAACTGTGCCATGGTTGTCTCTCTGTTTTTCAGTGACTTGATGCCAGTGCAATCTTTGTGGAAGGGACTAAAGACTCCAAGTCTATCCTCTTCCCTATCAGTTCTACTGATTGGTCATGACATTTTCCTGCCTGTTAATCACTGAGCCCCAGGGAATCTGGGTATTGTAATTTCTGGTCTCTACATCAGAGAAGAAACACAGAAAGAAAATATTGTTTTGGAGGTGTTCAAAAATCTGGGCCTGAAGCTAAACCACATTCTCTGAAAAGAAAGGAATTCCCCAGTGAGAAACCCCCCACATTCTCACAGGACTGCAAGTAAAGAATGCACAACCATCTTTTCACTTCTCCTTTAGAACCAAATCCAAAGGTCTATACTAAGTTTCTAATGAAGCCCAAGGAATTGAACTTTACCTGAGTAAGACCTGAATAGAGATAAAAGAGGAACCTCAGGGTTTGGCCCAGACAATTAAACCAGAAGTGTTTTAGAGAGAGGACCTACAGCATGACTAGGTCAATAAAAATAATACTTATGAGTGTTCTGAAATGCACTGGCAAGAAGGCAAGCTGAACCAAACCTGTGCTGGGAGATTAGCCATAGTGTCCAGGAAGGCAAACTGGCTCGATCTAATCTTGCTCTATTGCTTTCTGTTGGTCTGATCTGGGACCTGTTGAAGTCAATCGAAAGACTCTCATTGACTTGAAAGATACTGGATCAGGCCCATTATTTCTATGAAATGGAAAGTATAAATGGATGGGGGAAGGGCATAGGAGTACATATTAACAACTGATGGAACCTTTTAAAACATGGCCCTCCTGCATGAGAGCTACACTCCTGTAGCTCCTGTATACCCACTTGTACTGATGGTGATCATGAAGACAATTTAGGCAACTGAAACCAAAATTAAAAGGCAGGGACAGTGGGAAATTTGGGTCCTTCTCAGGCTCTTGTATATAACTTTAATACAGTTAGATGTTCAGATGTCACTTGTGCTGTATTCACAAGCTATACCCTATTTTATTTATGTTTTTAACAGCAGCAATCTAAAGTCATTGTGTAACTTCAGCCACAAAAACAATAGCTGAGAAGACCGAAGGGCAATTGGCAATGTCCATTATTTATGCCCTGCCCCCCCCCCCCGCCTGCAGAGACATGTTAAATCGTTTGCATGTGTTCCTTCTGGATATGAGTCATTGTCCTTGTGTGCTACTGTTGACAGATAGTATTGGAGTCCCTTTCAGTATCATATATCAATGTCACTAAGTAAATTCTATTATTACATTGGTTACAATATTGTTAGATTTGCCTCCAAAGGCTGATGCCTCATCATTTGACAAGCTACAAGCTAACGATAACTGTCTTGCACTATGTTCCCTGAGGCTTACCCGTCAGCTGCCAAAAACCCCGGACTGGATTTGGCCCCATGATCTAAATTAGTCTTTCCTTCCTATTATACACTGCGAAGTAAAGTCCTGCAGTAAGGCAGAATGCTATCATCCTGAGGGAAATATTTCTTTACTATGCTATGCAGGAAGGTGGACTAGATGATCATAATGGTCTCCTCTGGCCCTAAAATCTATTAAATCTTGCTACGTCTGCCATTGTTGTAGTAGCAGCTGCTCACTTCTGGCCTCATCAACTTCTCTTATTACAAAGAAATCTGGCTTAGTTTTCAAGATCTGGAGTCAGACCTAAGTGTGAGTCTAATTATATTGCAATAAGGAGTGGCAGAGTTCCTCCAATTCAGTAGAGTCAGAAATAAATAATGCTGCTGCATTTTTTTATGGATTTTGGTTTTAATAGAGTTTGCCTAAACTGTTCCTTCCTTTCTCCTCCCCCGCCCCCAACTTTTTTTTCTTTTAGGGGAACAACTATCTTTGTTTTTTGAGGGTTTTTTTAACAGATTCAGAGCTCTTTGTCTCCTGTATTACTCAACAAACTTAAATTTTTGAATACAAATTACCTACTGCACTGCTGCTGCTCTTTATCTCGGTTAGCCTTCAGTATGATCCCCACAGCTCTGTCCTCCTGAGTGAAACTAACTAAATCTTGTAGTAGCTTTTTATTCTGTGAGTCAGTTTTCCCCGTACACTTTTTTAATGCTTAAGAATGATCCCCCTCCCCCCCTTTTTTTTTGCTTTGGTGACACAAGAGTCTATGCACTGTACTATGAAAAAGAAATCCATTTAAACAAGAAAAAAATTCTGCTTTACGAATATAAAATACTGAGGTTAATTAAATAACACAAGTATCAGAGGGGTAGCCGTGTTAGTCTGGATCTGTAAAAGCAGCAAAGAATCCTGTGGCACCTTATAGACTAACAGAGGTTTTGCAGCATGAGCTTTCGTGGGTGAATACCCACTTCTTCGGATGCAAGTAGTGGACTTGCATCCACTACTTGCATCCGAAGAAGTGGGTATTCACCCACGAAAGCTCATGCTGCAAAACCTCTGTTAGTCTATAAGGTGCCACAGGATTCTTTGCTGCTTTTACAGATCCAGACTAACACGGCTACCCCTCTGATACTTGTGTTATTTAATTAACCTCAGTATTTTATATTCGTAAAGCAGAATTTTTTTCTTGTTTAAATGGATTTCTTTTTCATAGTACAGTGCATAGACTCTTGTGTCACCAAAGCAAAAAAAAAGGGGGGGAGGGGGATCATTCTTAAGCATTAAAAAAGTGTACGGGGAAAACTGACTCACAGAATAAAAAGCTACTACAAGATTTAGTTAGTTTCACTCAGGAGGACAGAGCTGTGGGGATCATACTGAAGGCTAACCGAGATAAAGAGCAGCAGCAGTGCAGTAGGTAATTTGTATTCAAAAATTTAAGTTTGTTGAGTAATACAGGAGACAAAGAGCTCTGAATCTGTTAAAAAAACCCTCAAAAAACAAAGATAGTTGTTCCCCTAAAAGAAAAAAAAGTTGGGGGGGGGGGAGGAGAAAGGAAGGAACAGTTTAGGCAAACTCTATTAAAACCAAAATCCATAAAAAAATGCAGCAGCATTATTTATTTCTGACTCTACTGAANCCCTCTTGAAACCAAAGCAGATCTGAGATGATGTATGATCATGTCCCAGGGTTCTTATACATTTTCAGCAGCCTTTTGGCCTGAGAAAACAACAGGCTTAATTCTCCTTCCTCTAAACATCATGGCAATTAGCACAGGGTAATTTATCCATTAAACAGTTCAGCTACAGGTTACTACAACCTTTAAAGAGACATATAGACAAGACCTGTTTGCTGACACCACAAGACCTGAGCAAACATTTACCCTTGAGATCTCTAACAATGCAGACTTGCGTTTTAAAGCTTTATTTATTTACCTATCTCTCTAACCAGTTTTTAAGGTTCATCCCTAAGTCAGGTTATTCTATGAGTTAATTAACTCTTTCTGGCCCTGTCATGAGATATTATATTATACTCATAACGTCACAGGTACGTATAAAATGAATGGGGGGAGGAGGACGAGGAGAATATTATTTAAAATGTATGGCCCAGGTCATTCCCTCCATGTGCAAAAAGGGGTAAGGAGCTGGGAACTCTGTCAGGTTCCAGTCATGGTGTTTCTATCAAATTTGTTCCTATGGGATGAGACATGAGCTGGGTCTTCCACAGGACTGAGGAGGAAACAGGAAATTGGACTTACCAGGACCTGCGGGGCCTCTGAGTCCAGTCCCTTGCTATCGCAGGCAACCCTGTTATATGGTCCCATTGATAAACTTATCAAGCTCCATCTTAAAACCAGTTAGTGGCCCTGGAACTCTGGCTTGAGTGCATTACGTTTTTTTAGTTTTGCTTTCACTTCAGATGCGAAAAGTTATCCATTTCTATATGGGGGGGGGAGGGGAAGGATGAGTATCTAACATTGAATGAGACTACTTGTGGAACAAGGTAATATTCACTGTAAGGGTAACAGAATCTGGCATTTAGGTAGGGAATCACTGCCAGTTTGTTTCACAATCCAGTGAGCAAAGAGCACCTACCTGACCTCCCACAGCAAAGATTCCTAACCAAATGAAAGAGTTACTATGGGGTCTTGGGGAAGCAGAAATGGTGATACCTCCTGCTTCTGCACTACCTGGCGGAGTCCCACTCATGATTGCAGAAGGAACAGTTTGGGCCTATGTCATTGTCTCAAAAATTCCCTTAGTATTGTCAGATATTTGTCTAAGAACCCCCTGAATAGATTACAAAACCTGAGAAATCATGGAATCATAGAAATCATAGAAATGTAGGGCTGGAAGGGACCTCAAGAGGTCATCTAGTCCATCCTCCTGTGCTGAGGAAGGAACAAGGTTTTTGTCTAACCTGCTCTTAAAAACCACCAATAAGGGGGATTCCACAACCTCTCTAGGTAACCTATTCCAGTGCTTAACTACCCTTGTACCTAGGTAACCTATTCCAGTGCTTAACTACCCTTGTACCTAGGTAACCTATTCCAGTGCTTAACTACCCGGACATTTTTTCTGATATCTAAACTAAGTCTCCCTTGCTGCAAACCAAGCCAATTACTTGTTATCTACATATGCCTTTGTAAGGGCTGGTCCACACTAGGGGCGGGGATCGAAATAAGATACGCAACTTCAGCTACAAGAATAGCGTAGCTGAAGTCGAAGTATCCTATTTCGATTTACCCGCGCTTACCTCGCGTCCTCGCAGCACGGGATCGACGTCCACGGCTCCCCCGTCGACTCCGCGAACTCCGCTCGCCCTGCTGGAGTTACGGAGTCGATGTGAGCGCATTCGGGGATCGATGTATCGCGTCCAGACGAGACGCGATACATCGATCCCCACTACATCGATTTCTACCCGCCGATCCGGGCGGGTAGTGTGGACCTAGCCTAAGTCACTAATGCAAGATGGGTTCTATAGAACTAAAGATTTCTGCAAAGTGCTAACTGTTTTAAAAGTGACATGCTCTGAATGATGCTGATGTCTGTATGTTTACATCTTATTAATTGTAAATGAAATCCAAGTTTTTGAGTCTCAATGCACATTTTCATATTGTTTGGTGATAATCTAGGAGGGATGATTCTCTGTGTTATTGTTATGGCTAACACATAATCCATGTATGGGGTAACATACAGAAAGACAAGAAAAAATGGCTGCTTTAAAATAAAAGAGCAGGACACTTTTCTTCTTTTAATAAGCTTGTTCAGGAGAAACAGTCAAAATGTGTCTTTGAACTATGCTATAGTTTCAAGTAATGGTGACCCCTCCAACCTCTCCATGAAAGTTGTGGGAATTAAAGGAAATCACTCAGCTCTTTGGTCTTGTAAACTACATCATACATTCTTTGCACTATAACAATATTATAAGGTAATACAATATAGTCTAAACTATACTCATGCAAAATTAACAACTTCAGTCTCCAACCAAAAGGTAGAGGAATGCATATCTTCTACCCTCACCTAATTCCTGGGGAGATTCTCCTCTCCAGGTCAGCCAACCTCAAAGATCTTAGACTACAACCAGATTTAAGTTTACATTGTCTTGAACAGAATTATTTAATCATGTGATGAATCTTCAGTTCAGTGCCAAGAATGTCTAGACAGTCTAAACTACCCATACAGACCTTATAACATTAAAGTTGCCAGAAGTGCATTCAGAATTCCAGATCAGAAAAGGGAAAATCCACNTAATGCAAGATGGGTTCTATAGAACTAAAGATTTCTGCAAAGTGCTAACTGTTTTAAAAGTGACATGCTCTGAATGATGCTGATGTCTGTATGTTTACATCTTATTAATTGTAAATGAAATCCAAGTTTTTGAGTCTCAATGCACATTTTCATATTGTTTGGTGATAATCTAGGAGGGATGATTCTCTGTGTTATTGTTATGGCTAACACATAATCCATGTATGGGGTAACATACAGAAAGACAAGAAAAAATGGCTGCTTTAAAATAAAAGAGCAGGACACTTTTCTTCTTTTAATAAGCTTGTTCAGGAGAAACAGTCAAAATGTGTCTTTGAACTATGCTATAGTTTCAAGTAATGGTGACCCCTCCAACCTCTCCATGAAAGTTGTGGGAATTAAAGGAAATCACTCAGCTCTTTGGTCTTGTAAACTACATCATACATTCTTTGCACTATAACAATATTATAAGGTAATACAATATAGTCTAAACTATACTCATGCAAAATTAACAACTTCAGTCTCCAACCAAAAGGTAGAGGAATGCATATCTTCTACCCTCACCTAATTCCTGGGGAGATTCTCCTCTCCAGGTCAGCCAACCTCAAAGATCTTAGACTACAACCAGATTTAAGTTTACATTGTCTTGAACAGAATTATTTAATCATGTGATGAATCTTCAGTTCAGTGCCAAGAATGTCTAGACAGTCTAAACTACCCATACAGACCTTATAACATTAAAGTTGCCAGAAGTGCATTCAGAATTCCAGATCAGAAAAGGGAAAATCCACACTAATGTCTAAAAACCTTCAAGAAATAATATTCACACAGTGTTCCTAGCTGGAAGGCAGGAGCAGATTCTTAATTTCAAATTAGTTAAAAGGGGTATAGCTAATAAAATCAAGGTTTGTTTATTTTATGATGAATGAAAATGAATTGTGAGGGCATGCACAGAATGCTCTGGGCAGCCTGACAACATTTAAAATCCATAACATTTGACAATCAGCAACAATAAAGCCATCTTAATTTTCTCATGCCAACAGCATTTACCAACAAATGAAAATAAATTACAGGGAATATTCCTGACTATGGGTATTACAGTAACACTTAAGGGCTCTAGCTGAGCGCTGGGGCTCATTGTGCTAGCTGCTGTTACAAACATAATATGAGAAGGCAGACAAAGAACAGGAAGGGGAAGTGAGGTGCAGAGAGGGAAAGTGATTTGCCCAAGGTCACATAGCAGGTCAGTGACAGAGCCAAGAACATAACTCCACTCTCTGGACTTTTAATCCAGTGCTTTATCCACTTGACCACACTGCCTTTTAAAGTGTTCTGAAGTTACCTTTTCATTCAGCTGAAAAATCCTGGCAGAACAAAGTTAAAAGCACTTTGTCATATTGAGAAGTTCTTATCTTTCCCAGTAAGAAGGTACAACGGAACTATTACTGTATCAAAAGAAAACTACATTTCAATTTTGCTTACTTTTAACCATGAAACGACATTTGATTTTGTCTATACCTTGGATTTGGCTATTGATTTTAATTATATTATTTGATTAGTTACTATTCTCGTGATGAATATTGCTTTCTCACATGAGTAAAGTCCCTTTGACAGACAGCTCTAGCTCATGCAAACTGTTTGAAACTGATGAAATATGCTGTGAAAATCAGCTTACAAAGGTTTCAAGTAACTGTTTTTTTGTTCGTTTTTTAAACACATTAGATTGGGGAGGGGGGAGTTACTTTTTAAAAATAGAGCAGAACTTACAATGGCTGGTTGCTATCTTTAAGGTCCTTATTATGCAAAAATAGACTCCACAGCTGCATGTCTACAATTTAGAAGATAAGGTTTTAAAAATAGACCCTCTTTGGCAGCCACAGAATTTATTAAGAGTTGTGTGATCTACCTCCTCCACAGCATGGAGTCCATGTTCTGCTTTTCCTGATTACCACAATCTGCAATGAGATGATTTTGGATTCTGTCTGGCAGGCTCTTCTGAGCATGCTCAAAGAGTGCCCCTGCATGTCTGCGCAAGTGGCTGAATTTCTTGGGTTGATTGGCATAAGTAATTTTTGCACTTAGAGAAAAAGAATTAACTCATTCCACCAACTCCCATTGTCTTATTTCCCCCCTCTGTTTCCCTCCCAGCCTTTCCATTTTATTTTATGTCCTAACTTACCCCACAGTTTCATGCTCTCCAAGTAATCTTCAGTCATTCTGTACCCCAGATTTCATGCAGCTGCTCCTTAAAAAAAAAAAAAAAAAATCCTCCTGACTGTAGATGTTGTGTTGATTGAACTGGCTTGGTGTAGATTAGAGTTGTTCAAATTGTTCCATTGAGTTCAAATTTGAACTAATCTGTGAACTAACAGTGGTTCATTCCAGTTTGATTTGTGTTCATGGATAACTACAATCTCTAACAGGCTTATGTTCATGGTATAATTTTTGCTGGGTTTCTTGGGATAGGTTACTTTCTGGAGTCACATGGTATTTCTCCTGTGTCCTTCATTGGTTGAATCTATCAGGAGAATTAACCTGGATTATCAGAAGCCATTTTCACCTGGTATCTCAGAGAGGAAGGTTGCCTTTCAGCTGATCCATCTGGAAAAGTCAGGAAAAAAGTTCCTACCAAATCCTGAGTCTGCCTATCTGACTTAGGACAGGTTAAGTAGCTTAGTCTATGTGGCACATTTTGTTATCTTTTGTGCATCTCACACTTACTAGGAATTGTCTCCGATTTTGTAGTTTGTCACCTAATGTAACCCAATATTCCCAATATTGAACTATACACTCCTGTAGATCTCCCGCATTATTTGTGGCCATCTTGTTCTTTTACATTTAATTAGATAGATATTATCTATCTCATTCTCCTCTCTCTAATCATTTTTATTTTATCATTCTCATCACTGTATTATCACGGTACCTAACAAAATGATATAAAATCCATTTTATAATACACAATGTAGTCTAGGTGCTTCCCTCTTTCCCCCAATGCAGTTATTTCCTCCTCCTCTTTTTTCATCACTTTGGTGTCATTACTCTGGGAAAGCAAGGTTAAAGTGAGCTTTGTTATTCAGAAATTGTTCAGATTTGTGGCCATTCACCTATCTACTTTGGATGTGAGTTCACAAGTCATTGGCCAGCTGCTGATAAAGCTCTAGGTGAAGAGTGTCCAGGCTTAGAATGGGACAAAAATTTGGGGCTGCAACTTCTTTTCGGTGACAGATGGATATTTGATTACTTCAATGTGTTTCTAAATTTACTTTGGTTTCACTGAATTGTTCATTTTGGGAAAAACAACCAAAAAAAAATACCCAGAAAGCCAGAAAAAATCAAAACATTTCATTTGACATTTTCTAAATGCCACATATAGACTTTTTTCGTTTGACGTTACTTTTTATTTCAATATTTCATTTAATTATAGGTTAAAAATGCAAAAAAAATTTAAATGGTCAAAATTGAAAAAAAAATTGATTTTGTCAAAATGAAATGTTTCATTCTACCTGAAATAATAATATTTATTATTTTATTTTAACTTTTCAAGTTTCAGAAACATTTGAAAATTTTAATTTTAGATCAGACCCAAAATGATATTTCCCCCCCCCCAACTTTTTGAATTTGTCAACAAACAAAAAGATCAACAACTCTATCCAAGTGGACAAGTGTCACTGGAGGCAATAGTTGGCAAATTATTTTATTAGCATACTAAGAAATGTGGAGTTACAGACTTGTTGTAGTTGTCTAGGTCCATTGCATCCAGTGATGGCTTCTTGCAGTACCAGTCAGATAGCAGTGTGCTTTATGGGGAGTGTCAGATTGCCTTCCTCAAGATAATATTAGCAATCTCTGGGGTAGACTGCTACTTTAGGCTCAGCCCTGAGTATAGGGTGGTGCAGCAAGTCACAAATCCACCTACCCTTCTTGCCCTGGGGAGGAATTAAGTTGCAACGCTTCTTTCCAGGCTGCAGCTTATGCTTGGAGGGGTATGTGAGTTGAGCCAAAATTCCGTCCCCCTCTCCACCTACTTATTCATAGAGAGCGTTTTTGTTGTGCAGGATCCAGACCCAAACTCTGGGCAGACTTTTATATAGCCATGCAAGAGGTTAGGGGAGTGGAGCTCACTTTTCCTTGCTCTTTTCAATAGTGGTAGAAGACAATTATACAATTTCTGCTGCTGCTAGACGTGGTCCCAGGTACTCCTTATTATCTTTTACCACCCTGAAAGGGCACACATCTGAGTTGCATGTGGTGGCTTGGATTTACTTCAGTGCTTCTAGTATTTCTTGCTGCATGAATGGACCAAATTCCCAGGAAAAGCATTGCTTTTGGTGCAGGTATATACAGGGCGGCATGGCTCTTTTAATGCTCCACCGTGCTAGCAGATGTTAGAACTCTGTAGGAAAATGTGTATGTCTAGGACCTGTATCTGCAGATTCCCTAGGTGGCAACTTCCTCCATACTGCCACCTAACAGCTTTGGCAACAGAAACAGCAAGTCATGAGCCTCTGTGGCCCACACACCCCATAAACTGTGCCAGCCATGGAGGGCTGAATTGACAGCCCATTTCCCATTCCTGCTTGGTCCTGACATCCTTCTTAAACCATTGGAGGATACAGGAAGTTCGTCTTTGCAACTAGGTAGAATCCTAGCTAGCTGCTGCTACAGACCCCGCTTCCTTGTGCTGCTCGTGGTTCCTGGCCCTGACTTTTCCTCCTGGTTCTGATACCCAGTTTCTCAGTTGGCCTTGTTTTCTATTTTTGGTTCCTGACCCTGAATTGACAAATGACTCCAATTCCTGATGTCTGGCTCTAGCCACCAGGCTGGCCACCTATGCCCTGGCTCTGAGAAAATGCCAATTAATTCTGCCATCTCATTGCTGCAGATGGCTTACTAACTCCATGCTGAATATAAAGGAAGGAGAGAGTGGCTCTTTGGTCAGCTAGAACAGCCAAGCTTGGGAGAAAAGCTTTTACACTTTTATTGCTGTTTCCATTACCATTAAATCCAACCCAAGGAAGGGGATACATTTTGGACTAAAGACAGCATGTAGACTCGGTGGGAGCAGGGCAAGAACCCCACCTGCTTGCATTAATTAATCCAGCATACACTATAGCATCGTGTGCAAATAATGAGCAGTGATGAATCATAAGAATGACTCATCCAGTCCCAGCTTTGTCTACAGGAAAATGTGGGTAGTATGCATTTTAGCATCAACCAACAATTTGGATAACATGACAATAGATAAAGAAATAGTATAAAGATTTTGGAAGAAAATGCTGCTTCAATGGCAACACAATAATAACCATTTAAAAAAATACCATAATGGTACTAGTCAATGGCTGATGAGACTTGCTTATTTTTATAACAGTATTGGGACTATTGTTTTATGTATAAAAGTGGTATCTCTGTCTCTTTAGAGGAAGCATTCTTATAAGTTTTCAATATGTAATAAAGATGGATAATTGTATTTAGCCAGTAAAGAGAAGATAATATACTCCTTTCCCTTAATGAAACATTCATCTGAGTGTGCGGATTTTGAAGGCCAGCAGGATTTTGAAGGTAGCAGTTTAAGTTGTTTGGAATACACTGATCAGTTCTCAACCCCTCACCACCCCCCAACAACTACAAGTCTGCAAGAGAAAAAACACACTGAATGGTTCTATTTAGAGCTTGTCTACACTGGCAAGTTTCTGCACAGTAAAGCAGCTTTTTGCACTCAAACTGCAGACGTGTACACACTGCCAAGCCACTTTGTGCGCAGAAACTCCTCAGTTACAGCGCTGCAAAAAAACCACCTTGACGAGAGTCGTAAGGCTATTTGCGCAGAGGATCCAGCGCTCTGTTGCCAGTGTAGACACTTGATTGCTTTCTGCGCTGTAATTGGCCTCTGGAGCTGTCCTATGCCTCAAGTGACTGCTCTGCTCATTGTTTTGAACTCGGCTGCCCTGGAGACACGCGCCCCTCCCCTTTCAAAGCACCGTTTGACAGCCGTTGCGCGGAATGCTTGTGCTGTTGAACACAGAGGCAGGTGTGTGTGTGTGTGTGTGTGTGAGAGAGAGAGGGAGAGAGATTGCTGTGCAGAGAGCCCAGGGAGGGAGGCGGGGGCTGATGTTGGGGTTTCCCCCTCCCCCTGCCTCAGGACTGGTTGCTTCCTGCTGCTGTCTGAACTTACAAGACAGCATGCTGGCACACTCTCTGTCCCCCAAAACACACTGTCTCGTTCCCCCTCCATACACACACACACTCCCTGTCACACACTCTCCCCCCACAACCCCAGTTGAAAAGCAGCTGGCAATATAGTAGGATTCCCATGGAACAATGGGATTGGGAAACCTGTATCATGTGATGCTGTGCCTGCCCCATGAGGCATTGCACCCTGTGGCCAGTTGCATAGTGGGATAGCTACCACAATGCACAGCTGTCTTTGCCGTTGCAAGAGCTGCTAATGTGGATACGCTCCAGCGTCACAAGGAGCACAGTGTGGATACGCAACAGCGGTTTAATTCCAGCATTTTAATAAAAGTGGTATAACTTGTGGCGCAGAAACTTGCCAGTGTAGACAAACCCTTAGAACCCAAGATGCAGTATCCAAGCAGTGAAGTACCTGTCATCTCATTGCCTCCTCATGTGATCCCAAAATGGGACAAAATAGTGTGGATTATGCAGTCCAGATTGATTAGCAGCTTCTATTGCAACTTTTGTAGCTACTATGGCAGAAGAAAAGTAGTTTCCCTTCTTCTTTTACTGTAATCCTGCAAAAACTTTTTGTCCTGATGGACAGGGCCGGCGCAACCCATTAGGCGACCTAGGCAGTCGCCTAGGGCGCTGCTATTTTGGGGCCGCCCGTTGAAATTTGGGGGCGGGACCTTCCGCCGCCGCTGTTGGGGGCGGCATTTCGGGGGCGGGACCTTCCACCGCCTAGGGCGCCGGAAGAGCTGGCGCCGCTACTGCTGATGGACTCTGAGTTGATTTTTCACTATTGGCAATTTAGCACATAGCCTACATGCTGAATTTGCCATAGTTTGAACAATGATCTTCTTGGCCAGTTCAGAGAGAGGTGGTAGCTTTGTGTCAACACATGTTTACTTGGCATTGTCTATGTCAAAGGTGAGATTGACAAGGAAGAAGAGGTAATATCTTTTATGAGATCAACTTCTGTCAGTGCAAGATACAAGTTTTTGAGATACACAGAGCTCACCTTCAGATCTGGGGAAGGAAGCAGAGTGTCTGCAAGCAAGTTGGGACAGGTTGTTACACAGTAGAGATAACACATGTTGAAGGCAGTCACTTGAAATAAAGTAGGCAATATGGGATTAGATTGTTATGCATAAAGGGTTTGAAGTGGGCAATTAAGGGTAGATGGCAGTGCGGTGTGTTACAAATTGTTGTAATGAGCTGTAAAACCAGTGTCCCAGTTAAGTCCCTGGCTTTTGATGTCTAGCAGAGATATGAATCTCACCCTCACCTTTTGAAGGTGTTATGCAATTTTCCTTTGGGAACAAGTATTGAAAGATCAGATATGGTGTGATACCTTCCATGAACAGAAGC
This sequence comes from Platysternon megacephalum, assembly GCA_003942145.1. Classification (NCBI taxonomy): domain Eukaryota; kingdom Metazoa; phylum Chordata; order Testudines; family Platysternidae; genus Platysternon; species Platysternon megacephalum. Next base: position 1,700,125 of record QXTE01000155.1, read on the forward strand.
TGTTCCAATAAAAGATGTTACCTCACCTATCTTGTCTCTCTCATATCCTGGGACAACACGGCAAACAAAGTTGAGGTTGTGAAGAACAATGAGCTTGGGGAATTATAACACTAGGTTAGGCAGCTGGTGCATTATTTGCTCTAAGAAGCTGGTAGGCCCAAACTTGTGTAAGCAGGGTCTGAATGAGCTCTCCCCTGACATCTAGTGATGAACTGGGGGAAAAGACTTCAGGAGCAGACTGTATTTGCATAGACATACCTGCTCTGCCTAGGTATTCAGCAGATGGAGGGGCTTTGCCAAAGTGATCAATTTTAGCTGATTTTGGGCTATAAATCACTTTAGTAATGGAATGTTGTTATTCTTACTTTATAAGTAAAGGGCAGCAGGAAAGTATGTAGCCTGCTCTGATTGAGGGAGTCAACCTAAACTAAACCCCACTTGCTAAGCAAGGGGTAGGGATGCCAAATCCCAGTGAAAATGAGAGGAGATGGGGGTAGGCATTTCTATATGGTGGTGTGGACTTTGCTGAAATAGTCTGAGGCACCAGGTGATTCTTTTCTCTCAAGTGATAGAACTGTTTAGGCTCAGTTGAGAGTCCTTATTTCTGTTCAGTGATTAGTAGAACTGATGTCTGATGAGCAGGTCTAGGGGTTGCCTTAGACCTGGTGTGGGGATACAGTTGCTGTGAAAGACAATACAGAGACTGTAGTGAGTTTCCCCACTACTCACTGAAATCTCCAAGCGCTGTGTTAAGTGGTGAAACCTCAGAATGTGGCATCACAGTGAGCAGAAAGCAGTGGCAGGTGGCGGTGAGTATCAGCAGAGTTAACAGCAGCAGTTGTGAGCCAGTTGCAGAGGCAGCGGCAGCAGTAGTGGCATTGCTTGATTGCCCCCCCCTCCCTTCACAGGTGGGAATGAACCCACATGAGTGCACTTCTGAACTCTGGGTCTTTGCTAACCAAGGCCAGCCAACTGTGAGTAGAGTGCAGCAGAGGGAGAGGGGAGTGGTGTGATAAAGGAACATTAATTCATTGGACTTTTGCACCACAAAATGGGAAACTGAGGCAAAGTCTACTGTCCAACATACTGTGGGGTGGGTGTTTGCTTATGGTATGCTTTTGAGTCATGGCTGTGGTATTTTCTGAAATTAATGCTGGGTTCTCTTTTCCCTTTGAATTAAAGTTTTATTTTGTTATAAACAGATTCAGTGCTCGCAAGAGGGGAAGTATTTCCTCTTAGAGGCACCCAGGTGTGGTTTTTTGTTTTCCCAGATTACTGGGTGGGGGCTAGTTCTGTTTTGCATTGAACCCAGCCCTTGTTGTTGTTGACTGCACCTGGCAGAAGGGTTACACTGGCAGTCATCAGTTGGAGTTTGATGCCTGTGTCTCTGTTGGTGTTTTGGGTGAAGAGCATGCTGATAGGAATAGTTCATGTTCTAGTTATACGGCTATTCTATGGCATTGGGTTAATCATCCCTGTGATAACTGGAATTTGGGAGCATAAGGAATGTTTGGGTGCCAATAGCAGCTGAAGTTCAAATTCTCCAAATACCAAGGGCCTGGCAGTGTTGTCTCATCCTTTTGTTAAGGGAATTTGCATGGTGGCCATTGTAGGTCAACAAAGGATCAAATATACATATAAATATTCATATTTATGAATCTGAATATAATTGTTTGGCTTTAGTCATCCGAGAGTTGTGAAAATCCTCTCATTTTAGTTGGGGCCTTTTGCAATATTGGATATGCGAAATATCTTAAGTAACACACCCACCTTCAAGCTTTATAGATTTAGAACTTCAATGTTACATAAATTAGTTGTTTCAAACCTCCTGATGTTAGAGACAAATAATCTTTCTTGCAGAAGTTATAGGGGAAAATGATATTACTTTGCTAGTGATCTGTCTGGATAGCTAATTCCTTGTCTTCCCACACAAAATCAATGGTGGATTTGAACTGTAGTTCTTAAATTATTTTTTAGTGCAAACTTTGGGATGATCTGCTAAGGTCATTGTTCTATAGGCTGGTAGAAAAGTGGGGAACCAACCATGCTGAATTTTTGCTTGTCAGAACAAATGTCCCTCCAGCAGTGGCAGATTAATAATTTTGCTGCCCATAGGCCCTGAAATAATTACCGCCACTGGCCCCCCCCCGACTCCCCCCTTTTCCCCCCCCCCTTCCACCCCCCCCCCCCCCGCCCCGTCCCCCCCCCCCCCCTGTGACCCCCCCCCCCCCCGCCCCCCCTCTTCCCCCCCTCCCCGCCCCCCCCCCCCTCTTCCCCAGCATGCCGCGTTCCCCCTCCTCCCCCCTCCCTCTCTGACCAGAGAAACAGCTGTTTCGCGGCGCAAGCGCTGGGAAGGAGGGGAGAGAAACAGGAAGCGGCGGCGCGCTCGCAGAGGAGGTGAGCTGGAGCAGGGGAACTTCTCCGTGGGTGCTCAAATTTGCCACCCCTGCAAATTTGCCACCCTAGGCCTAGGCCTTGTCGGCCTAGGCGATAATACGCCGCTGCCCTCCAGCCAATTAGTAGCAGTTCGGGTAGGATAATGACGGGTCAATTTTGTGAGCGGGGAGAAAATGGAGGGCCAATTGGGCAAAGAGATATTATGTTGTTACACTGTAAAGTTTAAGAAAGCTAGTGAACATTTGTGCTAGCAACACTTATTAGCAGACCTCACTTGTAAGCTCATTGTCTTGAACTAAATAGTTGTGGATGTGAAGTGGGAGGCAGGAACAAGATATGGATGTAAATACAAATTAATTGGCCTCAGGTCAATCCATTTCCTTCCCACTTGCAAAATTTTTATATATCCAGGGTCATTCCCAATCCTTTCTTCTCCCACCCAAGAGCTCTACTTTTATCTGTAACTTTCCCTTGGGGTCTTTTACCATATTGGCCATTTAATCTTAATTTTTTCTGCATGCTAATTAATGTTGAACAGATATCGTATCCCTGATTTTTTCCATTGTATTGGTTTGCTTGTCAGGACTACAGCAGTATTCATAGGACCTGAGACAAGATATAAAAGTCATCTGCTCCATGTGAAGGCTCATGTACAGTAACTCCTCACTTAACGTTGTAGTTATGTTCCTGAAAAATGCGACTTTAAGTGAAACCATGTTAAGCAAATCCAATTTCCCCATAAGAATGAATGTAAATGGTGGGGGAGGGGGGTTAGGTTCCAGGGAAATTTTTTTCACCAGAGAAAAGACTATATATATATATATATATATATATACACACAGTATAAGTTTTAAACAAACAATTTAATACTGTACACAGTGATGATGACTGTGAAGCTTGGTTGAGGTGGTGGAGTCAGAGGGTGGAAGAGGGTGGGATATTTCCCAGGGAATGCCTTACTGCTAAATTATGAACTAGAACTCAGCTGAGCCCTCAAGGGTTAACACATTGTTGTTAATGTAGCCTCACACTCTATAAGGCAGCACGAATGGAGGAAGGGGAGACACCAAGGCAGACAGAGACAGAAACACACCCCCTGTGTGTGTGTGAGAGAGAGAGATGTGCATTTCACCTTTAAGTACGCTGACCCCACTCTAAGTACACTGTCTTTTTAGATCAGGAAGTTGAGACAGCAGCTGCTGCCTGCAAGCTCCCTCTCTCCTGAGCCCTGTCATGTCCTCCCCCCCACCCCCCCGCTCTATGGAAGATGGGGTAAGTGGTTGGCAGGAGCAGGGGGGAGGGAGACACCCTGATATTAGCCCCCCTCTTCCCGCCCCTCTCCCCGCACAGCAAGCAGGAGGCTCTTGGGAGCATCTTGAAGACAGAGGGCAGGAGCAGCACATGGCAGTGGGGGGAGGGACAGCTGAACTGCTGGCAATTGATAGCCTGCAGGGCAGCTGCCGCATAGGAAACTTAGGGGAGCAGGGAGCTGATAGGGGGGCTGCCAGTCCACCCTGGTTCCAAGCCCCCACCAGCTAGCTCCAAGGGCTGCTCTTTCTGCAAGCAGTGGACAAAGCAGGCGACTGCCAAACAATATTATAAGGGAGCATTGCGCAACTTTAAACGAGCATGTTCCCTAATTGATCAGCAATGTAACAACGAAACAACGTTAACTGGGATGACTTTAAGTGAGGAGTTACTGTATATATATGCTAGAAAGAGCTAATGTGAGTTTGGTCAGTATGTAAAAGTCTGAATAAAGAAATACAGCCACAGAGTACATTACTACCAAGTATTTTTATTGATCTCTAACAGCTCTGGCAACACTATATCTGGAATATTGCATTCAGCTAGGTACCTCAGTACTAGATATATCGTGTTTTGGAGCAGAGAACGGATAGCATCCCTGGAAAAAAGTCATCTCCCCCAGCAAATATTATGACAATAACCCTCTTTTAACAATATTGCTCAATTCAGCAGACCTCTCACCTACCTCAGGCTGTAGATTTGGCCTTTCTGTGGCTTTGTGTTCATCGTTCTTTTAGAGGCTGTACTTTCGCCACATCCATCCTCTGCTTTTTGTTTGAACATTTTATTAATGTTTGTTGCATTGACATTGTGATCGACCCTTACTGACCACTTAAAAAAACCCTAACTAGCTAGCTAAGTTTGGTTTCTCAATTTGACCATCTTCACTCACTGCCCAGATTTTTTATTTTCACACCATGCAACAGCAGCATAGATGCTTTACCATGACAATTAAGATGCTAAATCAAGTATAACTTACACACACACACAGATGACACAGATAACGCAGGCTGTGTCTCACTTGCTCCTTTTAAAGGTATACACGACACACCTAAATAATGGATTTGATTTGATAAACTGTATGTCTGTAAAAAAGTTGTGTAAACATAGCAACCAGAGTTGTCTAAAAACTTATAAAGAATATACTTATGTATAGACTGTGATAGCGACTAGATTTGCATTTTTAAGACATCAAGGAAAGGCACACTTGCAATTCAAAAACAATACGGGCAGCAAAGGATTATTGTTAACTGATGATATTGTCGTCCCCTCCAAGGGTAGTAGACAAGTTAGATTTATTGCCATAACTTAGCCAAGATTATGGCAATGCTTTGTATAGCCTATAAGGCGGTTCATGAAAAACAAAACAATCACCAGGCCATATCAAAATGTTGCTTGCCATAGACAGCTAAATAAACTAAAGAAAATTAAAAAAAATGCAAATCAGATAAATAGAAAAAAGGTATGGCTTAAAAGACATCAAAATTTAAAGGGGCATTCCCTCTCAAGAGCACTATTTTGCATCATTTTTGTTTTCATCAGAACATGTTTGAAATAATAAAAGGATATTTAAAAAAAACCAATTCAAGCAAAAATGAAAAATGTAAAGTAAGGGGTTTTCTGGCTGGGACAAAGACACAGGAGCGTGGAAACAGCGGTGCAGAGAATAAGTTTTTATTGCACGACACACAAATTATATAGCCGCACAGTGAGGGGAAGGGCTGCAGCACCAACATGTTCTGCTGTCTGCTCTCTTGCTCACCCTCAGTCCCAACTCCAAAACTAAACTTAAAATGTGGCTGCAGCCTCCACCCCACACCTAAATATTCTAACCCCACACGGTAACCGCTGACCCAACCCCCCAGTCAGTTACTACCTATCCCCATAGCAACTCGCCCTAACTGACATCAGCACAACCCAATACACAACACGTACAAGGGACTTATTTTAGCAAGGGACACTCCCACAATTAGATAAATGTGCCAACACACTCTTCCAATATCCTTATGAGGATAACAAAAGGAACTAGTCTGCGGGACTAGTCTCACACAGCTGCCCTAAAACACTGCACAAAATGCATACTGGGACATCTACAACACCTGGCACATTACACAAAACTAGTCCATGACAACAGTTAATTTATAAAAACAATATTTATTATTCATTCTTGAAAATGTCTTTCCGGTACAGCGTACCAGCAATAAATGTCTTAATGGTACAGCGTACCTGACCGTACCGGCTTACTTGCACCACTGGTGAGGCTAAATTAGTTAATATTTGTAATGTGGATTTTTTGGGATGGATGGCAATATTCAAGTGCAAAATACTATTATTTTCCCTCAAATATTACATCTATCGCTTATGAAATAGCTTCACATGTTCCGTTCCTAGGTTGCAACAGTATCCTCCAGGACATAATGAAATGTCTGTTGTCAGGGAGGCATCTGCTTTCCCCAATAAGTAGTGATTCTGATGCATGCATGGCAGAAACTGGATGATCTACGACCACATAAGAGCACTTAATAAAGACTATGGAACAAGACTTCAGCCATTCACCAAACTCATGAACTGTGGAAAGATATTCCTCCAATCCACACGACAGTCTATAAACATCATGCAATAAATTTAATGCTGATCCTGCCCAAAAGTAGACTCTTCTTCTTCTTCTGTTTTTTATTTATTTATTTTAGTAGCACCCAAAATGTGCTAGAGACTTTCGAAACACAGAGGAAAAGACAGTCTTTGCCTTAAAGAGTACATGGTACAGTCTGAGCCTTGACCTGAAATCCAATTTTATCTCTCTGGTTAAGAAAGAAGCTGCTCAAAAACAAGTTGGATTGAGTTAGCCTGAATTCCCTGTCCTAAATGATTAAGAATGACAGACTGATTGAAGAGACAAGGTGAGTGAAATAATATATTTTATTGGATCAACTTCTGTTGTTGAAAGAGACAAACTTTTGAGTTACACAGAGCTCTTCCTCTGAACAAGAGTTCTGGGTAGCTCAAAAGCTTGTCTTTTTCATCAACAGAAGTCGATCCAATAAAAGATATTATCTCATCCTCCTTGCCTCTCTAATATTTTGAGGCCAACACAGCTACAACAACACTGCAAAGAATGATTGAACTAAGATTGATGTCTATGTGGTGGAAATTAATGGTAAAATAGAATAAACAGGGGACAGGATGAGGGGCAGTTCCCCTAGACTGGAGTAAGAGGCACAGGTCTGTGCAACCCCTATCAGTGTTGGTATTCGTGAACCCAGCGGCCACAACCAAATCCCTCCCCCAATGTTGCCAACTTTCTTTGCACTGGTCTGCACAGAATGGTACAGAGTCCAGTTCCAGCATACACAGATGAAGTGGAGTGTCACTGTGTATTTTCTCCATGGCCCCCCACGCTTCATGTAGCAGAATAGCAGTGTCTCTGTTGTATTAGGCACCATCTGCAGCTGCTGTTACCATGGGTTAATTTTGCCCGTTATGAATCTATAAGCTGTTTGACCACCAGGTGGCATAAAAACTATGTAAAATACTACAAATGTGTTGCAAATATTATGATGACAATAACCCTCTTTTAACAATATTGGTATTAAAATGTTTAGTGGTCATAAATATGAATTTGGATTATCATTATTGCATTTAAAAACAGGCACTAGGCTTGTAAAACTCTTGTAATTTGCAGTATTATCTCCAGGGTAATCCATATATTGTATCAGAGTAATCCATATATTGTATGAAATTAATCTGTTGATTCATATAAAAGTGTTATATTTAATGCTTCTATTCACAAAGTGAATGACTCTTCAGCTAGAAAGGAATAACATACCTTAGACTTTTGCATATATTAGTTGCAAACACTGTAGAGCATTTTAAAAATAAATTCAAGCCAAAATAAAGTATTTTCATTATTAATCATAGATTTGTAAAACATTTTAGCCAAGATTTAAATTTTGAGCATATACTGCTAAACAATCACCCTTTAATAATGGAAAGGGCATGAACAGCAACTTCTATCCCAAAACTTAACCTTAATCAAATCACAGACAACACAGTAGCATCTAGTCCATCACTGTGAAATCCACTCTTGATTTATACTACAGACAAGATCACAGAATAATTCTGAGTACCAAAAGAAAACCAGGATAAGTGATGAACACTGGTATCAAAAGGACAAATTGGTGTTAGAAATGGCAGAGAGAAATTCTAAATTAGTATATAGAATGAAAGCTGTCTAGAAGAAATCTTACATTGATTTCCCTCACTTCATTCCCCTTGTCTCTCTCCCTTAGCTTGCAAATGCACATTCCATGACTTTACCTATCTCACCAACTACTGCCTCATTCTTCTTCTTTTTTTGCTGAAAATTTCTTGAATCTGCCATTTCTGTTGCCTGCTTTTCCTCTCCTTTAACTCTCTTTTGTCCTCTCCTTTCTGGCTTCCTCCCTCTCCACCCCACAGCTCTCATTGGTCAATTTGTCTATATTTTTAAACCACGCTCATCAGAAATCAGAGGTTCTTTTCTGTGTAATTATCCTCAGCATTTCTGCTTCCTTTGACCTCATTGATCATATCCTCCTTCACTCACTATAACTTCTGCACTTCCAGGACTCTGTGTTTTATTGGTCTTGTCCTGCCATATTAACCACGTTCAGAATCTCATTTGATATCTGTTTTTTGTCCTTCCTCCTCCTCTTTGTTGTCATCCCTCAATTTCTGTCATGAGTTTCCTCCTCTTTTTCTTCAATATTCATTTTTATATATTTCTGGTCCCACAATTTCTGTTATCACCTCTGTGATGATGATTGTCAAATCTACCATCCAACTCTTGTCTTAATGTCACAATTCTGTATCACCAACAACGGAACTTCCCACCTTCCCTCCAAAACCCTCTCCTCTCCCTCCCTTTTCTATCACCATTAAGAATTTGTGACAGATTAGTCTAATCCATCCATGATTCGTATTTGATAGTCAAATTAATGTTAAGAATGTATTATGAGAATTCCATAATACTTGCAACTTTAAACACAGAGTGAACTGGTTTGAGGTTGACACATTTATCCAAGACCAATAGCAAAGAAAAGCAAGATATCTAGAGGTAACCAAGAGCACACATCCCTTGGAGAGTGAAGTTTATCTGGGTGATGAGATGTGAAGAAGGATGGAGACACATAAGGTGTATCCACCTTCAAAAGTACTCTTTTAAATTGTGCTCGAAGAACAGGAACCAAAATGATTATTCAAAGCAATAAAGGGATTTGGAACATAGACAAGGTATATGGTACAAGAGTCCCTGAGGAGAGCATTGCCATGGTAAGACAAGAACATTCAAAGATCCTGAAAAGTATAATGGGGAATACTGGGAATCAGGGAAAGAAAAAAGATATCTGAAACGAGAGGGGGCCAGGGTTGTCTGTCGTGCCCTCTGCCAACAGGATGGAGAGAAAAAACAGGACAGGCTGGGGGAAAGAGACTGGACTCTCTAGAAATGTAAGACTACATTTCTTTAATGTAACAGAATCCAGATGTACCTGTCTAGCTTAGTTTTGGCCAAATAGAAGACTAGACTTGTTATGCAGACCATTTAATTTGTTTAAATCTTATTTTATTTCTCTTAATAAAACTTCTAAGAAGAGGCACTGAAGTAAACGTGTCTGGAACCCACCCACACTGGGATTCTTGGTCAAAAGGACAAGGGATTCCTGTTCCATAAATTCTGTCACCTGCAGCGCTATGATCCAATGGACTCATGGGAAACGTCTAGTGACTACTGGTGGAAACAGAGTTTAAGTAACTTATAGTAACACAACTCCACCATTCTCTATGTCTCTCAAGATCACAAATTTAAGGTTGTCTTCAACTCCTCTCTGTCTTTCTCACCTCAAATTGAGGATCTTAATAAATGCTGTTGCGTCTTCCTCTATAACTTCACTTGCTCCATCAAATATACCCCCTTCATTTCCTTTTTCCAAGTCACTCCTGTAGTATTCTTGAGGAAGCAGGGTATCTCAGTGAGATGCTTATATTTAATTATTACATTATCAACATAATGGGTGGAATAATGATGGAATGAATTCACTGAATGAATGGATTCAGTATCTGGACTCAGAGAACTCCTGAAATTTGTCTATCTCCGTGTCTCTTTCTAGCCCAGGGGTAGGCAACCTTTCAGAAGTGGTGTGCCGAGTCTTCATTTATTCATTTTAATTTAAGGTTTCGCGCGCCGGTAATACATTTTAACTGTTTTTAGAAGGTCTCTCTCTATAAGTCTATATTATATAACTAAACTATTGTTGTATGTAAAGTAAATAAGGTTTTCAAAATGTTTAAAAAGCTTCATTTAAAATTAAATTAAAATGCTGATCTTAAGCTGCCAGCCTGGGGTTCTGTTCACCTACGCCTGCAGCGGGTTGAGCGCGGCCTCCAGCTGGGACGCCAGCTGGCATGGGGCTGGCAGCTGGGTACCCAGACATGGGGGGGAGGGGGGGGCAGGGTTGAGGGCTGTGGGGGTGCAGGGCAGAAGGCTGGGTGTGTGTGGGGGAGTTCAGGGCAGAGGGCTGGAGGTGTGTGGAGGTGCAGGGCAAAAGGCTGGGTGTGGGGGGGGGTTCAGGGGTGAGGGCACGGGGCTGGGTGTGTGTGGAGGTGCAGGGCAGAAGGCTGGGCAGGGGGGTTCAGGGGTGAGGGCAGAGGGCTGGGGGTGTGTGGAGGTGCAGGGAAAAAGGCTGGGTGGGGGGGATTCAGGGGTGAGGGCAGAGGGCTGGGGGTGTGTGGAGGTGCCGGGAAAAAGGCTGGGTGTGGGGGGGGGTTCAGGGGTGAGGGCAGAGGGCTGGAAGGGATATGCCCTGTTCCACCCGCTTCCCCAAGGGCCCGACCCTACCTCTTCTGTCTCCTCTACGGAGCAGCGAACGCGCTGCGGCTCGGCTCCGCCCCCCTTCCCCCGGGCGCTCAGCTGATCGTCGGGAGGGAGGAGGAGGGGCAGGAAAGCACCACTCTGGGGGAAGAAGCGGGGGAGGGGAGAGCTTGGCTGCCGCAGGACCAAGCTTCTGCCTCCTGCCCCCACAGGGGAGAGCGGTGGAGCTGAGTGGGGCTGGGGGCTGGGACTGCGGCAGGCAGCAGCGTACCACCCAAAATCGGCTCGCGTGCCATGTTTGGCACGCGTGCCGTAGGTTGCTGACCCCTGTTCTAGCCTATGTCCAATGAAATACCTGCAGGGTCCATAAGATGGCACTGTGCCAGAACCCCTATGCATGGAATGTCCTATGAATCTCCATTTGCCAAGCCACTGCACTCTTCTTATTCAAATCTCTCCTAAAGCTCCACCTGCATTGTCATTCTAAAAAGTAACTTTATTTACCAGCCCAACAAATAAACACAAAGCTTCTTTGATATATGATGTTCATATACCATGGCTGAATAACTGTCAGCTTATTTCTGCAACTCTTTCTTCCTCCTCCCTTCCCCGAATTGCTTTGTTTGTTGCTACCTCTCCTTGCATCCTGTATAAAATCAGATTATGCATTTTTTGGAGCAGGGACTGCAATTATTTCATGAAGCTTTCAAGGCTTGATCTCCTCACTAATCATGCCTACACTCCTTAGTGTTTGCATTGTTACCTGATGCTGCCTGAGTTAGATTGTAAACTCCTTATATTCAGTTGCATTGTATAGGTTATAAATGAGGCAAGATTTTGGCAACTTGTCATTTATGTTTGTAAAATACTGTGTACATTTCTGTCACTCTACAAATAATAATGTTGATTTATCGAGTGCCTAGAAACACACTTCCAAATGACCCTTCTTTTTATTTGTTGGGAAATTTCCTTCCGTTGGATGATTAGGATCAGTAAAAGAAAATACTCACTCAGAGCTAAGTACACGCAAAAAATGGCATCCGTTTGTTTCGCATTACAGATTATTAGAACTCAGCAATGAGCAACTATGGGAATTGTCATGTGAGTAAACTAGAACATGGAAACATTCAATGAGACACAGGGCCACCTTCCACTCCCAGATTCATATTCAATAATTCAAATCTCTCTATTGGCATGACAACTTATACAAGTATTAGCAAAGCATTAGCAGTCCATCCTGTAAATCCTACAAATGCTAGTTAACTGGGGTTTTTTTGTAATCACAATCATTAAAAATATAAACTAGTCAGGAATAGCAAGAAATATACATAATTGTAATGTCTGTTTCAGTTATGCAATATTATCTCAGTGTTCAAGTTAAATTTCCCAAGCTTATATATTCTTTAAGCAAGTGTAGAGGATGTGGAAGCTGCCTGCAATATTTTATTAATGTTATATCTGTTTAATTGTTGTTGTGTTATTTTCTATATGATCACCAAGGGTTAATTCAGCAGGAGCTGACAGGCAGGTAAGCAGACAACCGGACAAATACTTCTGATAGCCAGCCATTCACTAATACTTAACAGGACAATGCAAGCATCATTCTCTTCAAAGTTTACCTCTGGCTGTTTGGAAGTAAACTGTCTGGCTAGTCCCACCAGGAAAAAGTCACAGCTTGCAACATTAGAGGGTCTTCAGGTGGGAAACTGAAAGAAAGGTCTTTGCAGTTGATAAAAAACCGAGCCTCTGAAATTCAGGAAAGACAGAGGCTGCAGACTGTATCCCTAGCCCCAGAGGAGGGGATATCTGGGTTAAGATAGTTCTACCTAAGCCTTAGGTAAAACAAATGTGTGTAGACTATTGTGTTGGAAATCCTCTTCCTGTTATGCTAGTTTCTGCTGTTGGGATTAAACAATACTTTGTTTTGAAAAGGTTGTTTTGGCCCACTATATTCGTGCCCTGGTCACAGCTTCCAAAGAAAAGTTGTGCAGGGCAGCTGAACCCAGACAGGCCTGCCGAGTAATTAGGGTTTGTAAACAGGGTGCTTCACCCAGGGGGGCTGATCTAAAAAGAGGGGGGAAATCATGGGACTCCACCCCACAATTGGTGAAGGCAAGAGGCCTAACACCTCAGAGGATGATCTCAGAGAGACTAAGAGGGGTTTAAAGTGAAGCTAGCTGTGAACTGTGACACTTAGTATTTGCTTTTATCATCCCATCTGGGAGCAACAAAGACTCATTCTTCCCCATAACATTTTGTGAAGCAGTCATTCATTTTCATGAGACTCCATGGATCCTCTCTAATCGTGTTCTACAGAAAATGACTGTCTACTAGTCGGATAAATCAATAATGCTCTATTTAAAAGGTAAGAAGGATCTGAGCAGGTATATTTTCTTTCCTCCACAATTTTCTGTGAAGTCTTTTTTTGTCTGTCTCATTACATAGCCTACACGTTTCATCTTGTTAATGAAAGACTGGTCCCTTTGCACAAAATGTTAATCTCAGATTTTTGCACTGGAGAAAAAATGTTCAAAAATATTTCGTAACACTTCTTTGCTTTTCATTATTTTTCCCCCTCATAAGCTGTAGCTTACTATAATATAACCTTTATTGGTAACACTTTGTCATGGGTTTTCAGTGAACGAGTTAACAAGCAAGCAGTGTTGTAAAATATGTAGGGTACAGTAATGTTTTAAGTTGTAATCAGATACATGACATTAGGACAAGTGTATTGACATCATGTGAGCTTTGGGTTACTTATATCATTAGAAACTGTAATGAAGCAACAGTTCATTTCTGTGAGGGGAGAACCATACAGAGATAAGGGTCTGCCAGGTGGATACATTTGCAGAATTGGGTCCCCAAAAGCTAAAGCAACTATAACAGTAGTTAATGATGATAAAGAAGACTCCAAGGAATGGTAATGAGAGATACAGCCTTTATTAGCCTCCCACTATACATGCTCAGGTGGGCCATGTAGGCTGGGCAAAATTACAATCACTGTACTCAGTGGGATTTTCCTTATACGGGATCAGGCCCTTTGATTTGTAACCTTGGGCTAGATTCAGAAAGGGAAGGCAGTGGAATCCAACTCATGGAGACAACAAACCCTGAGTTAAGTGCCCAGGCTCCCTATACAGTGCATGGGGAGAGATGGGCACCTAAGAATGTGGTTCACAAAAGCCAGAATGCTGAGCAGGGAGCCACCTAAAACTGACCAATAGCTGATGCAGAGAAGAAGAGTGTGCCCTAAGCCCTACTCCTCAAAGGCATCTATCTCTATTTGGGGTTCACAACAGGAAACCCTCTCCTGGAATTAGGAACCTTAGCTTCTTGTAAGAATGGCAGTGGCACACGCCTAATTCGACACAAAATGAAGTGGGAGGCCTTCCTTATAACCGCTGGATGTGGGAGACCCCAGCTCTGTGGATGTCCTAACCACTGGACTAAGAGAGAGTCTTATGTGGGAATCTCTCCTGTTGAAGCCAGTCTTCTGTGTTTCAATGATTAAATATGCATTGGGCCAGAAAAAATGTGACTTTATGGCGCAGTGGTTAGAGCAGGGATTGGCAACGTTTGGCATGCGGCCACCAGGGTAAACCCCCTGGTGGGCCAGGCCGATTTGTTTACCTACCGCGTCCACAGGTTCAGTCAATTGTGGCTCCCACTGGCTGCAGTTCGCTGCTGCAGGCCAATGGGGGCTGCCGGAAGCTGCAGCCAGCAAATCCTTCGGCCTGCACCGCTTCCCGCAGCCCCCATTGGCCTGTAGCGGTGAACCACGGCCAGTGGGAGCCACGATCGGCCGAACCTGTGGACGTGGCAGGTAAACAAACCGGCCCGACCCTCTGGGGGGCTTACCCTGGCGGGCCGCGGGCCAAACGTTGCCAATCCCTGGGTTAGAGCATTCACTTGAGAGGTAGAAGACCATGTTCAATTCTCCTTATCAGGCAGAGGAGGTGATTGAACTGGGGTTTCCAACATCCTGGGTGAGTGCCCTAACCACTGGGCTAAAGATTATAAGGGAAGCCACCCCCTGTTTTTTTGTGGAGTCGGGGTGCTCAGTGTAAACCTAACAGATCCAGCCCCAGAGGCAAGATGGACAGGGCACTGCCTATCCTCTTCTGGTTTTACGATCCCACCAGTGCTTACCTGAGGGGTAGGGATCTGGATGCATGCCTGAGGGAGCAGGGTGCAGGCCCAGCAGCCAAAACTTAGGTGCCTAGGGGATTTTCACAGCAAAAAGTTAGGTGCTTAGGGAATTTGGGTGCCTCCAAAGTTAGGCGGCAGCTGAGTGTGAGTTTTGTGAGTGCCAGTGGCACCTAACTTCTGGACTTAGGTGCCTAAAGTGGGAGTTAGGTATCTAAGTCCCTTTGTTAATCTGGCCTCTTATGCCTTTGTCAGTATTTCCTGATCTATTTGACCTCTATAGCTATCTTTTTCTCTCACTATACCATAGGAATGGTTACCACATTGCAATGAAATCATCCATTTTTAATTCCATATTAGTAAGAATCACTAAATGACAGTCTCACACTCAGGGTTGTGTCTGTTTCAGTAGGTCTCTGAAGGCAGACTGACATTGTGTAGCATGAGGAGACCATGCTTTGAACTGGTAGTTAGCCAATTAGAATTCCTCCTGTGTGTTAAGATTTGGCTAAGACAAAATGCTTCATTGGATGCTGTTAGGGTCTACAGATAAGAACTACTGAACCCTGAATCCAATCACCACAGAAAGGTTCTAAACTTCGATAAGGCTGACTCTGAAAAACTGGTAATATTTTAAATGAATTACAGTAACATTTCTAAATAATTCTATTAAAAATATAGTATTGATCAAAATTTAATACATCATTGCAATGTTTATTTCTAATAAATTATTACAACATTGTGGAGACATTATAAATAAACTAATTGATTTTTAAGGCCAGAATTGACCATTGATGATGATCTAGTTGACCTCCTGCATAACACAGACCATAGAACCTCATCCAGTAATATGTGCATGAAGCCCATAACATCCTCTAGGAACATACTGAGGCTTGTCTTAAAGATGCTCAGTGATGGAGATTCCACCACATCTCTAGGTAAATTGTTCCAATAGTTAAGTAACCTCATTGTTAAAAATTGCGCCTTATTTCTAGTCTGAATTTGTTTAGCTTCAGCTTCCAACCATTGCATCTCATTATGCCTGTTTCTGTTAGATTAAAGAGCTATTATCAAAAATCTCCTACCCATGTAGGTATTTGTAGATGAAGATTAAATCATCTCTTAACCGTCTCTTGGATTAACAAAATTGATTGAGCTTCTTATGTCTCTCACTATAAGAAATGTTTTGCAGACCTCAGATCATTCTTATAGCTCTATTGTGACTCCTTTCCAAGAAACCAGAGCTGGACATAGTATTCTAGGAATAATCACAGTAATTCTGTATGTGGCGAAACTACCACCTCCTTACTCCTACTCGATATTCCCCTGCTTATCCGTCCCAGGACTGCATTAGTCCTCTTAGCTACAGTATCATACCAGGAGCTAATGTTCAATTGTTTATCTACCATGACTCAATCAATTATTTTTACATGCTGGGGTGCAAGTTATCCCACCTTGCCAATTTAAAAATGTTTAACCTTAATAGTTCATGCTCCCTACTTCCTGATGGTATGGGAAGTATTTCCTTCCTAAAATATATCATCCTGCTTGTTTCCAAGTGCCAAACAGAAATACTTATTGAATACTTCTGCCTTTTTTGCATCATGATTGACAGTTTTACCATTCTTATCTAGTATTGGACTCTATCATTGCTAGGATTTCATTTGTTCCTGATATATTTAAAGAACTTCTTATTATTCTTAGCCCTACTGGACATAGATTTTTCATTGATACCTTTAGCTTCTCTTAACAACAGCAGTTAACTGCAAATTTGTACTAATTGCTGCCATCAACTACCCCATTTTTCCATTTGTTTTAATTATTACTGCATTATTTTAATTGCCCAATTAAACCAGATTCTGCTTTTATTTGCTGAAATTTCTTTGAGTGATGTTTCCCACAAATAGATTTGATTTCTTTAATTATCTGAAGTATTCCTTACATTTTGTAATTTTCATTCTATCTATTCTGCATGTCTAAAGCACTTTTGCTTTTCGATTTCAGTTGCATTTTGAAATTCATCAGGAAAAAACCTGTACATGAAAAAAATATTAAGTAACATATCTCACTAACACAACAATGCCCTCCAGAAAGAAGACAGGTGTTAGAGAATGAGCAGGGGGACCCAGAGGCAGATTGAGTAGACAGGCTTCTTTATTACAGTGCTTGTTCCCCTCGACCCAATTGTCGAGTAAGCACTGAGTTAATCACCTCACACTCTTTTATCTAAGTTAGTATGTAAATACCCACATTTACTACAACACCCCCAAAACTTTTATTGAGTAATATGAACGCCCATACAATTAATATTAATAGCTATAAACTGAATATGATTATACCCACCTCTGTTTACTATTTACAGCATTAAGCATATCATACAGATATTTTTACCTTGAAGATACATTTATTTGCAGTAATTGTAGCCACAAGTTCCCCTAATCAGCAGTTCGCAGGGAAGGGAGGAAGGGGCCATGACCCCGAGCTCGTTTATGTAGCTGGGAAAGGAAGGGAGGGGGAGATAACACTTCTTTACACAAAGAGTATCCCTTAGATCCCCACATTCCTTATGCAGCTGCAACGCTTATCAATCCTTAACAAGCAGAAGGGAACTTTATGGCAGGATGACACTTTATCTATCAAGTGAAGGAATAGTGCGTGTCTGTGCCTACTCCCTAACACCATGCCAGCACACCAGCAGTTTCCCAGGTCTCTACTTCACCCTTACATACCCCAACAACAGGCTACATAATTTTCTCTGATCAGTACATATGAAGTGCAAAACATCCATTTACCTTACTAGAAAATGTATATTCAAAGTATCAGGAATAAAATGGCTGCCTCACAGATTACAAACCCATTTTACTTTTTTTTTTTCACTTTTACATAGGAAGCTTTGAAAGATGACAATTTTCAGGTCTTCTGGAGTTTCTCAGCTGTAACTTCATTATATCTGAAGAACTCCCAACTACTATTAACAGGTCTAGCATAATGCAATTGCCTCATTGTTGGCATTTTCCAAAGGCTATACATAAATTATAAAGTGCAATAAAAGTGTGATTTTTTAACAGTTATAAAGGCAGGGAGCTTACACAAACTCTTTCGACCAGCCCAATCATCACATAAATAAAAAGGATAAATATTTAGCTGGTACAATCAGGAGGAGTGAAATACCCTGACTTCTGACTCCAGTAACTGATGAGGTGGGCCAGTGACATTTCACAGAGATGTGATCGGATTGGCCCCTTGAGTTTAAGTAGCATATAAACCTTTCCTGTCAGCTCTTTGGTAGCATAATATTGGCAATTCCAGTTTAATATTTATGAATGAATGTGTTCCAGGCTGTGTAAAAACACAGCCCTTGCTATTGTCTTTGTTTGGTGTTCTTTCCTGCAAGCATTATTTAATCCAATGAAAATCAGAGACCCCATCTGTCAAAATAATATATTTAAAGGGGGAGGTTGGTTCTGGGGGGAAAAGAGCAGTCTGAAGGAGCTTTCTCTTTACTTTACTTTTTGTTTTATGACATGCCAGTAAAAATATTGACTTTTAACAAAAATGCCTGTGCTAAGCACATCACAGAAATACTAGTATTTTGTCAATTACTTGGCTAGATGGTTTCAGATGCATGTTAAGTGTTTGCAAATCCCATTAATTATTTACAGTGAAATGAAATAATTTATTAATGCCATCTGAAATTGACGCACAGAATTAAAATGAAGTATTCCCAATTGTTTAAGTAAGCTATGGGGCGTGGTTGGGGAAGGCAGGTATTTAAATTGAAGGATACGTTCTTCATTTATTTTTAAACATTTCATTTAGGTGTAAATGACACGATGAAAGAATGTCACTATGAATATTTAATTTCCTGTACCAACTCCAAAATACTGTATGTAACTTTTATATACCACATATAATTATCTTTTAACTTGTACTGAAAGATCTAGGAGGTTACTTTGAAATGTTCATAAGTGTGTACAAATAAGCAGTTTCAGCAGTCTTTATTTGTACCTGCGTTAAACAACATTAGGGCCTTCTTGACACATGTACACGCATGCTATTTTAAGAGTTAAAGCTCAGATCTTCAAAAGTTCTGTACAAGTGCAACTCCACTGAAGTTAAGGTTGTAAGTCAGTTCATTTTTGACCTTTGATTCTTACAAATCATCTTATTTAATGTGCTGCTTTTATGCCATCTTCTTAGCAGCTAGTTTTCTGAGACCAACATACCAATTTTCATTATTCCCTGATTTTATCTGACTTCCAGCATGATAGATTCTTTACAAGAACTTATTGCATTTTAGTTGGCTTGTCAAATCCAAGCAGCTCCACTTGTCTCTTCCAACAGCATTACAAAACAAGGAAGCAGGTACACTGAGCTGTTTGGAAAATGATGTGAGATTTTTGATTTGGGGCTTTTTGGTTTGTTTTTTCCCCTGTGGAAAATTGCAATAAAAGTGAAAAGATTTTCAGACAAAATAAAATTCAACTTTGTGTTGAAAATCCAAACATTGGGGGGGAAAGTTTTCAGTAATAACCCCTCCAAAAGTTTCTACTGAAAATGACAAAAAAAATAATGTTTTTATCAAAAACATTTATTTTGATTTTTGAATTTTTAGTTTTCTGACAAGAATAAATTTATTTTTTGAAAATAGACACTTTCTACAAAAATTTTAATTTTGTTTAAAACCTATTTTATGTTTTAAAAAAAGTACAGATGGAAATTTTTAAACAGCCCAGGGACAGTTGTAAAGTGCTTATTCAATTATCTGTGGCTTGCTCAATACTCAGTACAAGAAAACTCATCTTTATATATAACTTGTATACTTGGAAAGAGGAATAAAAATACTAATTTTATAGTAGGGAAAATAGGTGACAAGATTATATTAACAAATACATTTCTTGGAGCTAACAGACATGTATTAGTGTATAAAATAGATGTAAAAACACAAAAGCAAAAAATATACCAGTGAATCACTGAAAAACAGGTTTGCAGTGTTGTGGTAGCCACGCTGGTCCAAGAATATGAGAGAGACAAGGTGGGTGAGGTAATATCTTCCATTGAACTAACTTCTGTTGGTGGGAGGGACAAGCTCTTTTTCAGCTCTGTGAAGCTTGAAAGAACTATCTGATACATTTACTCTTCAAGAGTTTTGTGATATGGCATCAGTAAACTCTGTTGGGGTTTGAATGACTGTGTCACAGGGTCTCTCACCACATTGGTGCCTCCTGCTGGCCATTTCAGGAATTAGCTCTGGTCAGCAGGTGTGCCCTCTGGTGGTGATGGCTCTCCTGTCCTTATCTCCGCCTGCAGACCCACTGCAGTTCCAGTCTCACTGCCTCTGCTTCGTGGCACAATCCAGGTTCCACCCTTCCAGGGGACTCCTTCTGCAACAGTCTAGCCGCGGCTTGGTAGTCCACAGCCTGGCTGCTTCTTCAGTGGTGAGTGGGGTGGGGGGACCCTGTAAACAACAGCTTCCCACTGCCCCTCCTTTCTTTCTCAATTCCCTGGGCTACTTCCCTGCAACCCCAGCACCTTCAGCTCCTGCCTCTGGTTCCTTCACTCTCTTCCCAGGGCCTCGGGCCTGCAAGCCCTAGCAGCCCTGTTCATGGTGCTAGTCTCTGCAGCCCTCTAGGAAGCTGGTCCCCTCCCTTGGGCTTCTTGCAGCAGACTCCCTTGCTCTGACCTGCAGCTTCCTTTTATATGGGCTGTCTGGGCCCTGATTGGCTGGTCTAGCTGCCATCCTAATTGGCTGTTTCCTTACAGCCCTCCAGGCTGGGTTTTAACACTATCAGGGCCAGTGCGGGACAGACGCCCCGTCACAGACTGGAATTAATATTTATATAGCATTTTTCATCCAAAAAGGAGCTTAAATCAATTTACAAACACTTCAGAGAAAAATCACTCTTCAATTACTGAAGTACAGCAACCACCTCTTGGGCAAAACTTGGCAGCTATTTTGTGTCAGTATGCTACAGAGCAGTTTCTGTAGGCTGTAGAGCCATCACGCGATTAAAAAAATAAATTGTGATTAATCGCACTGTTATACAATAATAGAATACCATTTATTTAAATATTTTTGGATGTTTTCTACATTTTCAAATATATTGATTTCAATTACAACACAGAAAACAAAGTGTATAGTGCTGACTTTATATTTATTTTAGATTACAAATATTTGCACTGTAAAAAAAAGAAATAATATTTTTCAATTCACCTAATACAAGGACTGTAGTGCAATCTCTTTATCATGAAAGTTGAACTTACAAATATAGAATTATGTACAAAAAAACCTGCTACCAAAAACAAAACAATGTAAAACTTTAGAGCCCACAAGTCCACTCAGTCCTACTACTTGTTCAGCCAATTGCTCAGACAAATACGTTTGTTTACATTTGTAGGAGACAATGCTGCTTGCTTCTTGTTTACAATGTCACCTGAAAGTGAGAACAGATGTTTGCATGGCACTGTTGTAGTCAGCGTCACAAGATATTTATGTGCCAGATGTGCTAAAGATTCATACGTCCCTTCATGCTTCAACCAGCATTCCAGAGGACATACGTCTATTCTGATGACGGGTTCTGCTCGATAACAATTCAAAACAGTGTCGACCAATGCATGTTCATTTTCACCATCTGAGTCAGATGCCACCAACAGAAGATTCATTTTGTTTTTTGGTGGTTCGGGTTCTGTAATTTCTGCATCGGTATGTTGCTCTTTTAGACTTCTGAAAGCATGCTCCACACCTCGTCCCTTTCAGAGTTTGGAAGGCACTTCAGATTCTTAAACCTTGGGTCGAGTGCTGTGTCTATAGAAATCTCACATTGGTACCTTCTTTGCGTTTTGTTAAATCTGCAATGAAAGTATTCTTAAAAAGAGCAACATGCGCTGGATCATCTTCCGAGACTGCTATAACATGAAATATATGGCAGAATGCAGGTAAAACAGAGCAGAAGGCATACAAATCTTCCCAAGGAGTTCAGTCACAAATTTAAGTAACGCATTAATTTTTTAACGACCATCATCCACATGGAAGCATATCCTCTGGAATGGTGGCCAAAGCATGAAGGAGCATATGAATGTTTAGCATATCTGGCAAGTAAATACCTTGCAATGACCGCTACAAAAGTGCCATGGGAACTCCTGTTTTCACTTTCAGGTACCATTGTAAATAAGTAACGGGCAGCATTATCTCCCATAAACATAAACAAACGTGTTTGTCTTAGCTATTGGCTGAACAAGAAGTAGGACTGAGAGGACTTGTAGGTGCTAAAGTTTTACATTGTTTTGTTTTTCAGTGCAGTTATGTAACAAAAAAATCTATATTTGTAAGTTGCACTTTCACGATAAAGAGATTGCACTACAGTACATGTATGAGGTGAATTGAAAAATACAGTTTGTTTTGTTTGTCATTTTCACAGTGCAACTATTTGTAATAAAAATAATATAAAGTGAGCACTGTAACCTTTGTATTCTGTATTGTAATTGAAATCAGTATATTTGAAAATGTAGAAAAAGATCCAAAAATATTTAATACATTTCAATTGGTATTCTATTGTTTAACAGTGTGATTAAAACTTCGATTAATTGTGATTAATTTTTAAATCACGATTAATTTTTTTGAATTAATTGCATGAGTTAACTGCGATTAATTGACAGCCCTACTAGGTTGGGAATTTTCAGGCATTGCCATCCATAATTAGATATACATAACAAAATAGGGCATGTGTTAGGAATGTACAAACAGATTGGAACATGGTCTACAGTTAGATAAATGGCTACTATCTGGTTGGACTAAACATTATATATACAGCGGCGTATTATTGCCTAGGCCGACAAGGCCTAGGCCTAGGGCGGCAAATTTGCAGGGGCGGCAAATTTGAGCACCCAAGGAGAAGTTCCCCTGCTCCAGCTCACCTCCTCCGCGAGCGCGCTGCCGCTTCCTGTTTCTCTCCCCTCCCTCCCAGTGCTTGCGCCGCGAAACAGATGTTTCGCTGGGCAGAGAGGGAGGGGAGAGAAACAGGAAGCGGCGGCGCGCTCGCAGAGGAGGCGAGCTGGAGCAGGGGAACTTCTCCGCAGCTGTTTCGCTGGTCAGAGAGGGAGGGGGGAGGAGGGGGAACGTGGCGTGCTGGGGAAGAGGCGGGGCTGGGGTGGGGATTTGGGGAAGAGATCCAATAGGGGCAGGGAGGGGGCGGAGTTAGGGTGGGACTTTGGGGAAGGGGTTGGAATGGGGGAGGGAAAAGGGTGGAGTCGGGGCGGGGCCAGGGGCGACAATTATTTCAGGGCCTAGGGGCGGCAAAATTATTAATCCACCACTGTATATATACATACATACATCTACTTTTGAACAAGCAAAACTTAGAGTTTTCTGATGTTTTTCAATTATCTTTTGCCATTCACTACAAGACAGTTTGCTTTAAAAATAACATTTTTTACAGAAAAGTCATCCATCAAGTTTTATATATCGGGTGCAAAGTAGGTAAAGCTGAGCCGGCACAAGGAAGAAGTATGCTACACCTGGTAAAGACAGAAGTAGATTATTTCCTTCCTAGAGCACAAAGTGAGTAAGGGATGAAGTGTCACTATCCTTCCCCCACTTCTTCTGATGGCAGTGGAGCCCTGTACCACCTCTTACACAGAGGTACACCTAAAGGCATAGTCTAGCCCTTTGAGAAGTTCCAGTCGATCATGACAGAAAGAACTAGCGTAGGGCAGCTTTGTGAAAGTGATACCATTGCAACAGCTGCCTACAGAGAATGGTTTGGAGCAGGGCCGGATCTAACTTTTTTGCCGCCCCAAGCAAAAAAAAAAAGAGCGCCACCCTGCCGTAACACCCCCCTCCAGTGCCGCCCCGCCGTAACACCCCCCCAGCACCGCACTGCCCTGCCGTAACACCCCCCCAGCGTCGTGCCGCTCCGCCATAACACCCCCCCAGCGCCGCACCGCCGTAACACCCCCCCCAGCGCCGCACCGCCGTAACACCCCCCCAGCGCCACCCCGCCATAACACCCCCCTCCAGCGCCGCCCCGCCATAACACCCCCCCCAGCGCCGCACCGCCGAAAACCCCCCCACGAGTGCTCCGCCGCGCCGCCCCACCCCCCCCCCAGCGTCGGGCCGCTCCGCCATCACACCCCCCCAGCGCCGCCCCGCCGTAACACCCCCCCAGCGCCGCACTGCCCCGCCATAACACCCCCCCAGCATCGTGCCGCCCCGCCATAACACCCCCCCAGCGCCGCCCCGCCGAAAACCCCCCCACGAGTGCTCCGCCGCGCTGCCGAACCCCCCAAACAAAAACAACCCACCCCCCCGAGCGCTGCCCGTCCGAACCCCCCCAAAAAACCAAAACCCCGAGCGCCCCCCGCCACTCCAAGATTGGCCGCCCCTTACAAGGTGCCGCACCAAGCACGTGGTTGGTCGGCTGGTGCCTGGAGCCGGCCTTGGTTTGGAGACTTATTCTTTCAGAAAGACTGACTCCAAGATGATGTCTGTTGTGATGACTGTCCTGATTTGAGATGGAAAACAACTTTAAAGTAGGCTCCTTTTGCTTAAAAACTGGGGCCAGGTTTTCAAAATGAGAAGCCCAAAATTAGGCTCCTAAATCCATATTTTGGTAGCTAAATAATACCCTGATTTTCAAAAGTGGTGAGCACTGAGAAGCTCTGATTGTCCAAGAGAGGAATATATCTAGTTTATAAATTGTAAACTGAATGTCTCTCAGAAACTTCGCCGTTAAACCTTAGAGAGTGAAATTAACCAAAATTCCATTAGCAGAGATTTTGATTTTCTCTTCTCCAGACAGTTTTCCCCTAGGAAAGTAGCCAAGCTTATTCAGATCTGGTTGATTTTGTCTGCAAATTAGGCAGAAAAGATCCTGACAGCATGAGAAATGTGGCTCCATTTTCAGGCAGAAACAATCTGGATTCATCAATTAGGATTCACCATTTAGGAGAATGAAATAGAATTGTATATGTAAATTATTGTCTGCCTGCATGGATTTACAGTTTATGTAACTCTGACAGACCCTGGTCATCGGCAGGCGGGATCAAACCTGGGACCTCTGGAGCTAAATCATGAGCCTTTATTGCATGAGTTAAAAGGCACATGGTTCTTAGCTAAGGCTGTAGCAACCTCATTAATCTCTAAGTGGTCTCCATGCCACTACAGGGGATAGAACACCACACTCAGGCAGTGTGTGGGTTACACTTACATATAATAATAATCTTACAAACTACAGATTAAACCAGGAAAAATAACAAAACAACAAAATCATACTGTATATATTTTCTTATAAGATTATCAATAGTTGAGCATATTTTATTAAATACATATAAGAAAATGCATGGCTCATAGTTATTAGTAATGAGTTGTGGAGCCTTCAGATCATAAATATGAATACAGATAAGGTTGATAATGGCTGAAAATTGTTGCCATCTGATGGCTCTTTGATGATCTATATGAAATTAGTTAGTGGCCTCTGTCATCTTCCTAATAGACACATGTTCAGATCTCAAAAAACAGCCATCAAAGTTGATACTAATGATTATGCTTTCTCGCTGTCTATCTCAGCAAAGAAGTCAAGGATTGAGGAGTAATGGGAACTGAACTGTCCTCTCGCTTTTCAAGATGTTTTCTCTAAAACAGGGTTGAGGGATATGGGCAGAGTTGTATAGAAAGGAATGCTATTCTGTAGTTAAATTGAGGACTTTATTCTGGAAAAATGTCAAATTTCACCCATACTAAAATCAGTTCTAAAAAGAAGTATCAAAGTAAATATTTGTACAGACTGAGTGTCTGTATAAATGATACAGTGGGTCCCAAAATATTCAGTGGGATCAGATAATATATTTAATATATTTAAAGATCATTCCAACAGACAGACAGAAAAAATTGCTATGTCTACTTGATCAATACACATTTTAGTCAATATATAGGAGTCAAATTTAGTTTTTTATTTCCAAAACTCTAAGCAAGAACTCAGGTTGCCCTTTAAGAGTCCATATGTTTGTGAAGTTTACCAAGAACTGTTTCAACTGATTCCTATTGTATTTGCAACAAATACCATATGCTACAGAGCCCATCATGAGTCCTTTGAATGATGAATGTGTATTTCTTTCACTATGTGATGAGCATAGTGATTTATTTGCTTTGTGCATCTCAGCTGTATCAGAAAGTTTAATTTATTAAAACAAAACAAAAAAACGCAGTCAAACAACGAAGTACTATAAATGTTTAAGAGCCCAAAGCCAGATTTGCTAACAAGATAATTTAGCAGAGCAAATTCTGAATGGTATTATTAGTTAAAATAAAAGGTTTGCATGGAATGCAAACAGAAATCACGTTTCTTTGACTAAACATGTAGCCCATACATTTCATTTCTTTTTCACACGAGAATGAATCATATACCACAATAGCATTTGTTAACTATTAATTCAATCACCTAATTGCTACTATAAAAAACAGAAATAGTTCTTCTGACTTATCAGAAAATTTGTCTCTAATCTTAATTAATTTTGATCAGTGTTTCATGATCTGTTCAGTTTATTTTAACCGAACATTGGTTTTGTTTTCATGGAAGTTTCCACAGCATGTCAGCTGAGTATAATGTATTGGACTTCAGCAGGAGGAAGTGAAAATAGGGGAGTTGTATCTCATTAGTTCCCAAGGCAAGAGGCAACAAAGTTTGATTTATTAACAGCCAATCCTGTGAATCACTCACACACCCACAGCAGCATAGATTAGATGTTTGCTACTCCAGGACCTATTTTGGAATGCAGTGAAACAGGATTTTGGAGGATGTGACCTCTTTAAAAATATTTTTTTCTTTTAAAATTAAAACTGATGGCTGCATTTATGAAAACAAAGGGGTTTCTTTCCAGCTCTGACCCTTGCTATTTTTCTTTCTAATGTTTTAGATGTTAAAAAAGTAGGAAGAGACTGAAAGTAAAGAAATAAAAAGATATGGCAATGCTTATGTGTGAAAAATAAATTTATAAAGATTCTAGTCTTTAGAAACAGATGTGACCAATTTGTATAGAAACTAAACATAAACTTTGTCTGTTTCCATTTGTTCAGTTTTGATGGAACCATTGCTATCCACACTGAAAATGGAAGTTTAATATATTTTTACCTTTTTATATGTTCAGTTGTGTTTCATAATATGCTATTTTTTCACATTCAACAGCATGTCCCATAACGATATGATAACATTTGCCACATGATTTGTGGTATTTCAGTATTTCTATATTTGTAACATAATAACCCTTTGAAAATTGCTGTGGTAGACCTTTATCCAAAGCCCTTTGAAGTCAATGGAAAGACTGCATTACTGCATACACTTCCTAAGCTTTCATTTGACTGGCAATCTGGAGTGACAGTGTTCTCAGTGTTAAAACTAAAGAAAGAGGAAGACATTCAAAATACCTCTGTTACTTAGGAGCTGGTTATATATTTCCACTCTCTGGCTCCTAAATTTTGAATATATCCATGTGGATTTCAAGTAGTTTGCTGCAACTTTAGTATTAGATGCTATGAGCTGGGTAAAACCTTGTTATGGATTGAGTTAAAACTTCATTCAAAGTGATGTGTTAACAACTATCTTAAATGGAAGAGTTGTTAAGAGACAGGTAAGGGGCCACACCTAAAACAAAGCCTAATAGAGTCTGCACAGAAACTAACACCATTTAGGTAGAGGGTGCGACCGCATATTATGACCACGTGTCTCTGTGTGTGAGTTGGTATGAGAGAGAACACACAGAAACTGAGGACAGACAAAAACATAAAGAGAGATGTAGATGGAAAAGGCAAGAAAGGCTAGCAGTAATCTGTGAGCAGAATGTGACCCTGGAAAAAAGTAGACAGTTTTTTGGTCTGTTGGCTAAAGAAGCTAAGAAACGGTTTGTTTTGTTCTTGGTTCCTTCTGCATTCAGAGACACAGGGCTTAGTACACTTTTTGTAAATAAACAAAGTTGCATTAAAGACATACTTGATGATCATCACCAATTTCTACTCCCAAGTGGAACAACCTACTAGGCTCCAAATGTATAGCTAGCCACTCAGGCGAAAAAAGGTAAAACTAGTGTCAGGGGTGCATCACAATTTCCAAGGAAAGAGGCTATGAGCTGGTATTCATCTTGAACCAAGATGACACAGATCATGGAGGTGCTTGCAGAAATAAAAAATGGCCACCAGGATTTAAAACAAGACCTTGCAAATCAAGATCAGTGAAAGGAGGCCAAAAGACACTCCAAGAAGCTGTAGAATTTGCTACAGAACTGGAATCTTTTCTTGCAGCTGTGCACCAGATAGTGAAGAAGATAGAAGCTGATCACCATGGGCCCTGTAAGTACAGCTCTGTATGTAATATGTATGAAGACAGAAGGATTCTAATCTGGTTAATGATCACATTGAACAATTGGGACAAATGATCAATTTGGTTTGCAAAATAAGGGAATTGGCAATAATGCAAACATTGACAGAAACAATTCAGTTAAATGCTGATACTGTGACAAAATTGGCCACAAAAAGAAGGATTGCTATAAATTGAAGGTGGGCCAAGATAGACTGTCACGAGTGTCTAGTGAAAGCCTCTCTCTCCACCCCAGAAAGGGGAACATGAAGCTGAAAGGGCGAACTTTGGAGGTACAAGGATCAGCCCCACAGTTTTTATTTCAGTCTGGGCAGTAAAACAACTGTAATGAGAGTTTGGCAATTGCATGTGTAATAGGATTGGTGATGAGTATAGGGATAGTTGACAGAGGCGCCAACATATGCTATTAGATCTGACATGATAAAAAGGCTGTGGAAGAGGGGATCCAAAACTAAACCACCCAATTGGATTCAAATGTAGACAGTGACTGGGGCAAGAGCACCTATCCAAAAATTGGGTTTGAAGATTGTACCTTTGGAATTCAAGCAAGAAGTCTGGGTGGCTGACATAGTGGATGCTACATGATGCAATAGCTTTCCAGGAAGGTAAGGATGGGGAGTGGTGGAAACCAGTTTTGCTCTTGTGGATTTGAAACAAGAACTGATCCCTATTCATTTGCTGAATGTTTCTGAGAAGCAGCAGTTTCTGAAAAAGGGAACCTATGCTGCAAAATATGAACAGATGTATAGTAAATACTGGTATAAAACAAAACTACAAGAGGGAAGGGGGTAAAGGTGAGTTCCCAGACTTTCTATTGGACCTGTTCCAGGACAGTGCTGTACATTTAAATGGCTCAGGCCAAAAGAGGTAACAGTATCAATATTCTAGAATTTTAACACTTTATGTAGTAGCCAATCTCGTTCTTGTTCTTCTCATTGGGTGCAATCCATGTCCACCTCCTCTTGGTCTTCTTCTTAAACTAGGTGCTACCACTGAACATTTCTTTCATCTCCGCCAGAGTTGCCAGTCACTCACCTCATGGATTCTGTTTGCCAATGACATACCTTCCAATGAACTTTTCACCTTCTTACCCTCTTCCAATTTTGACGTTGAAATCTCCCATCACAATCGTATATATGGATTTTTGAGCGAGGGTTTCCTTGAGCTCCTGATAGAATTCATCCACATCATCATCTTCATTTGTGCTTGTGGGAGCATAGATCTGAATAATCTTGAGAGTGCTGTTCTTGTTCAGTTGGAGGTGTAGCACTCGATGCGAGATGACTTGAACTTGCAGGAAATGATTTTTGAAGACCATTCCTTGTTTATGATGAAGCCGATTCCTCCAACGGTTCTCACGCCTTCTCCTTTCCCCAACATGATGGTACTTTTGTCTCTCCACTTCACTTCCATCTCCTTTCTTCGACGTGTTTCACAGAGACCAAGGATGTTGCAGGCTGTCCTTGCCTCCATTAGATGGTTGAATCATCTCTCATCAGTGTCCTGCAGTTATAGGTGCACAATGAAAGGGCAGTCCTTTTTCTGGCCCCTGAGATTCTTAACAGCCTCTCGTCAACTGAACTCTCCACCACCGTTGTAGAATGGATCAAGGAGTGCACAAGGAGTTGGGGCCTGTTTATTCATGTTGCTTTAGCCATTTCTTCACCCACCCACTGGCTATGCTGTCAGTGGTGCGTTTACCTCCTCAACTTAGCTAGCACCCAACCTCAAGAAGAAGAATAGCTGTTCTCTCCCTGGGTTAGTAGTCTAAAACCTTAATAGCATGGTTGAACCTACTAAAGAATAAACTCTACTATCCTCTCTGTCAGACAAGCCAGGGTCACTGCTGCGCCACTTTGAGGTATTGAAGTAGGATTTTGCAGCAGAAGAACAAGAACGAGATTGACTATATTCTGATCGATAAGTGGCGCATTGTACAAGACATCTCAGTAGTACCATCATTTAACACCGGTAGTGACCATCGCTTGCTCAGAGCACGGCTCAACTTCAATGAAAAGGTGGAGAAGAAAGCGCTACAGATGGCAAATCAGATACAGTGGCCAAAAATATTCAACGAGGCAATCTTGAAAGCGAACATTTCCAAGGAAAACTGGAATCTTATAGATAACTGTGATGAGGATTATAAAATCTTCACCGATAAATTGAGGCAATGTGTGAAATTAGCTGAGAAAGAAAGACCGAAAAGAGTGAAGGGAAGAATCTTGGAGGAAATGTGGAACTTGCTAGAGAAGCGGAGGAATATGAAATGAAATGATGGTGACAAACTTGAGTACTCCCTCCTCTGCAATTTGATTAGAAGAAGACTAAAGGAGGACTTCAAGAAGTACCGAAATGATAGGCTCTTAAAGATGGCTGAAGATCGCAGAAGCCTCAAAAAATGCAAAGGGGAATTGACACTGTACAGGTCAACAATAATGGCACTGAAGAACAGGGACGGAAAACGAGTAATTGATAGAACAGGGATGGAAGCGGTCTGCAAAGATTTCTACACCAAACTGTTTGTGTCTCAGATAAATGTCCCAACACTTCAACAGTACCAACACTTCAACAGACCAATGAGCATGTACTCCCAGTCTTTGTCAGCGAAGTTCGACATGCAGTTCACCAAATGAAGGAAGGAAAAGCCCCAGGTAAAGATGGACTAACAATCAAAACGATAAGAGCTGGAGGCTAAGACCTCTGGGAAACCCTTGCTCGGAGGCTTAGCCGTTACTTGGAAATGCAGAAGATACCATCTATCTGGAAGGAGTCCAACACCATTCTGTGTACAAGAAGGGTGATCGTGAAGATCTAAAGAAATATCATCCAATGTGCCTGCTCTCACATGTCTACAAGCTGTTCACCAAAATAATAACAAACTGACTCTCACAGAGTCTGGATGAGCAGCAGCCGAAAGAGCAGGCAGGCTTTCGAAGTAATTTCAGCACAATGGACCATATTTTCACTATAAACCAGCTATTGGAACACTCAAGGGCATACAAATTCCCTTTATGTATTGCCTTTGTCGACTATGAAAAAGCGTTCGACAGCATAGAGATCAATGAGGTGTTAAAAGCTCTTGCAGAGCATGACATCGACACAAACTATATCAAACTATTAAAGGAAGCACATTTTGACCGAACTACTTTATTTGATACCCCACTTCGCCTCCCAGTTAAGGTGTGAAACAAGGAGACACAGTTTCACCGAAACTCTTCACAGCTTGCCTCGAAATGGTAATGAGGTGGAGTAATTGGAAGGGTGGAATCAACATCATGGAAAGCAGTTAAACCATCTCAGATTCACGGATGATATTGTGTTGATCACCGAAAAATACTATCAAACTACAGAAAATGCCATAAGAACGCAATACAAAAAGCAGCCAAGTTGGACTGAAAATTAACTGCTCCAAAATGAAATTGATGCAGTCTGATACCTTGCCAAAAGCCCAAATAACAATCAAGGGAGAACAAATAGAAGAAATTGAGCAATATGTCTATTTGGGTCAAGAAATTAACATGTGCCATGATCAGGAAGGTGAACTCTTGCGAAGAAAGAAAGCAGGTTCGTGTGGATTCAATTCTATCAAGGATGTCCTCCAGGGAAAAATCAACAAGGCCACATGCGCCAGCCTCTTCAACTCAACAGTACTGTCAGCAAGGTTGTATGGCAGTGAAACATGGGCACTGACGAAGACAGAGGAGCAGCAACTGTCTGTCACAGAGAGGGTGACGGAAAGAAGAATTCTGGGAATTTCAATCCGTAACCAAGTCCCCAGTGAAGTGATCAGACAGCAGAGTGGAGTGCAGGAAGTCGTTGTTGAGAGCAGGCATAGCATAATATGATGGCCGGGCATATAGCGAGGCTCACTGACGATCAATGGATTGCAGTTGTCGCCGAGTGGTACCCACAGGAACTGAAACGACCACTCGGCCAACCTCCAAAGAGATGGGAAGATTTTATCGTGAAAAGACATGGCCGCACATGGAGAAGGAAGGCCAGGATACGAGAAGAATGGAAGACATGCTGTGATTGGTGCAATCTATACGAGGGCTGAAGGACCGATTGATCACGGTGATCAAGGTGATGTAGTAGCCAATAACAGCTAGAAAGATTATTTAACAGAATGCCTTAATATATGCTGTAGTAATTCTGCAGGGCTTTGAAGGTGAAGTCAGAGACATGCCAAAGATAGGATCAGATCTGCAACTGAAAAGTATTGAAAACAAGAGGAAACTGGGCTCAGACAAAGCTGAGCATGTAAACTGGTTCAGGGTAAATTAACAATTGATATTTTACCCAAATATAAACTGTAAGTAACCTGAATGTTTTATAAGGTTCAAATATAAATTAAACTATTTTTAAATGTTCAGATGTCTCTGCATTTCATGGTTTTGCCAGGATCAGTAGAAGAATTATAATTGGAAATAATATTCTCACAGTAATTCCTCTCTAAGGCCACACCGAGGTCTGGGAAATTTGGCATGAAAACCAGTTCTCAATAACTTTCAAGAGTAAAGAGATTCGGGTTAATTTGCATACAATTGGGATGTTTACTCAAAATAAACTTCTCAAAACTGCAAAAATTCTTCCATTGCTTTGAGTATGGTAAGGAATAAAGAAGGAAGAAATCAGATCAGATACTTGGGTGTATAGAATAAAGTTGATGGGTTGAGAAGGGCAGCAACTGAAAGTAATGGATCATATCAGATCTCTTGATCCAACCTTATGATGATTAGATGTATCACACATCCATATTGTAGGTTTAACATGCATGAACAATGAGCTCTAAATTGCTCTACTGTTGCAACTTGGGCTGAAAGTCTGTCTAGAAGGGTGTCAACAGGGTGCAAGATATCTCCAATCTCTGCTCTGCCACAGAGCATGGAACTGGGCAGTATGTCCCAGAAAGTAGCTATGACTAGTCAGGGAGATGTGTGCCCAGGGCACCTGGGAGATTCACTGATTCCCATAGTCATCTCTGCCAACAGGGATCCTATGGAGTCCCCATCGTACTTTAAATTTTCCTTCCATTAGTGGAACCCATTAGTACAAGCACTACCTGCCTCCCCCCTCCCAGGGTGAATCCTCCTGGGATGCAGAGGCCCTCACAGTTATACAGTCATGGAGTTTAAGGCCAGAAGGGATCATAAGATCATCTAATCTGATCTACTGCATACCACAGCCTACCAATCTCACCCAGCACACACTAAACCTACAATCAAAATTAGACCAGAGTATTACAGCTCACAGGAGACTAAAGTATTATGTGCCACAGTCAGAGAATAGGAGGGACTGAGGTGCACCAATGCCCGAGGCCCCAGCAATGGCAGGAAATTGCTTAAGTGAGGTATATAAGTGAGGGGTGGTGGTGCAAGGGGGCCATGCCCCCCACTTTTTAATATGGACATAGTTTGGGGGGCAGGGGGCGGCATTGCTCCCCCAAACTGCAAGCTTCGGGCAAGCACTGAGTGGCACCGGCAGGGGCTGTGCTTTGTGGCAGGGGAGCTTATAACGGTGATCAGCTCCCCCACCGCGAAGCACAGCCCCTGCTGGTCCCGCTCCACTCCTGCCCGAGGCTTCCAGTTTGGGGGGGAAATGCAGTTTGGGGGGTAGTTTGCCTCCCAAACTACACCCGTTTTAAAAGTGGGGGGAATGGTGCCCTGGATCCCCCAGTTCTGGCACTGTTGATTGTGAGGCTTCTCCAGAACCTCACTCCTCCTATAGTTATAAACCTTCTTTTAATTTCCAGCCTGAATTTGTTCAGTGCCAGTATATATCCATTTGTTCTTGTGCCAGCATTGTCTTTTAGCTTACATAGCTCTTCAACTTCTCTGGTGTTTATCCTCTTGATGTATTTATAAAAAGCAATCATATCCCCTCTCAACCTTCTTTCTGCTAGACTAAACAAACCAAGTTCTTCCAGTCTGCCCTCATAAAATAGGCCCTCCATTTTCCTGATCATCTTGGTAGCTCTTCTCTGCACCTGTTCCAGTTTGAATTTATCTTGTTTGAACATGAGTGACTAGAATTGTACACAGTATTCCAAATGAGGTCTTACCAGTGCCCTGTACAATAGCATTAACACTAGGGCTGTCAAGCGATTAAAAAAATTAATCACAATTAATCGCACTGTTAAACAATAGTAGAATACCATTTATTTAAATATTTTTGGATGTTTTCTACATTTTCAAATATATTGATTTCAATTACAACNGGTATATAAGTGAGGGGTGGTGGTGCAAGGGGGCCATGCCCCCCACTTTTTAATATGGACATAGTTTGGGGGGCAGGGGGCGGCATTGCTCCCCCAAACTGCAAGCTTCGGGCAAGCACTGAGTGGCACCGGCAGGGGCTGTGCTTTGTGGCAGGGGAGCTTATAACGGTGATCAGCTCCCCCACCGCGAAGCACAGCCCCTGCTGGTCCCGCTCCACTCCTGCCCGAGGCTTCCAGTTTGGGGGGGAAATGCAGTTTGGGGGGTAGTTTGCCTCCCAAACTACACCCGTTTTAAAAGTGGGGGGAATGGTGCCCTGGATCCCCCAGTTCTGGCACTGTTGATTGTGAGGCTTCTCCAGAACCTCACTCCTCCTATAGTTATAAACCTTCTTTTAATTTCCAGCCTGAATTTGTTCAGTGCCAGTATATATCCATTTGTTCTTGTGCCAGCATTGTCTTTTAGCTTACATAGCTCTTCAACTTCTCTGGTGTTTATCCTCTTGATGTATTTATAAAAAGCAATCATATCCCCTCTCAACCTTCTTTCTGCTAGACTAAACAAACCAAGTTCTTCCAGTCTGCCCTCATAAAATAGGCCCTCCATTTTCCTGATCATCTTGGTAGCTCTTCTCTGCACCTGTTCCAGTTTGAATTTATCTTGTTTGAACATGAGTGACTAGAATTGTACACAGTATTCCAAATGAGGTCTTACCAGTGCCCTGTACAATAGCATTAACACTAGGGCTGTCAAGCGATTAAAAAAATTAATCACAATTAATCACACTGTTAAACAATAGTAGAATACCATTTATTTAAATATTTTTGGATGTTTTCTACATTTTCAAATATATTGATTTCAATTACAACCCAGAATACAAAGCGTACAGTGCTCACTTTATATTTTTATTACAAATATTTGCACTGTAAAAAACAAAAGAAATAGTATTTTTCAATTCACTTAATACAAGTACTGTAGTGCAATCTCTTTATCATGAAAGTTGAACTTACAAATGTAGAATTATGTACAAAAAATAACTGCATTCAAAAATAAAACAATATAAAACTTTAGAATCTACAAGTCCACTCAGTCCTACTTCAGCCAATCGCTCAGACAAACAAGTTTGGTTACAATTTGCAGGAGATAATGCTGCCCATGTCTTGTTTACAATGTCACCCAAAAGTGAGAACAGGCATTTGCATGGTACTGTTGTAGCTGGCATCGCAAGATATTTATGTGCCCGATGCGCTAAAGATTCATATGTCTCTTTATGCTTCAACCACCATTCCAGAAGATATGCGTCCATGCTGATGATGGTTCGGCTCGATAAAGAGCCAAAGCAGAGCGGACCGACATATGTTCATTTTCATCTGCTGAGTCAGATGCCACCAGCAGAAGCTTGATTTTCTTTTTTGGAGGTTCGGGTTCTGTAGTTTCCACATCGGAGTGTTGCTCTTTTAAGACATCTGAAAGCATTCTCCACACCTTGTCCCTCTCAGATTTTGGAAGGCACTTCAGATTCTTAAACCTTGGGTCGAGTGCTATATCTGTTCTTAGAAATCTCATATTGGTACCTTCTTTGCATTTTGTCAAATCTGCTGTGAAAATGTTCTTAAAACAAACATGTGCTGGGTCATCATCTGAGACTGCTATAACATGAAATACATGGCAGAATGCAGGTGAAACAGAACAGGAGATATACAATTCTCCCCCAAGGAGTTCAATCACAAATTTAATTAACACATTTTTTTTTAACAAGCATCATCAGCATGGAAGCATGTCCTCTGGAATGGTGGCCGAAGCATGAAGGGGCATATGAATGTTTAGCATATCTGGCACATAAATACCTTGCAACACCAGCTACAAAAGTGACATGCGAACACCTGTTCTCACTTTCAGGTGACAATGTAAATAAGAAGCAGGCAGCAGTATCTCTCGTAAATGTAAACAAACTTGTTTGTCTTAGCAATTGGCTGAACAAGAAGTAGGACTGAGTGGACTTGTAGGCTCTAAAGTTTTACATTGTTTTGTTTTTGAGTGCAGTTATGTAACAAAAAAAATCTACATTTGTAAGTTACACTTTCACGATAAAGAGATTGCACTACAGTACTTGTATGAAGTGAATTGAAAAATACTATTTCTTTTGTTTATCATTTTTACAGTATAAATATTTGTAATCAAAAGTAATATAAAGTGAGCACTGTATACTATGTATTCTGTGTTGTAATTGAAATCAATATATTTGAAAATGTAGAAAAACATCCAAAAATATTTAATACGTTTCAATTGGTATTCTATTGTTTAACAGTGCGATTAATCAGAATTAATTTTTTAAATCACAGTTAATTTTTTTGAGTTAATCATGTTAGTTAACTGCGATTAATTGGCAGCCCTAATTAACACTTCTCTATCTCTACTGGAAATGCCTCACCTGGTATGTCATATGATCACATGTGCCTTTTTTTCCAGCTGCATAACATTTGTGGCTCATTGACATCCTGTGATCAACCCACACACCAGGGTATCCCTCTTCCTCTGTCCCTTCCAACTGATTAGACCCCAGCTTGCAGCAAAAATTCTTATTAGAATCTAAATGCATGATCTTATAGATTTATAGATTCCAAGGCCAGAAGGGACCACTGTGATAATCTTAATCTGACCTCTTGTATAGTACAGGCCATAGAACTTCCTCAAAATAATTCCTAGAACAGACCTTTTTTGAAAAACATCCAATCTTTGTTTAAAAATTTCCAGTGATGGAGAATCCACCATGGCCCTTGGTAAATTGTTCCCATGGTTGATTACTCTTCCTGTTAAAAATGTACACCTTATTTCCAGTCTGAATAGGCAATCTTACACTTTGTCTACTGAATGTCATCCCATTTCTGTTATGCCAGCCTTCAAGGTCATTTAGATTTTCTTGTATAATATTCCAGTCCTCCTCTGTTTTGATGATGCCTCCCAACTTTGTATCACCAGCAAATGTCACACTCCATACAACTTTGTTAGCTGGCCAAATCTATAATCTGGGAGGTGCCAACCAGATATGTCCCCAGGCAGAAGAGTGAATAGAGATCACTATATGTAGACATTAAACCTACCATGTGGATTTAATATTAAGAGCCATACTTATTCACCTCCCCCCCCCTCCATTTAAGGTTGAGTTTAGTCCAATACCTACAATGTGAGCCAGACTCTCAAATGGTGTAAATTTATACTATAGCCCCACTGACATCAATTGAGTCATGCTGATTGAAACCTGCTAAGGATCTGGCCCTATGAATATGATTGTGCGATATTCATGACAAAGTGTCTTGTTTTCTTCTAATTAAAATAAAATCTAGTAAGTACAATTAACATATATTTAAGTGGGAAAATGTTTATAATAGATATAGAAACCTTTACAATTGTACAGCATTATACAATTATAAGAGTTAAGTGGAAAATCCTGAAAACTAGTTGGTCTTAATTTAACTGGACCACATTAAAGGCTGAAGAGCAGGGGTTCTCAAACTGGGGGTCAGGACCCCTCAGGAAGTCATGAGGTTATTACATAGGGGGTCGTGAGCTCTCAGCCACCACCCCAAACCCCGCTATTCCTCCAGCATTTATAATGGTGTTAAATATATAAAAATGTGTTTTTAATTTATAAGGGGGGTCGCACTCAGAGGCTTGCTATGTGAAAGGGGTCACCAGTGGAAAAGTTTGAGAACCACTGCTCAAGAGGAATATAAATTTCAGTGACTAGTTATATTGAATCTGTGTTTACTCTGATGATTTGTATGAGATATATAACTATTTAGCCAATGGACATTAAAAAATGGAACATATGAGACTGCATATGAGCAACACTGCCTTAAGGCAAGGTTTGAATGGTAGATATTTAACAGGAGGAATTCCCTGCGCCTTTCTACTCTATTCTATTAGACATCGTGTCAACTTTATCACATAGTATCTGACCACTTTCTAGTCTTCTCCCTCTATTATACTATATTATTTTATCAATTTACCCAGGGGTAAAGGATTTTATACCCTGCTTTCAGGCCATCCTGGCTAGAGCTAGTGTAAGTTACATGAATACACATTCTGGACACCACAGTGCAAATAATGATGGTCACATTAATACCACCCTATACCGAAAACCTACCGACCGCTATGCCTACCTTCATGCCTCCAGCTTCCATCCCGGGCACACCACAAGATCCATTGTCTACAGCCAAGCACTGAGGTACAACCGCATCTGCTCTAACCCCTCAGACAGAGACCAACACCTACAAAATCTCCACCAAGCATTCTCAAAACTACAGTACCCGCACGAGGAAATAAGGAAACAGATCAACAGAGCCAGACGTGTACCCAGAAGCCTCCTACTGCAAGACAAACCCAAGAAAGAAACCAACAGGACTCCACTGGCCATCACATACAGTCCCCAGCTAAAACCCCTCCAACGCATCATCAGGGATCTACAACCCATCCTGGACAATGATCCCACACTTTCACAAACCTTGGGTGGCAGGCCAGTCCTCGCCCACAGACAACCTGCCAACCTGAAGCACATTCTCACCAGTAACTGCACACCGCACCATAGTAACTCTAGCTCAGGAACCAATCCATGCAACAAACCTCGATGCCAACTCTGCCCACATATCTACACCAGCGACACCATCACAGGACCTAACCAGATCAGCCACACCATCACTGGTTCATTCACCTGCACATCCACCAATGTAATATACGCCATCATATGCCAGCAATGCCCCTCTGCTATGTACATCGGCCAAACTGGACAGTCTCTAAGGAAAAGGATAAATGGACACAAATCAGATATTAGGAATGGCAATATACAAAAACCTGTAGGAGAACACTTCAACCTCCCTGGCCACACAATAGCAGATCTTAAGGTGGCCATCCTACAGCAAAAAAACTTCAGGACCAGACTTCAAAGAGAAACTGCTGAGCTTCAGTTCATCTGCAAATTTGACACCATCAGCTCAGGATTAAACAAAGACTGTGAATGGCTTGCCAACTACAGAACCAGTTTCTCCTCCCTTGGTTTTCACACCTCTACTGCTAGAACAGGGCCTCATCCTCCCTGATTGAACTAAACTCGTTATCTCTAGCTTGCTTCTTGCTTGCATATATATACCTGCCCCTGGAGATTTCCACTACTTGCATCCGAAGAAGTGGGTATTCACCCACGAAAGCTCATGCTGCAAAACGTCTGTTAGTCTATAAGGTGCCACAGGATTCTTTGCTGCTTTTACAGATCCAGACTAACACGGCTACCCCTCTGACACATGAATACACATGTGATCGCTGAATGACCTTCTGCTGATCTTGGTGGAGTTATGCCTCATGTCAGTGCAAGATCAGTTTGTCTTTGTCTTTCATAATAATAATTAATAAGAAGCACTCTACATCCTCCAAGTACTTCACAGATTTTACTATATCCTTTTGAGGTTGGTAAATAAATTATTATTGGTAGTAGTAGGTTCAGTATTATGTATACTCATTGAATAACTGGGAAAACTAATAATTAGGGAGCTTAAAAGAGTTGTTAGAGGTCACACAGCAAATCCATTTCATAGCTGTCTTTATAACTATGGCCTTACCAAATTTATGGCCATGAAAAACGCATCACGGACCATGAAATCCATAAGCACTGGTATTATTCACTTATAGTATCACTAATGGACAAATATTACAACTCCCCCCCCCCTTTATCTTCAATACAGGGCAAAAATCTAGATCTGTGAATTATCTGACCAAAGGTGGTTGCAAATAGAATATGTGTATAACAGTAAAAGATTCCCAGGTCTAGACAATACATATTGGCATATTAGTCCTCTTTGTATACATGAATTTATCCATGTCTATACCCCCAGATCAGTTGTGTCTGAGATAAAATGACTAAGGCTACTGTGATTCAGCTTAAGATACATTAGAGTACAAATGTTTTCCTCAGGGTTCGCCCATCCATCTCCAACAGGGGTGTAAACTTATTTAATGTTCCAAAATATTTTCTAATTAGTTTTAAGTGTGTTTCTACTATGTTCTAAAATATTTTAACTTTCATAGATTCCTATCACACAGTTGGAGAGACACAATAAGAGTTACTTACAATTTATTTGTGTCAATGAAAGATCTATCAAACTCCATTCTTTCTTTCTTTTTTTCGCACGATCCAGCATAACGTGAACCTACTAGCATGTCAGCAAACCAGCTTCTCTTATATTTTATGGGCAGTTCATAGGAAGTCATGATGGGTAACTCCTTGTTCTCAAAAGGTTTCAGATGTGGACTTCTTCACAGATCCAGCCTCTCCCTTCTCTTTTTAAACACAGAGTGCCTGATTGTGCAATCCTTGGACTACTCCTGAAGTGCACACCCATTTTTGGTTGCAGTATAACACACTCAGGCCAAGACATTCAGGTTGATTAATTTAAACCTTTATTTGAAGCAAAAACATACCTTTTGGTTACAATTACTATAGAAATAATGGACAGATAGGTAGAAAAAAGGCAACAGCCTGTTACCTTCTCCTGGGGCATAGGTGGGTCATGACAAATTTCATAGAATCATAGAATCATAGAACTTAAGATCAGAAGGGACCATTATGATCATCTAGTCTGACCTCCTGCATGATGCAGGCCACAAGAGGTGACCCACCCACTCCTGAAATAACTCTCACCCTTGACTCAGCTGTTGAAGTCCCCAAATCATGATTTGACGACTTCAAGCAGCAGATAATCCTCTAGCAAGCGACCCCTTCCTACAATGCACCAAATATTCCCTTATATTCCAGCATATTTATACCTATCCAAATTACAACCAATATTTTCCTCCAATCAACATTAAGCATGTATCTTATATAACTCATACAATATGCATGTGCAAGCTTCAATTTACATAACTTTTGCTGTCTATGGAATTTCCATGTTATCATACCATTTTTCT
This sequence comes from Platysternon megacephalum, assembly GCA_003942145.1. Taxonomy (NCBI): domain Eukaryota; kingdom Metazoa; phylum Chordata; order Testudines; family Platysternidae; genus Platysternon; species Platysternon megacephalum. The sequence goes on from QXTE01000155.1 coordinate 1,741,359, forward strand.
AATTGGTTTATTTCCATTGATCATGCACTGATCATATATGCTGACAAGGCCATCTAGCCCTTACAGAATTTAGGGACTTTTCAGCTATTTCTTAAATGCCTTTAGGCAGTACATTCTGTATATCCATTGTACTGATAACTTCTTCTTGTTTATGAATATTTAGATACATTCTGTGGTCAAAACATCACCTTTGTCTACACAGCAGCTGTAAACATCATTGAGAAAACTTACATAAGGACAAGTTGTTAGGAGAAATTTTGACAGCTCAGCAAAATGTCTAGGCCACTGCCAGTAACTGTATTATCGATTGTTACACTTATTGCCCAATGCAGCTAAGCTAGTAGGCCTTTGCAGCAACCTTAGCATAATGAGGCAGGCCAGGAGGGGAGCGGGGTAACCATGAGAAGTGAGCATGACCCTGTTCCATCCTGTTTTGCTTCTTTTAAACTGCTGAAGTATGCAGCTTTGAAACACAGAAAGTCTGTTTATTTTTGACTTATGGTGTGTGTTTGTCCATGAGACTGGACTCTGCAAAACACATCTGTTCAACTAATGGCTGGAAACTTCTTGTTTAACTCTCGCCTACTTTTTTTTTTCTTGATTGACAAGCTATGTAACACTAACATGCATGCAAGGGGACAAAAGGTATGAGTTAGATCGACTCTTTGTGGACTCATTTTAAGATCCCCAGCAGCAGACAGAAGGCTGGCCACCAGAAATCTGTCACTGAACACTTGAAGATCACTCCAGACGTTTGGGGTAACTATTGATTTGGGGTGCTCTAAACCTGTTGCTTGTGTGTTTATGTGCTGGAGACTAAATAAAGTAAAAACTTTAAGTGGAAGCACTCTTGTTTGTCTGTACCAATCATTTATCAGACGGACATGCTGTGTCCCCATTGATTTATTTCCTGACACCACCTCACAAGGAATAAAGTTACCAAGAGCTTTGGGTTCAGAAAACCCCAGGTAAGAAAGTCAGCAAGGCAACACCCATGCCAAGCAAAGACTATGCCAAAGCCAACCAGCCTAGGACAAGTACTATCTTGCTCCTGTCCAAACTTATTCACTATATATGAGCCATACTTATGACGGTTCCAATACCACATGAATAGATATTGATCTTTACTGGTCCATGCTGTATATGAGACCACTAGAGGAGTTCATGAGAACACCGAGACTCTAATATGATGAGTTTATTGATGGCACTGTTGCTTAATTGTAAGCTAATAGTTTGACTACACTTGCAGTTTGTTCTTAAAAATATTTGAGACCAAATAACCAAACTTAGCCAAGTTTATTGTCTAAAAACAAAGCAGTACAATATGAAAAGAAGAAATACATACCCTCCTTTTGGGACAAATTTTTTACCTTGCAGCATATTTGTCTTACACACAAGGTGTGCTTCAACATTTAAACTAGTTATTTATCGTATGGTTTTACAAGTTACAAAACTCTCCGAACATCACTAAAATCCAACCCACCAGTTAATAACAGTTCCTTAACTTGTTGTTTTATTCTGTACTTTTTCTTGTCTCTGTTTTGGATACTACATTCCAAACCAGTTACCTGTGAAGGCGCCTGCACTTGATTTTGACTGATTTTGTATTTACTCGTGACAAAGCTGACATCAGTTTTGCAAAGTGTTATGGGATACTTAGCATCAGAGGTGCTGGAACAATTTTTATAGTGGGGGTGCTGAAAGCAGAAACCATGTATTTGGTTGTTATTACTACTTCAAACCAGGGGGTGCTGCCACACCCCTAGTTCCAGCACCTCTGCTTAATATTAGTAAACAAGAGTAAGCATAAAACCATTTGAATATAAAGCTTTTTTCTAACACATATAAAATGTGTAATACATTTTAATATGGTGTGCAATATGTGTAACATGCATATATTGACTAACAGCCAACTAGCCACCATCAGCCCATATCACATTATCTGAAAGATAGGGATATGGAGGAAAAGCAGTTGGTTCGAAAGGCAAGATTTAGATGATGCTGGTAGGAAGAAGAAGACACTTTGAAGTTCTTGCCAGGATATTAAGTTCTTCAGATATTCCATATCAATATGCATGTCAAATATGAATCCATCATTGCTTTTCTATTACATACAGTAAATAAAAAACACTTTCAGACAGGAATAGGGGGAAACTTAAGAACATAAAAAGATAGAGTAGTGTTTTCTTAAAGGGAAACTTTCTTTGTGTTATGCAAGAAGAACTTCCTTTTATGGTTATATTCATATAATTATATTCATGAAATTATTTAGAATTAAATACAACACACAAAATGGAACAAGAATTAGCTGTTTTGGGAAGTGATTCAACCTTGCTTCACTTTGATCATTTGGCAAGTAGATGCCCCTATGCTGTTATGTACATTTTATTGTGTATGTCCATCAATGGAACATGGATATGATCATGTTTGGCACAGCAGGTTTATTTCTTTTAGAACTATAACATTACTTCATTTGAACATTTATTAGGGCTGCAGAGATGTAACTGCTATTGCCAAATGGAATAATATAAAATGAATGAAGTGAAAGAACCCTGGAGGCTTCTTGATGTTTATTCTATCAAGCTAGTCACAACAGATAATAGAGCAGGGAACTGTGTGAACAATATTGCTTTGCACCTCTTGCAGCCACTCAGAATATAAAGCGTGTATTATACAATCCAAGTAATTACAGAAAACGGAAAAAGCTATGTTAAACTGTTCCCATTACAATGGCTTATAACGTTACAGTATTACAAATTGGAAACCGAGGTATTAAAGCAATAGCATACTCTTGGATACTTGTACTGTATGCAAAATGTTTGTACTGTAGTAAAACAAAACTATCCAAGTAGGCTGATTATCAGTTAGCTATTTCAATTTTCTTCTGAAAATAAACATTTGCAATGACACATCTCTGAATAATTTAAAGCTACCATTGACAATTGTGCTTGATGTTTTAACTCATAACTAATTTATAGCATTGTATGGTGCACATTATAAACCAGATCCTTATGTGAGTAATAGTTACTCATGTAAGCAATCCCATTGAAGCTAATGAGACTATCTGCAAAAATATGACAAATTCAGACTGGAAACAAGGTATACATTTTTAACAGTGAGGAAAATTATTCACTAGAACAATTTACTCAGGGTTGTGTGGTTCACCATCACTGGCAACTTTAAAACGAAGATTGGTTATTTTTTCTAAAAGATACGCTCTATTTTAAACAGGAATTATTTCAGGAAAGGTCTGTGGCCTGTGTTATGCAGAAGATTAGACTAAATGATCACAGTGGTCCCTTGTAGCTTTATAATCTATGAATCTAAGGATTATCTAATTAAGGCTTGCTCCTTTAAGCAAGAGTTACTGTTTTGTTGTAGAGCTTTTATCTTTTAAAATAATATCTGTATATTCTTATTTATAAATACAACACAGCAAAAATAAATAGAAATAAAATATTAAATACATTATTAAATAGCAATTGGCCAAATCTTCCTTGCCTTTCTTAGTCCAGTGGTCCCACTGAAGTCAATGAAGCACTAACTACATTTACAAGAAATATTTTTCAAAATATTTTCCATACTGTAATGATCAAGCTTATAAAGCAGTTATAAGAGTCTGCCCATGTTGATCCATTTTCTGGAATGGGGTCCACATAAGAACTCCAAACTTCTTGAAAAATAAGTGGATACCCCGAAAGCCAATTTGTAATGTGCACTAAAGGAAATGAAGTTAATAAATTCATTCCAATTTCCCATTCACCTAGAAATGATTCTGAAACTTTTATTCAGAGCCATATCTAGTGCAACCCAGCAACCTCAAGGCTATTCTAACTTACATCCAGCTGCCCATGGCCTGAAGGGGATGGTCGAGGAGCTGGGAGTCACTAGTGCATAGGGATGATCCTGCTGCTCCCTCTCCCATGTCCCTTATACTGGGAGTCAGGCAGGAGGGTAATATGCAGGGGCTGATACAGAATCTATGCTATTTTGGGATTCCCTCTCACCGGGGGAATCTTCAAGGTGCTAGTTCTCCTGGCATGAGGATGCCTTTCTGCGACTGGAGCAATGTAAAGCAGGATCTCACCCGGAGACTGTAATTCATGACTTAAATGGAATTATTCCAGACTTACATCATTGCAACTGAGATTCAAATCTGACTTAGAGTTTTCAAAGTATTCCCTAGTTTACTGGTTTATTCAGGACTGTAATAGCCTCCCTTTTCTCATAAACATAGGAGTAGAAGGGAAGTAATATGCTCTATATTTACATATACATACTAAGTATTATCTAGGGATGGTCTAGATCAGTGGTTCTTAACCTGGGGTGCACGCACCTCCTGGGGTGCGAGATGCCCTTTCTGGGGGTGCGAGACATGCCAGATTTTTTTAGAAGGTAAATCATCGAAAACACAAATTAAGCACAGGCACATAAATACAACTACTTTGTTTAATCAAACCTATGTATTTATTAACATTATACAGTTGTTAACGATTACTGTAATATACAAACAAAAATATATCTAGGTTTAAGGGGTGCGAGAACATATTTTTTAGGTTTAAGTGGTGCAAGAGCATATTTTGATTTTTGATAAGGGGTGCGAGAACATATTTTGAGAACCAAAGGGGTGCAGGCTGCAGTAAAGGTTAAGAACCTTTACTGGTCTAGATAATACTTAGTCCCTCCTCAGTGCAGAGGACTGGACTATTTGAGGTCCTTTCCAGTTCTACATTTCTATGATTCTAACTAATTTTTTTTTCAGTTCCCTAAAGAGTTCACATTATTCATTTGGTGATAATTGCATTCAGATGTTACCCCAAGAACAGACCCAAGGGTCCCAGAGTAGCCCTTCTGTTGCTTACTTCCAGGTTCCCCTAATGTTAACCCAGGGGTAGGCAACCTATGGCACGTGTGCCGAAGGCGGCACACGAGCTGATTTTCAGTCGCACTCACACTGCCCAGGTCCTGGCCACTGGTCGGGGGGGCTCTGCATTTTAATTTAATTTTAAATGAAGCTTATTAAACATTTTAAAAACCTTATTTACTTTACATACAACAATAGTTTAGTTCTATATTAAAGACTTATAGAAAGAGACCTTCTAAAAACGTTAAAATGTATGACTGGCACGCGAAACCTTAAATTAGAGTGAATAAATGAAGACTCGGCACACCACTTCTGAAAGGTTGCCAACCCCTGTGTTATCCCATTAAGCTGTTCTTGCAAGGTGAAAGGAGGGGAACCTCCCTAGAGAAATTGCCAGGGTTTACCAAGGATATCCCTGTGCCCTTCCAGAAACTCCCCAGAACAGACAAGATCTCTTCACTCCTGGGAGGACTTGGTTTGAGGCTTGTTCAGGGTGGCCGCAGTTCACCGTTCTCAGCCAAATGGGAGTGTGGGAAGCAGTAGCCTGGCCCACGCCACTTCCCGCAGCTCCCATTGGCCGGGAACGGCGAACCGCAGCCACTGGGAGCTGCGAACGGCCATACCTTTTACTCTGTGTGAGGTGATGTCAGGAAATAAATCAGGGGAGACACGGCTGTCCGACCGATAGATGGCTGGCACAAACAGGACAACACAAGAGTGCTTTCACTTAAAGCTAAACTTTACTTAGTCTCAAGCACTTACACATGTCCACAACAGGTTAGTAAAACACCCCCAACCCTTGATAATTACCAAAGATGAGTGTGGCTCTCGAGTGGCACAGCGGCAGGCTTCCAGTGGCCAAATCTTCCGTCTTTAGATGGTAATCTCTTTGGAGCAGAGACTGTCTCTTTGTTAGGTGATTGTACAATGTCTAGCACAATGGGGTCTGGTCCATGATTGGGGCCCCTATGCACTTCCATAATATAATTTTATAATAAAATTAATTTGTCAGCTGTTTCTGTGCTGGTCCCGACCACCTTTACTCCATCTTCTGATTATGGAGTGTAGATATCCCCACTAGGTAGCGTAATTTCAAGAGGAGTAGGCCAGCCCTCAAATATGAGATTCCTATTCAAATCTAGAGGCATAGATTCCAAGGCCAGAAAGAATCATGGTGATCATTTAGCCTAACCTCCTGTATAACACAGGCCATAGAACTTCCCAAAATAATTCTTAGATCATATCTTTTAGAAAAACATCCCATCTTGATTTAAAAATTGCCAGTGATGAAGAACCCACCATAATCTTTGATGAATTGTTCTAAGGGTTAATTACCCCCACTATTAAAAACGTACACCTTATTTCCAGTCTGAATTTGTCTAGCTTTAGCTTCCAGCCATTGGATCAATTTATACCTTTCTCTGCTAGACAGAAGAGCCCATTTTCAAATATTTGTTCCCCATGTAGGAACTTAGACTGTAATCAAGCCCTGGCCCCTTAACCTTTTTTTCGTTAAGCTAAATAGACTCAAGGAGCTCAATTGCTACACCAGCATTTTTTCTAATATTTTTTATGAATCTTCAATGAACACTGTCCAGTTTATCAATAGCCTTCTTGAATTGCAGATTCCAGAACTTGACACAGTAGTCACATCAAATACAGAGGTAAAATAATCTCTCTATTCCTATTGGAGATTCCCCTGTTTTTGCATCCAAAGTCACATTAGCCCTTTTGGCCACAGCATTGCCTTGGGAGCTCCTGTCCAACTGATTATCCACCATGACACCCAAATCTTTTTCAGAGTCCCCGCTTCCCAAGATAGAGTCCCCCATCCTGTAAGTATGGCCTATGTTCTTTGGTCCTAGATGTATACAAATTGTTTGTGTGTGCCCAACTTATCAAACAATCCAGATTCCTCTGTATCAGTGATCTGTCCTTTTCATTATTTACCACTCCCCTAATTTTGTGTCATCTGCAAACTTTATCAGTGATGATTTTATGTTTCTTACAGGTTATTGATAAAAATTTTAAATAATGTAGGCTCAAGAACTGATCCCTGCAGACTCGATGGGAAACACACTAACTCAATGATAATTCCCTGTTTTCTTTAGTACCCAAACTATAAGTAAAATGTGGTCTTAAGGAAAGTCTTGTCTTTTTTTCATTAATTTAATAGGTCAAATGCCAATGGTCTGTTTTCACAAATGACATTGAGATAGTCATAATGGAAGTCCTTACACAGCTCTTACTCAAAAGGCATTTGTTTCAGTGGCCAAGATACAGGGCCGGCTCCAGGCACCAGCGTAGCAAGCAGGTGCCTGGGGCGGCCAATGAAGAGGGGGGCGGCACGTCCAGCCGTTTGGTGGCAATTCGGCGGCGGGGCCATCACTCCCTCTCAGAGCGAAGGACCTGCTGCCGAATTGTCGCTGTAGAATGAAGTGGCGGTAGAGCTGCCTCCGATTGCGGCTTTTTTCTTCTTTTTTTTCCCCTGGCTTGGGGCGGCAAAAATGCTAGAGCCGGCCCTGCCAAGATAGCAAAAGTTTGGATTAAAGGACCATCTGTACTTTTTTCACTACTTTAAATAACTGTGGAACATTCCACCTTTCCATTTGAAAATAGGCTATGCTACCTACACAACCAGCTTAACTAATGGAAAATGGCACTATTCTGTTGTGCAGACTGGATTTGTGAACTATTGCAAAATCATATCTAATCAAAAGAAAATATAAATTTGAAAATATAAATGTATGAAAACGAGTGAAGCATGCTTTTATGCAGTTAAAACCACATCTATTCATAAGCAAGCAAATGCATGAAAATATCTCTAGCACCACCTACAGAAGTAATTCAGCATTGGGTTTTATGGCTTTGCTTTTTTTTAAGCAAAAAGAAAAGAAATCCATAATACTCATTAAGTTATTTGTTTGTAGGAACTTTGTGGGAATTCAATCATTTTCTCCTAAAGTTTTTTCGGCTTACATATTTTGGTGGTGGCTTGCTAGAAATGAAAAGCAACAAGATACAGAACAAGGTATGTGAAAATCGGGTTTAACCCAGGAGAATTGTACTATCTGGTACTGATACTGTGTGGGGATTGATCACATTTTCACAGCTGGATTTTGAATAGGGCATCATTAAACTGATATAAATATACACCATGTTGTTGTTTTCCAACATCAGCAACAAGATTGCAGCCTCATTATACACACTCCAGCTGTGTTCTGCATCCACAGTCCTATCATTTGCCAAATGTAAAACTTAACACTTGTCTCTTGACAGTGATAAAGTTGGTAAAGTTATTTGTATAAGAAAAGAAAAAACTGGAATAGAATGGGGGAAATAAAGAAAAGTGGTTAAAAAGAACTTAATGGGGAAAATTGTGGTTACAAATATTCCTTGTTCCTAATAATACTTACTCACCATTGTAATGCACTATGAGATATTTAGACTAAAGAGGTTATTATTATTCTTTGTTAAAAACACCAAAGAGACAACAGGATACAACATAGACCCCATCCTACTTCCACTGAAGTTAATGGTAAAAATGCCTTTGACTTGAATGGCAGCAGTATCTGACACTGTAACATGGCTTCACATATATTTATAAGAGTACAGAGATAGCATATGATAGTAATATTGCTATAGTTCAGTAGATAAATCATACAAAAAAATGCAAGTCATGTTAACCATCACTTGAAATCCTCAGTAAGTCCTTGATTCAGGAAAGCACCTAAGCACATACTTAAATGTCAGTGGGTGAAATCCAGGCTATACTGAAGTCAAAAACGCAAATCCCATTGACTTCAATAGGTCCAGGATTTCATCCATTGACTTCAGAGGGACTTAAGAATGTGTTTAATTGCTTTCCTGAGTCATAGCATACCTAAATGAGTGTAATAGGAAGTGGATGTTTACTTTTCACAATACCTGATCCAAAATGCTCTGTTTTTCCATGATTCCCAATAGCTTACCACATAGAGCTTGGAGTTCTGCCCCACCTGTCCCTGCCTTCTCTCTAGTTAGCTGTAACAAGCAACACAATTACTGTACATACTTGTATTTGTGCACTGCATACTATTTTATGAGTATATCCATGCTTTATTGATGCTCTGTTGAAAGTAGCTCCTTGATTAAACAATTTCTGTTGATTGCATTGATGTAGCCATCAGAGAAATTAGATGGATTGATTCTACATCATTGCATTTCTTTAATTTTTTTTCTTTTACACAAGACAATTATATACCCAATTGTTACATTTTGCATCTGATGAAGTGGATTTTAGCCCACGAAAGCTTATGCCCAAATAAATTTGTTAGTCTCTAAGGTGCCACACGGACTCCTCGTTGTTTTTGTTGATACAGACTAACATGGCTACCACTCTGAAACCTGAAGCACATGTGTAATTATTAAAATAGAGATTACTGTGTTATCACTGAAATAATCCTATTCCTCTAGTAATGGCAATGACTCACTGTTTACAAATGGGTTTTGCCTCACAATGGGCACTGATGTCAGGTAATAATGCTTCAACCAGATGAAAGCTAGCATTCAATTTTCTTGATTCCTAGTATAGAACTCCAGCAAACAATACACTAACTGGCAGAGGAGTCTGACAAGTACCAGTATGGCTTAATTATGGTGTGCCAGATTGTTGTGCAGGCCCCCATAGCCACAGAAGGGCATAAGGGTATGTCTACACCTGAGCTGGAAGGTATAATTTCCAGCTTGGGTAGACATACCTGTGCTAGCTCTGATTGAGCGAATGCACTAAAAATAGCCATGTAGCTGCTGCAGCACAAGTGTCAGGAAGGGCTATCTGCCTCAAGTATGAACTCATCTTAAACCCTAGATATGTACTTAATCACAGTTCACATGGGTATGTCTATCGGAATTGGAAATTATACCCCGAGCTCCAGTGTAGACTTTCCCTGGCCATGGGGAGTGCATAAACCACAGTAATGGCTTTGTCCCTGTCCACAGCAGGTCAAACCCCTTTAAAGGCCACACATTCTCCTGTACAATCTCCTCTGCAGGCATGGTGTAGGTAGAGCAGTGGCTGTCCACCCAGTACTTACTTCTCTGTCTACATGGGTGGAGAGGGCAACAAGGATCTATGAATGGAAAGAGCTTTGGCTCTAACCCTACAATGTACCAGGCAGCACAGCTAGGGTCAGTAGCAGATCACCTTCTCCCATAGCAAAGGGGGAGCAGGAAAGGAATTGAGTTCCTTCACTGAGCTCCTTCTGGGGAAATATGTATTTATCCAGGGTGAGATGCAAAGGGACAATCTACCCATGTGTATGCATATTTAAAATACCAGCATGAAAGGGTGTGAATAGTTTAAAGCTGATCCACCATTTTGTGCACTTGGTAAGCATACCCACATGAGCCAAAGTGACAAGACAATTGATTAAGTACCAGGTGATTAACCAATCAACAAGGAGATTCAGCTCATCTGCTGAGGACAATTAAAAGAGAGACAGGAAGAAATAGGAGGATGAGGGGGGAAGGCTGGAAGGAAGGTCCAGAAAAAGTGCAAGATCTCAGAGTGATGAGAGATCTCTCTCCCCCCCACCCCACATTCCTGCCCTTTGCCTTGGTAGTAGGTAAAGGCTTCAGGGAAAGCCTTATGATGTGGGAATAAATATTTATAAAGCACTTGATGCTGAAATTATCACTAGTGTGTGTGAGAGAACTATTCACAGTAGGAATCGAGGCTGAGAGAACCCTGCCCTGTAACAACCAACAACTTAAAAATTACACTTCTGTCTGAAGTTACTTTGTCTAATGTTCTTACAAGAAATCTACAAAATTACTATAACCGAAAAAGACTGGAGGAAAAAATGTTCTATTTTTGTTTGTGCACTGTGTACATTTGATAGCACTTTCTACATTGTCAGTTTCACAATTTTCCCTGTATAATAAATCAGTTAATATGTTTCCCCAGTCTCAGGTGCAGAAACTACTTTTAAGATCAATTTTATACAGTCTAGATTTCAAGTTGATTGCATCCTTAAAACAAAACAACAACAACAACAAAAACAGTGCTAACACATTACAAACAAGAGTAGGGAAGAATGACCAAATTTTTATGACTGTGATATACTGAGGCCTAGATCCTGATCTCATTTCAGTGTATTATAATTTAGTATTTCCATGTCAGCTCTCACTGTATTTTACAAGTGCTGAAGTCAGTGGAGTTACTCCAGATTTACACCAGTTTCCTCTAGTGCAGCAGTCGGAATTTTGAAATGTGCTAGGTGAGTTCTGTTCAACTACCTGTGAGATGGATCCATGTTTTGTATTGCTAGTGAATGCAGGGTTCATGGCAGGGTCCATTACTGAAGGGGTATATTCAAGCTTTCTTTTGGGGGTAAGTAGCCTTTAAACTTGAATACATCTTTGTTCAACAATCCATCACCTAGCATTAGCTGCCTTGTGAATTACAACCCTGCCTCAAACCTTCCATTGTTTGGGAAAGTTGTTGAGAAGGCCATGGTGGGACATCTCTATCTGAAATGGGTTTCCTCCAATTTCCTGAATATGCTTTTAAATCTTAGTACAGTAATTAACTTCACTTATCTTGTTGCTGGACTATCTGCTCAGGGCAAACAGTAGAGGCTAGGTGTTCATGTTGTTTTCATTAGATTTCTCAGCAAACTTGGATACCGTCAATCACAAGGTGTTGTCTGTTAGCCCTGAAACTGGATGAGGCAGAGGTGGATAGAATACACTGAGAGGGCTGCATTTGTTTCTTTCAAAGACACCCCCAACGATCATGTTGGCAACTGTTCTGTTTTTCCAAGACCTCTAATGTGTAGAGTCCACTGCATTTCATGCTGCCACCTTTCCTGTTCAGACATACTGGGTCTTCAACATGTCTTCATGGCATTTTTAGACTTGGAAGCCAAAGCTTCTGGTATGATCTACCAAGAAAAATTATAAGTCTGACAAGTTTAACTGACATGTTTGAAAAACAAATAAATCAGAAGATTACAAGTCACCACATTCAGTGGAAATCATGAGTCATGTTCTGACTGAGAAATGGAATTTTAGTCATAATTTCTGAGTGGTTCATTCCATAAACTTCAAGGCACTGACTCATTGCTTGCTTATACATGTCACATAACAGTAACAACTAATAGGACAAGGCAGACTTCCAGGATAGATGGTAAGGCTGTCATTATCAAAGCCCTTTAATAAATCTCTGTAAGGTATTTTGCTTCTATCTGGCAACTCTCATGATCAATTCTACCTGACTTCCATTGGATGATGCATTGGTTATTACTGCAGCTTCCAAAAAATGTGTAGAAACTGCAGATGCATTAATAACACAAGCTTAAACCAAGTCCTGATTGTGTTTAGGTTTGCAGGATTGCAATTTTTAGAAAAGATGAATGTATCAGACATGTCACTGAACCTCAAATTTATTCATGTGAATGTAAATCACCAAATATAAGCAGATGAGACATGTATTCAAGGTATTTCTGGCCAATAGCAGAACACAAGTATCAGAAATCTAAATCTCAATAATATATTGGAATAAATCAGGAGTCAATAATATTTCAAAGTCAGATGGAGAAGTTTTTATCATCTTGAGTTCTGAAATTCTAATAAGTTGTAATTCAGATTCTCAGGGGAGGCCTGGGCCCCTCCCAACTCCACCAGGCCCTGACCCAGGGCCCTAATGGTGGTGGAGTAGTCCACCACTGGGTCAGTGGGGAATCCAGCCACAACACGCTGACCGTGCTTCAGGCAACACTACAGCCAGACTGAAGTTGGCTGTTCCTGGACCACTTCCTCCCCTCCCATCAGGGTGTACCTGGACCAATGGGGCATCCTGTGTCTTGTTGGGGTAGGTGACCCACAGCAGTCCTGGTAGGTCAGCTGCAGACACAGGTTCCTCGGCAAGCAGGGTGACTCTGGGCTCGGCAGCAGAGTCCGCAGCTTGGAGCGAGCAGGATATGTCTATCTCCCTCGGTGTCTCAGCACCAACTGAGCTTGAGGCTCCACCCTTTATACTTCCTGTTCCACTTATCCACTTCCGGTGGGAAGGGTGAGGCAGATCTGGCTCCACCCACCTGGGCACAGAGGATGGTTCCTCCCCCTCTGGGTCAGAGGGAGGACACACCACCTCACTACAAGAAGATAGTCTCGCGGGACACGAGGAAGTTTAGTGAAACAAATAATGTTCAAAAACTCCTCAGGAGTGACATGACATGTCTAATCAATTTAGTTGACCTGATAAGCGCAAAGTACTCAGGACATTTTATCTCAGGAACTAAAATGCTGATGCATCTGAACATAATTGTAGTGTTCTAGATTTTGTTTAGATGTCTTGAGTTCCTCTTGTAGTACTGACCCTCATTGATTCACAGCCAAAATAAGTGCCCCATTTCAACCAGTCCTCCCATTTGCAAGTTGTTCCTCAGCATGTTGTACAATGGTTCAATTTTTTTAATACAGTGAATAGAAGTTTATTAATGAGAAATAACCCTTCCCATTTAAACCAATGAGAACTGCACTAATCTTGGACCAAAGCCAATCTCACGTGGTTCAGTTGTTCTTTTGGTTCCATTTCCTGTTTTAATTGCAGATTTCACACTTGGATACCTTATCTTCAGTCTTTGTTATTCATGTGCCTGCCAGCACACTTTACACAGGTATATTTAACTACATAGCCCAAGGCAATAGAAAATCAGGCCCAGTAAGTTTTCAGCTACATACCTATTAAACTTTAAATCATATGCATTGGAAGAATTTCTCTGTGTTGGCTTTCACATCAAAAATGGCACAAACAATAACTCCTATCTATTATTTTAATATGTTGACAGCAAGAAGAAAGGAAACATTCTTATTTTCCAGTCTTGCCTGTATAATACAGAATTGCAAGACTATAGTATGTTTTCTGGGAATGGATCATTCTAAGAATCTCTTGTAATTAATTTAGATCAACTTTAGGAGAAATGGCTATTCCAGAAAATGAAACTATGGAACATTGGGTCTCTAACATAAACATTTCTGAGCTTCCTCCTATTTCAGCACAGAGGCAATCGCCACTGAGACAGAAGCCAAAGATTGAAAAGCCTTATAAACAAGAATCACCCTGAGTATTTTTTTTATCTGGAGTTTCCTTCCAGTAGGTGGGAAGGAAAATCTCTGAATAAATGCTGTGAATACAAGTTCTATTTCAGTATGGCAAGTATAGTTTGCACATAATTTATATTAAGTACTTAACCACCTTTTATCTTCCTCCAGGTGCTGCAAATGCTAGCTGTATTCTCAAATCCTGCTTGCTACCTGGACTTGTTAACAGCAATGTATGCTCATCAGCACAGGTCCTCTTCAGACCTCTGAGGACAGCTGCTCTCCTATTCCAAGCCACTGGATACCACTGAGCTTTGCTGTGGTATCTAATATGATTTACAAGCATTCAGGAAATTGTCCCCATATAATCATATTTATTTAAAGCACCCTGGACATTTTGGGTCTCTATATAAATATGTAAGCAGAGTCTGAATGAGCTCCCCCCTGACATCTAGTGGTGAGCTGTGGAAAAAGACTTCAGAAGCTGATCTCATTGGCATGGACACACCCACCCTGCCTAGATGCTCAGCATGATGGTATTGCTTGGCCAAATGATCACTTGTGGCTGGTGTTGGATCCCCAGTCTCCTTGTTATTGGGGCAGGAGTAATAAAGAGTTGTTATCCTTGTTGTGTGAACCGAGGGCAGCAGAACTGTACCTGGCATACCCCACTGGAGGGACTCACCCTCAACTGAACGGCACTCGCTAGGCAGGGGATATGGGTTCCAAAGCCCAGTGGGTGGGTGGGGGAGGGACAGGTGCTTGTACCTGGCGGTGTGGGCCCTGTTTAAGAGTTCTAGACATTAGTTGACTCTTCCTCTTTCCATGCTATAATAAAAGAGCTAATTTAGATTCAATTGTTAAATGCTGCAGAGCTGAAATCACTGATACCTATGTCCAAGGGTATGTCTACACTATGAAAGTAGGTTGATTTAATAGAAGTTGATTTTTTAGAAATGGATTTGATACAGTTGATTGTGTGTGTCTCCACTAAGCGCATTAAGTCGGCGGTGTGCGTCCACAGTACTGAGACTAGTGTTGACTTTTGGAGCGTTGCACTGTGGTAGCTATCCCACAGTTCCCGCAGTCTCCGCCGCCCATTGGAATTCTGGGTTGAGCTCCCAATGCCTGATGGGGCAAAAATATTGTTGCGGGTGGTTCTGGGTACATGTCGTCAGGCCCCCCTCCCTCCCTCCATGAAAGCAATGGCAAAAAATTGTTTCTTGCCTTTTTTCCTGGGTTACCCGTGCAGATGACATACCACGGCAAACATGGAGCTCGCTCAGCTCACTCTCACCGTATGTCTCCTGGGTGCTGCTGGCAGACGCGGTACTGCAGTGCTACACAGCAGTATCCCCTTGCCTTGCCTTGCGGACGGCAGACGGTACAATACCACTGCTAGCTGTCGTCATCGTCCCGTGGGTGCTCCTGGCCGGCCTCGGTGAGGTTGGTCGGGGGCGCCTGGAAAAAAATGGGAATGATTCCAGGTCATTCTCTTCTTTAAGTTTCATCTAATGGAGATTCAGTCCTGCCTGGAATATCATGCCAGTTGGAGGCTTCTGCCTCAGGCTGCCCTCCCAGTCGGCAGCACCGCGCAGTCGCACCTACCCCAGCCTAGCCCTTGCTCCCACGGCTCGTGAAGCCTGGACAGTAGGAAGGAGCAGTTCACCTATAGGCTGAGCAAGTGCAGAATGGTGGTAGAATGTGCCTTTGGACGTTTAAAAGCTCGCTGGCACAGTTTACTGACTCGGTTAGACCTCAGCTAAACCAATATTCCCATCGTTATTACTGCTTGCTGTGTGCTCCACAATATCTGTGAGAGTAGGGGGGAGACGTTTATGGCGGGCTGGGAGGTTGAGGCAAATTGCCTGGCCACTGATTATGCACAGCCAAACACCAGGACGGTTAGAAGAGCACAGCAGTGTGCGCTGTGCATCAGAGAAGCTTTGAAAACCAGTTTCATGACTGGCCAGGCTATAGTGTGAAAGTTCTGTTTGTTTCTCCTTGATGAAAACCCACCCCCTTGGTTCACTCTACTTCCCTGTAAGCCAACTGCCCTCTAGTTGTGCTGTTTTCCCAAATTAATGCTGAGTTAAGTCCCTTCTTTTATTAAAAGGTTTTTGATAGACTCAGACTCTGTGCTTGCGAGATGGGGAAATATTTCCTCTTAGAGGCACCCAGGGGGTGGTGTGTAATTGTCCCAGGTCACTGGGTGGAGGCTTGAGTTGGTTTTGTGTTGTATTGTTGAAAAGGAACCCCTAGATACTGAACCCGGCCCTTATTGCTGTTGGCTCCACCTGGCAGAAGGGTTACAAATAGAATAGGAGAAATTCTAGCCCTATTTAAATCAATGGGAGTTTTGCCATTCCCTTCAATGAGGCCAAGATCTTGCCCAATAATATCACAAATTAATAATTTTGTCCCACAATGCATAGAGAGATTACCAAAAAAAGAGTCACAGAATTCACAAAAATGTCCCCCTTCTTTCATGTGACTTCTGATAATCTTATAAAAGGAGCTGTCCCTGGAGGATCAGCAAACCATTGTGCCAATGAAGAGGAGACCAGCTGTCCAAGGAGGGGAACAGCCTCTTCGTTTACTGTCTATAAGTGAGACCTGGTAGATGTAGGAAGGGAACTAAATACTTTTGCCAGGGCAGCAAATGAGTAGGGGAAATTATGGCAAGATCTTGTGGACCTCTGTGATTGTTTGGGCTATACATACAAACTTCAGGTGTTGATCCAAAACTAAACTCCAGAGGTGTGAAGGTTGGCTTAATACCAAGTAAATACAAATATGTCATTGTAATGGAGAAATAAATAAGCATGTGGTCATAAGAAAACAGGAAACTGATTTTGGAATAAGCAGAATTTCATTACACTTATTTATAGTGATGATAATGTCTCCTGTTTTGTTCAATGGATGAGCTACAGTCACTTATGTGGGTCCTGAAATAAGACCAAAGACCAGTTTTGGACATGCAGCCCTGTCTGGAAGTGCCATAGATTAAGACAGCATCAGACAAATGTGCGCTGCTTTTAGCTTTATGCCTCATACATCTCTCCTTGATGGCAGCAATCTGCAGGCTCCTGAAGTCTTTCATTCTGAGGTGGCAGAATGCCATCGGATCTTATCCTGGGCTAAACTGTTCCCAGGTGTTGAGGTCAACATTGCAAGATTGGAGATTGGCTTGAGCGTGTCTTTGTAACATTTTCTTAGTCTGCCCCTAGAGTGAGTTTCAGTCTGCAATTCTCCATAAAAGATGGCCTTTGGTATTCTACTGTCAGACATACTGTGTCATCTCAGCTGCGTTCTCACTATAAAAGCTTCAATGCCTGTGATGTTGCAGCACTCAGGGACCTGGGTGTTTGGAATCAAATCTTACCATTTAATTCCTGTTATCTGCTGTAGACAACAGAGGTGGAATTGGTCCAAGAATTTTATTTGGATTTGATAAGTAGTCCATGTATCACAGCACTAGAGGAGTGTGGTGATGACAACAGCACAGTTAAATTTAAATTTTTGTCTGCAGTTTGACACAGTGTTTGTTCCAGAGATGACACTGAAGTTGTCCAAAGGTATTGTAGGCTGTATTAATGTGCTTTGTAAAGTCGTCAATCATTGTATCTTGTGAAATGACACTGCCTCGGTAGCAAAGTTTGTCAATAGCTTTGAGTGGTACATCGTCAATGGACACAAACAGAGTAGGTACTGTACTTACAGGTTGAGGCTGGACCATAGATTCTGTCTTCTTTAGGTTGATCGTTACGCCAAAATGTTTTGCTACACATGCAAAACAATCAGTGAGCAACTGAATGTCCCTGAGTTTATGGGCCAATAAAGCACAATCAGCTAACAGTAATTCACAAATAATTGTCTTCATAAATTTGTCTTTCCAAGCAGGTGAGATAGATGTCTGAATAGCTAAGTTCACCTCTATAGATGCCTCTCTTCTGTGGACTTGCCTATGCAGTAGAACATGTATCCAGCACTGACCTCATCAAGATGGGACTTGCCTGGGAGACATGTTTCATTCAGTGCCGCTATATTGATGTTGTATTTGACAAGTTCGATTCTGTTGAGTGCAGTGCACCTTTTGAGCCCACCAGCATCATCAGAAAGTGTGACATTCCAGGATGCAGAGTTCAGTGTTCTTGTGGGTGATGTTGATTTTTAACTACACAATTGGATTACCAGCTGGTTGTGGGACACTAGCAAATCAATAATGGAGTGAACAATGTTTAGGAATCCTTTTCTCGCCCTTTCCTGGATTGGGGAGAGCAGTGCTGTCCATGAAAAGCATTGCTCTGTTGCACAAGAAGAATATGGATGCTTATATCACTCCAAGTCGATGCTGAATGACCATCACTCCCACACCACTTGTGTGCAAATTTGTGATTAGGGACCCCCAGCATCATCCTCTGCCTGTCCCCATCGCCACCTGCCCATCACCGTTGGAATTTCCAAAAAAGAAAAAGTGAAGAAATAGCAAGGAATAAGGACTACACACCAGAATGGTAAAAAATACAGGTATGTAGAAGACAGTCGTGAGACTAAATCACAATATTTTTGTTTTCACTTTCCTCTGAGGTTAGTGAGTAATTTTTGTTTTCTTACAAGATCGCTGTCAGCTGCAGCTCTATCAGCTTCCCAATTAGAGTACTATATATGAGAAGTAATAATATGCTGGTTACAATTATGGTACAGTAATAGCTTCTTTAAAAGGTCAGGAAAGGAAGATTACTGGAATAGCAGGCAATGCTTGACAGGGAAATAGAAACAGAATCATAACCTTTTAGTAGACACAATCAGGAGTTGACTGATCAAATTACATGGATAGGAAACATTACAAAAGGAGTGAACATCTTTAACTGAATGCATAGAATGCTTTATAATTAGCAAGTGGCATTACCAGTACAATGTAAAAATAAGGTTTCATTAAAAGAAGAAGTAAATAGGTAAAATCTAGTTTTGGTTTTACAACATTTATCTTCTAAATGTTTACTCTATTCCTCATCCATATTGGCTGTCGCAGAGCTGCTGCCAATTTACTCCTTTGAATGATTCTGTGGAGATATTCAGCACAGATCAGTGACTCAGTGTAGGAAGAAAAGGAGGTGGATTGACCCCATAAGCTATGAGATGTGTGCTTAGTGGGAGAAGGATCTGCCCACTGCATCTGTTCTGGCTCTAGAAAGGAAATATTAGATTATTTGTTAGTAGGGATATTTATTTTCTCTTCCCTTTGTGAGTAGTTTATGCTTTTTGATTCAATTCTTTATTAGAAGGAGTAATTATGGTTAAGGCTATGATTTTGTCAATTATATTTTTAGTAAAAGTCACCGACTGGTCACGGGCAATAAATAAAAATTCATGGAAGCTGTGACCGGTCCTTGACTTTTACTAAAAACATCCCTGACAAAATGGGGAGGGTCTATCACCCTTCCCCTGCCTGCAGCAGCTGGGAGCTCCAGGGACCCCGTTGCCCAGTGTCTGGGAGCTGCGAGGGGAGGGGGGGTGCCGCCCTGTGGGGCTGGGAGCTGGGGGGGCTCCTGCTAGCATCGGCAGCTGGGCAGCTCTGCAGTCCCTCCGCTGGCCTCCAGGAGCTGCGAGGTGGGTGGGATGGGCATCAGCTGCTCGCCTTGGCTGAGCAGCTGCGGGGGACAGGAGGTGTTGCCTACCAGCGGCGGTGGCTGAGCAGCTCAGGGGTTCCTGCTGGCAGCAGGGGCTGGTCAGTTGCAGGGGGTCCTCACTGCCCGTGGAGGCTGGGCAGCTGCAGGAGGGTCCCCTGCTGCTGGCAGCAGCTGGTCAGCTGCGGGGGCCACCAAGGTCACGGAGGTCTCTGGAAGTCATGGATTCCCTGCTTATCCCATCTTCCATAGAGCAGGCATTCTCCCTGGCATTCTCCCTGGCACTGATTAGCCGCATCATAGGTAGCAACACGGGGATGGGAAGCAGCCTCTGTAGAACCACTCCTCCTCCTCTAGTATGGATAGATGGCAAGTGGGGAGGCAGGAAGTGGGCAGAGAATTGGCTCTATCCCATCAACATGGAGGGGCCAGGCATAGTTGCATCAGCATGCCAAAGGAAATAATTTAAGCCAGTTATCCCAGGGAGGAAACTGGGAAGCAGATAGGGACTCTTTGGGCATGGTGAAAGTGAGGTTCTGTTCCTGACTCTGCCAATGACTTTCTGAAAAACTGGGCATGTCACTTAACCTCTTTGTACTTCAATCTCCCAGTCTGTAAAATGGGGCTAATGCTTACCGATCTTTGTAAAGCATTTTAAGATCTCTGGATGAAAAGTGGCATATAAAAGAAAAGTATTATTACAGGTTTATAAAGTCAAGGAAGTTGATTGATCTAGCTATATTTTCCATGAAATCCGCTCTAAAGCATTATCAGTTGACTATCTTTGGCAGCCTGTTTTTCTGATCCTTTCTTTATCATCCTCCAAAAGGCATGAATTACCGCATATTAGGAGCCCTTTTAGATGCAGAAGAGAAATTAGAATTATTGTTGCTAGAATTGATTCTGGAGAAGAAATCAAACACTACCTGGATTTTATTTGCAATGTTTGTAAGAGAAAAAAGTTAACTACTTATTTTTTTCCTATTACAGTACAGTAAGTGAACAGATCAGGGAAGTATTATGCTCTCCTGACATTAAGGCAGACTTCAATACCTAAGAAATGTTCCTTGTGAGAATCACAGCTAAAGGCCATGCCAGATTTTACCTTCATACTGGGAAAGCGGATATGAAAGTTGTGAGGTAAAAATGCCGTGCTATTGTGCAGTTAATGGAAATGAGAACTTTTAAAGTGATTCAAGTAAAGATTTTCATGTTCGTTCTGTAAATAAAACAAAATTCCTGTTTCTACCACTGGTGATTTTATATGTCTACAGCTATATGGAAAAAACAAGGTTTGGAAATGCAGAAAAATTCTCATACAATTAGAAATTAGGGCTGTCAATTCATCGCAGTTAACACACGCAATTAATTTTTAAAAATTAATTGCAATTAATCACAGTTTTAGTTGCACTGTTAAAAAGAATACCAATTGAAATTTATTAAATATTTTGGGTGTTTTTCTATATTTTCAAATATATTGATTTCAATTACAATACAGAATACGAAGTACAGTGCTCACTTTATATTATTATTTTTATTACAAATATTTGCACTGTGAAAATGATAAACAAAAGAAACAGTATTTTTCAATTCACCTCAGATAAGTTCTGTAGTGCAATCTCTTTATCGTGAAAGTGCAATTTACAAATGTAGATTTTTTTTGTTACATAACTGCACTCAAAAACAAAATAATGTAAAACTTTAGCACCTACAAGTCCTCTCAGTCCTACATCTTATTCAGCCAATCACTAAGACAAACAAGATTGTTTACATTTGCAGAAGATAATGCTGCCCGCTTATTTACAATGTCAACTGAAAATGAGAACAGGAATTTGCATGGCACTTTTGTAGCTGGCATTGCAAGGTATTTACGTGCCAGATATGCTAAACATTCATATGACCCTTCATCCTTTGGCCATCATTCCAGAGGACATGCTTCCATGCTGATGATGCTTGTTAAAAAAAGAATGCGTTAATTAAATTTGTGACTCAACTCCTTGGGGGAGTTTCACCTGCATTCTGCCATATATTTCATTTTATAGCAGTCTTGGGTGATGACCCAGCGCATGTTGTTAATTTTAAGAACACTTTCACTGCAGATTTGACAAAACACGAAGAAGGTACCAATGTGAGATTTCTAAGGATAGGTACAGCACTCGACCCAAGAATTAAGAATCTGAAGTGCCATCCAAACTCTGAGAGGGACGAGGTGTGGAACATGCTTTCAGAAGTCTTAAAAGAGCAACACTCTGATGCAGAAACTACAGAACCCAAACCACCAAAAAAGAAAATCAACCTTCTGCTGGTGGCATCTGACTCAGATAATGAAAATTAACATGCATCGGTCCACACTGCTTTGGATCGTTATTGAGCAGAACCTGTCATTAGCATGGACACATGTCCTCTGTAATGGTGGTTAAAGCATGAAGGGATATATAAATCTTTAGTGCATCTGGCATGTAAATATCTTGAAATGCTGGCTAGAATAGTGCCATGCAAACACCTGTTCTCACTTTCAGGTGACGTAAACAAGAAGCAAGCAGCATTATCTACTGCAAATGTAAACATACTTGTTTGTCTGAGCAATTGGCTGAACAAGAAGTAGGACGGAGTGGACTTGTAGGCTCTAAAATTTTACATTGTTTCATTTTTGAATGCAGGGCTTTTTGGACATAATTCTACATTTCTAAGTTCAACTTTCATGATAAAGAGACTGCACTACAGTTCTTGTATGAGGTCAACTGAAAATACTATTTCCTTTGAAAGGAGGATATTGATATAATGGG
Organism: Platysternon megacephalum; assembly: GCA_003942145.1. Lineage (NCBI taxonomy): Eukaryota > Metazoa > Chordata > Testudines > Platysternidae > Platysternon > Platysternon megacephalum. Next base: position 1,763,726 of record QXTE01000155.1, read on the forward strand.
CATCACAGAAACTTGGTGGAATGAGGATAATCAATGGGATACAGTAATACCAGGGTACAAAATATATCAGAAGGACAGAACAGGTCGTGCTGGTGTGGGAGTGGCATTATATGTGAAAGAAAGTGTAGAATCAAATGAAGTAAAAATCTTAAATGAATCAAACTGTACCATAGAATCTCTATGGATAGAAATTCCATGCTCTAATAATAAGAATATAGCAGTAGGGATATATTACCGACCATCTGACCAGGATGGTGATAGAGACTGTGAAATGCTCAGGGAGATTAGAGAGGCTATTAAAATAAAAAACTCAATAATAATAATGGGGGATTTCAATTATCCCCATATTGACTGGGTACATGTCACCTCAGGATGGGATGCAGAGATAAAGTTTCTTGACACCTTAAATGACTGCTTCTTGGAGCAGCTGGTCCTGGAACCCATCAGAGGAGAGGCAATTCTTGATTTAGTCCTAAATGGAGGACAGGATTGGTCCAAGAGGTGAATATAGCTGGACTGCTTGGTAATAGTGACCATAATATAATTAAATTTAATATCCCTGTGGCAGGAAAAACACCACAGTGGCCCAAAACTGTAGCATTTAATATCAGAAAGGGGAACTACACAAAAATGAGGAGGTTAGTTAAACAGAAATTAAAGGGTACAGTGCCAAAAGTGAAATCTCTGCAAGCTGCGTGGAAACTTTTTAAAGACACCATAATAGAGGCTCAACTTAAATGTATACCCCAATTTAAAAAACATAGTAAGAGAACCAAAAAAGAGCCACTGTGGCTAAACAACTAAATAAAAGAAGCAGTGAGAGGCAAAAAGGCATCCTTTAAAAAGTGGAAGTTAAATCCTAGTGAGGAAAATAGAAAGGAGCATAAACACTGGCAAATGAAATGTAAAAATACAATTAGAAAGGCCAAAAAAGAATTTGAGGAACAGTTAGCCAAAGACTCAAAAAGTAATAGCAAATTTTTTTTTAAGTACATCAGAAGCAGGAAGCCTGCTAAACAACCAGTGGGGCCACTGGACGATCGAGGTGCTAAAGGAGCACTCGGGGATGATAAGGCCATTGTGGAGAAACTAAATGAATTCTTTGCATCGGTCTTCACGGTTAATGATGTGAGGGAGATTCCCAAACCTGAGCCATTCTTTTTAGGTGACAGATCTGAGGAACTGTCCCAGATTGAGGTATCATTAGAGGAGATTTTGGAACAAATTGATAAATTAAACAGCAATAAGTCACCAGGACCAGATGGTATTCACACAAGAGTTCTGAAGGAACTCAAATGTGAAATTACAGATCTACTAACTGTAGTCTGTAATCTATAATTTAAATCAGCTTCTGTACCAGATGACTGGAGGATAGCTAATGTGATGCCAATTTTTAAAAAGGACTCCAGAGGTGATCCTGGCAATTACAGGCCTGTAAGCCTGACTTCAGTACTGGGAAAACTGGCTGAAACGATAATAAAGAACAATATTGTCAGACATATAGATTAACATAATTTGTTGAGGAAGAGTCAACATGGTTTTAGTAAAGGGAAATCATGCGTCACCAATCTACTAGAATTTTTTGAGGGGGTCAACAAACATGTGGACCGAGGGGATCCAGTGGATATAGTGTATTTAGATTTTCAGAAAGCCTTTGACAAGGTCCCTCACCAAAGGCTCGTACGCAAAATAAGCTGCCATGGGATAAGAGGGAAGGTGCTCTCATGGATTGGTAACTGGTTAAAAGATAGGAAACAAAGGGTAGGTATAACTTGTCAGTTTTCAGAATGGAGAGAGGTAAATAGTGGTGTCCCCCAGGGGTCTGTTCTGGGACTAGTCCAATTCAACATATTCATAAATGATCTGAAAAAAGGGGTAAACAGTGAGATGGCAAAATTTGCAGATGATACAAAATTACAAAAGATAGTTAAGAGCCAGGCAAACTGCGAAGAGCTACAAAAAGATCTCTCAAAACTGAGTGACTGAGCAACAAAATGGCAGATTAAATTTAATGTTGATAAATGCAAAGTAATGCACATTGGAGAGCATAATCCCAACTATACATATAAAATGATGGGGTCTAAATTAGCTGTTGCCACTCAAGAAAGATCTTGGAGTCATTGTGGATAGTTCTCTGAAAACATCCACTCAATGTGCAGTGGCAGTCAAAAAAGCGAACAGAATGCTGGGAATAATTAAGAAAGGGATAGATAATAGGACAGAAAATATCATGTTGCCGCTATATAAATTCATGGTACGCTCACATCTTGAATACTGTGTGCAGATGTGGTCGCTCCATCTCAGAAAAGATATATTGGAATTGGAAAATGTTCAGAAAAGGGCAACCAAAATGATTAAGGGTATGAAACAGCTTCTGTATGAGGAGAGATTAATAAGACTGGGACTTTTCAGCTTGGAAAAGAGATGGCTAAGGGGAGATATGATTGAGATCTATAAAATCATGACTGGTGTAGAGAAAGTAGATAAGGAAGTGTTGTTTACTACTTCTCATAACACAAGAACTAGGGGTCACCAAATTAAATTAATAGGCAGCAGGTTTAAAACAAATAAAAGGAAGTATTTCTTCACACAATGCACAGTCAACCTGTGGAACTCCTTGCCAGAGGATGTTGTGAAGGCCAAGACCATAACAGGGTTCAAAAAAGAACTATATACATTCATGGAGGATAGGTCCATCAATGTCTATTAGCCAGGATGGGCAGGAATGGTGTCCCTAGACTCTGTTTGCCAGAAGCTGGGAATGAGCGACAGGGGATGGATCACTTGATGATTACTTGTTCTGTTCATTCCCCCTGGGGCACCTGGCACTGGCCACTGTCAGAAGACAGGATACTGGGCTAGATAGACCTTTGGTCTGACCCAGTAGGGCCATTCTTATGTTCGTATGTTGTTTTTACAGTGTAAATATTTGTAATAAAAAATATAAAGTGAGCACTGTAGACTTTATATTCTGTTGTAATTAAAATCAATGATTGAAAATGTAGAAAACGTCCACAAGTATTTAAATAAATAGCATTCTATTAATACACATGATTAATCACTATTCGTGTATTTAATTGCGCAATTAATCACAATTAATTATTTTAATCACTGGACAACCCTATTCGAAATAAATTATCTATCTATCTATCTATCTATCATAATGTTGCTCTTTTGTGTCTTTGGCAACTATACCAGTGTATTTTGTTTCTTTGAGGCAAAAATGCTAGGTGGAGTTAATGCAGGAAACAATCTTCTTTCCAGAGAAATAATCCGGCTAGCTTCAGAACATGTGATGAAATATTTTGCCATAGGAAATGGTTCAGAAGGTTAGGACTCAAACTGTTAGGTGCTTATCCAAACCAAACTTCAAAAACTTTTCAAGTTCACCCATTTTTTAACCCAGTAATGTTATAATAATCATTAGAGATTATTAGCGGTTTGTTAAAATCTAAATAATGGAACAGACATTGAGATGGAAAGAGAGAAAGAATTACCTGTAAGCAAATAGCACGAAATTTTCATACAACATTGCTGGACATAAAAAATGTCTTATAATTTCAATCATATTCTGTTTTCATAATACAAGTTTGATATCTCCAGAATTTCAAAATTGTCCAGCAATTAAACATGTTTTAACATGCAAAGTAAAGAATGCACCGGAGTATGGTGGCATTAATATTTCATATTCTGTATATTTCAAGCAGGTAGTTTCCCTGGTGTGTGAAACTAATCAATCCCAATTGCAATATAAATGTGAAATATCATACATGAAGGTGATTGTTTTCCTTATTACAAGTTGAGGACATTTGGGGGGAGAGCGGGAAGGTGCAGAAAAGCCATTATATACCACTGAAATATTCTCTGTTGTTAAACAGGAAAAAGCTGTCAACAACAGTAAGACTAATAGTCATTTAAACTATAACAAACCGATTAGCAACGGCACAGCTGTGACATGTGTATGTGATTAAAAGTTAATGTCATTCTACACGATCCTGCAAACACTTATGCATAAATAACTTTATGTATGGGAATAGCAAAATTACTCAGATGCATAAGTGTTTGCATCACTGGGGACCTATTTAGTAAGATTTTTATCAATCTAATAACATTCTTTATTATATACATAGAGTTCTGGAATGCCAACAGTCAGTTTATAGTTAATGTGGCTTTAACAATAAGTAGTTAGCATAGATGGTATATTGAATAAACTGAAATTACTACCACTGTGTCTCTTTATCTTACTTTTACAAATATTTGTTATTAACCCACCTGTTCTGAATATTTGCAATAAAGAATACCATTTACTTTTTAAAAATTTGTAATATGATGTCTTTTAGATATTAGAGAACACATAGTTTACTGCATTTTCTGGTATAAGACATAAAAATTTAAATTATGATCTATTTACAAGTGTCAAAACATTTCCAAAATATGCATACTTCTTTTTATTTTTAATTGTATCAGAAATATCAGTTAAGCAAACTATTTCAAACCACATCCTCTCTCTTAACGTTTTTCTTTTCTCTTCTTTTCGATTTTCATTTTTAATATCCTATTTTAGTTTCCAAAGAAGTTTCAAATTCCAGTATTTTTGCAAGATTTGCATTAAGCAACAATGAAAAAGACATAGGTGTGATGGAATTCTTCACAGTGCAGTAGGAGGAAACACAGAGCTACTCCTGACGGCTGTCATCAACTGCCAGGGTTCTGGAGTAGAGATATAACCCCATGTCAACAGTTTTCAAGCAATTACTAAGGAAGCTGCAAGGCTCAGGACTGTGAAAGCAGATATGCTATTTTTTCTGATTGGATTAGTGAAAGTATACAATAAGAAAATAAGTCAGAATGGCTTCTGCTGACCCTTCTGAACACATGGGTAGGGTCACCCAATCTAGTTACCAGAATATCATATCAGATTCCATTGTGATGAGTATCTGTCATTTGGCCTCCACTATGTGACTAAGCACAATTTAAAAAAATCTGAAATGTACTGCAAAAAGCTGCTTCAAAATCAGTGTCCCAACTTTAACTACATTTTTGCATTTTTGCACTAAATTCTTTATTTTCATGAAACCTTCACAAACTTGGAAATAGTCAAATTTAGAGTGAGTAATCTTTCGCACAGTTCTAGGTATGACACACTCACTGACGTAACACTGTATACTATACACCTCTACCTCGATATAACGCTGTCCTTGGGAGCCAAAAAATCTTACCACGTTATAGGTGAAACCGCGTTATATCGAACTTGCTTTGATCCNAGCGTTATATCAAGGTAGAGGTGTATTTGATAAGACATTCATTATTCTTATGTCAAATTTTAAAAAGGTAGGAAATGTAATTCACATGTTATAAAAGAATTTCAGTAAAACCAGCAGTGTTCTAACACAGTTATATTATCTGCGTCTCTTAGGGACTACCCACATTGATGTAAATCTCAAAAGGCACACACTATACTGTGAATTACAGCTTTGGAACCAAGTTTTATGGGGGGAAATAGTCATAAAACCATGACAATAGGAAAGGTAATTTTACCTGAAGAGTCACAGGGGCAGGGCCCAACACACTGGAGCTGATCCTAAGAAGTGCTGAGCATTGATTACAATAGTGACTTGGTAAATTGACACAGAGCCACTGATGTAAATGCTGGTATAGACCTGCTCAGAATCTGGCTGTAGGAGTTGCAGGTGTTCAGCATGTAGTTTACAGGAACTGATCAGCACCCCTTTGGATAACTTGTGAGCCCTCTAGTGGTGCTTTGTTTTAGCAACCACAGGCCTTACCTGTGGCATTGGAGCTCAGTTCAAAGGGCTTGCATTTCCTTTCTTTGGCTAATAAGGTCCACAGATCTATTACAATGAGTACTTTGGCCTGCTTGTGTAACCCACACACCTCCTGGGTATGGTGTTCTGTCCCATCTAATGGCACTGAGAGCACTTGAGAGAAATAAAATGAGTCTGCTCTATAGCCTTAGCTAACAGGCAGTTGGCTTTTAGCTCATGTGGTAGAAGCTTATGCACTAAGCTCCAGAGATCCCCAGTTCAATCCTCCCCACCAGCAACTGGGGTCTATCAGCATTACGCTTGTAGGGAGAACCAGACCTGTCACTCCCTGGAAGCAAGGAAATGCCTCACCTCCTGAATTTCCCTCCAGTTGAGATAACTTTCATATCCAGGATAATTCAAATCTATTTTCTTAAATTACAGACTGTTAAATACAGTTTGAAAACTGAAATCCTTGTATGTCAATTTCCATCTCCATTCTGTATGATCTGCTTGTCTCCAGGGTGGGCAGCATCTGTGGAACTTATTACTTGAAGAAGGGAAATGTTCAGGTAAGCACAGTTAAAGTTTCCTATTCTTCTTTGTGCTAAGATCTGTAGACTTGTTACAATGGGATTTCCATAGCAGCATGCCTCAAGGGTGGAAAGCAGAATCATCCTTAAAAGTAGACATCCTAAATAAGGTAGATTATATATAAATATCACCTCCATCTCCCTCTGGGCACTAAAGTATGGAAAAGACTTAAGCCAAAAAAAGGGGAAATGGTATTGCTAAGATTGGATAACCAATATGCAGAATTTGGTGAACTAACAGCTTTCTAGCAGATCTCAGTACAGGAGACATGTCTACCCACCCTAAGATTGTCAGTGCTCCTAAAGACTGGATTTTGATGCTTAACTGAAAGAGGAATATTTCTTGAATTTGCTTAGGGAATGAATGTTATGAGAATTGTGAGGACTACCGGTCTCAATTAAAAGTAAAATATTTGCTTTCCTTAGAGATAGCTCCCAACTTAAAGTAAAAACTCATCTGAACATCTGACTGAAGATAGTAGCCATTGGGAGACTTACTGCCTATCGATTAGTGAATAAAAACACCTTCTGCAGGGGTTCAATCTGAGTAGTATTGTAAGGAGCGAAATGAGGTTCTAAGGTTGCGCTCTAACTTTTGTGGGGATGGAATAAATTCAACATTCTAAGGAAGCATTTAATGTAGGGATTTGTACAAAACTTGCTTTTCTTGAACATGCTGAGAACATTATACTACAGAGGCTTGATTATTTTTGCTTGGACACATACACAATAAAGCCCTCCTGGGCTATAGCCACTCAAGGCTATGTTGCACTGGTTTAACATGGTAGTTAAACTATGGATTTTGAACCAGCCAGTAGAATAAGGTTTTTAAGGTCAGGTTTGACAATGCCTTGGCTGGGATCATTTAGTTGGGGATTGGTCCTGCTTTGAGCAGGGGGTTGGACTAGATGACCTCCTTCCAAGGTCCCTTCCAAACCTGATATTCTATGATTCTATGATTCTAAGTTCTATTTGCTGCCTTCTCTTTTGGGGTCCACAAAAGCAATAATCATTTCATCCAAGTATTCATTTTAAAGGTGTTTGGCCCCAGAAGGACAACTGGTCTTGCAATAGCAGACCTCCTTTAAGATATAGAGACAGCTGAAGATCCAATGCCAGGTTAATCAGGCCTGAGAGCCATAGCCTCTTCAACTAGAAAGACATAAACAGTATCACAGCCCTGACTTCATTCCTATCCTTCATTTTGTCCTTTATGCCATCCTGGGGAACACTGGGACTGAACTGAATCAGAGAGATCCCTTTTAAATCCACCCCCCAACAATAAAAACCTTGATTCTGGATATTCGCCAGTTTTGGAAGCAAAGTATGCACCAAATCTGTGCCAATGGATGAGATACAGAGGGGATACCCGGTATTACAGTATCAGAATCATATGAATTCCAGACCTCTGAAGTATGCCTGTGTAGGAGATCAGAATTCACAGCTGGCTCCATTAATGTTCAGATTTCTGTTTCTGTGACACCTCTTGTTTTCCATTATGGCAATCTTCATCAACTGTTAACATTCTTCTGTGAAGAGACCTTGATAGTATTCATCCTCAACCCAGGCCCATGATTGACTTCCCTGGCATTGTATGTGTTTGCTCTGAATCCAAGCCTTGCCACCTCCCACCACCTGCAGAAAGAAGTCAGGCAGGATTGGAAAAGAACTGGTTCTGGGGCCAGCAGCTCCCCTTTCTCCATGAGAGTAGTGAAGCCAGAAGGGCAGCATGCCAGATGGAAGATTGGGCCTGTGCCATCTGCCATGCCTCTGACTGTGGAGCACACCCACCTCTTCCCCCTCAGACAGAGGGCACCAGCCACAGCACTGATCCTGACAATGCTGTAGAGCAGGGGTCGGCAACCTTTCAGAAGTGCTGTGCCGAGTCTTCATTTATTCACTCTGATTTAAGGTTTCGCGTGCCAGTCATACATTTTAACATTTTTAGAAGGTCTCTTTCTAGAAGTCTGTAATATATAACGAAACTATTGTTGTATGTAAAGTAAATAAGGTTTTAAAAATGTTTAAGAAGCTTCATTTAAAATTAAATTAAAATGCAGAGCCCCCCGGACCGGTGGCCAGGACCCGGGCAGTGTGAGTGCCACTGAGAATCAGCTCGCGTGCCGCCTTCGGCATCCGTGCCATAGGTTGCCTACCCCTGCTGTAGAGTGTGGTAAGGGCCCTCCTTCAGGCTAAGTTCTCCCCCTTTCTGCCATGTCTATAACAGCCTTTGTAACAGAATCCACTAGCTACTGAGTGCCCCCTCATGGCCAGACATGACATAGCAGCTCCTCGTGGGCTAGCATCCCCTGTTGACAGTTGCTATGGTCGTTTCTCTGGCAGGCTGGGTCACAGTCTTTTAGTCCACCGTTTCCAAGGTCACAGTTGTCCAAACTAAACTACAAACTGTCTTTAACAGATACAAAACTTCCACCCTCTCTGGGGCTCTTCTTCAGCCAGTTTCTTACCTAGTTATTCAGGGTCTCTCCAAGGTCTCCCTTCCTAGAGCGCTTTCCTGCCTGATAACTCAGGGCCCAGCACAAGGCTTCTTGCTCCCTGCAGTCTCCTCCCTCCAGCCTTTCTCCAGGCTGGCCCCCTTAGCACTTAACAGTGGCTCCTCTTGTATAGGAATCAGGTGATTCCTGTCTCAGGTGGGGTCCATTCTGTAATCAGGGCTGACTTAGTCCCAGGCTCTCCAGCCCATGGGGCAAGCCTGTTACAATCCCCCTCCCTGGGATTCCTATTTATATCCCAGGCTGAAATCTATCTAGCCATGTGGATTCTATACAATAGAAAGGGATGGAGCGCCTTGAGAGCCCATCCTATTCCCCCTGCCCATACTTTTCTTGAAAGAATGAGAAGGGGCCCATGTGGAGGAAGGAAAACAGGGAGATCATAGTCTACTAGAAATATTTGCAGAGTAATCTCTGAGCTCAATTTTGTTCCTTCCTCTGAAGCAGGATTATGGGGACAAACTGCCAAAGGGGAAATAAATGAATAATAAATCAGAGTGGGTTTCCCCTGCTCACCTTCACAAAGTGCAGCAGGGCAGATAATCCTAACTGCCAGGTTCTCTTGCTCACGTTCACAGAGTGCTGCAGGGCAGATCAGTGCCAAAAAGCTCAGGCCATAGACATGGGATGATTCCTGTAGGTGTGCATACACATACCTGCACAAAGGGAATTCTTCCTCCTTAGGGAGGAAGGCTAACACTGCAAATCAGAGTTAGAGAATCAAATAGTAAAACATATTACAAACCCACCACAGGATACTCTTTCAGGCAAGAGTGTACTGAGTATTATGAAACTGCACTTAGGCAGTCTGCAAATGCCCTAAGCAGCCTATAGCTATATATTCTCCTCATACACCCTGGGAAGGTGCACTAGAGAGATAGGGTTTTCCTACCAGACCAAAAAATTCGGGAAAGTATCAGACTGTCATCCCCAGCTGCCACTGGAGGCTACCATTATGACACTCCTTAAGGGTGCCCAGTGTTGTGACACTGGCGTTTATTTGAGTCCTCACGTGACTCTCTTTGGTGAACTAGAATGTTCATGCCAGATCCAAGAGATCCCTTGTAACGCATCTGCACCCATTGCCAATTGGCATTAAGAGGTTCTTGGGTCACAATCACACTCTAATATCCAGGTTGTTGTTCCCAGCTTCTATTGCCGGTTGCCATGCCTCACTGCCACCTCCTCTTCCTCTTCTCAGCAGTTGTCTCGGGAGTGATGAGAGGGACAAGTGTCCCATATGTGGAAGAACTGGCAGGCAGTAAGGAGCCGCTTGGCTCACCATTTATTTATTTCTACCCTGGCCTCAATTTTATAAGGCCAAATGTTTCCTTAGTGTGAACCAGTGAAAATTCAACCTGCTGTCCCTACTGAATATGTGTGTGGCTATTTTACGCAATACAGTAGGGGGCCAAACTGTAGGCAGGCTGAAGTACCATTGTATCAGATCTGTGACCTTAGCACAAAGAAACAAGTGGAGTCTCCAGTACTCTCTGGCAGACAACAAGAGAGGAGCTGTGTCTTCTCTGGCTGCTCCAACCTGCACAATGGCAGCCAGCCTGGTCACGGAGTCTTTCTCACACTCAGCTCACATATTCCAGCCATGTGCAGGCTCTCCAGTTATTTGATCTGCTTGTCAGCTTGGGCTCTTGGTCCAGTCCCCACAGTCTCTGTATTTCCCTCCAGCTCTGGTTAGGCAGGCAGACTCACTTTTGGGTCCAGTCTCTGCGTTGCTCTCTGTGGGAGCTGCTGAGTGTGAGGGATCATGGGTCTTAAAACCAGATCTGCAGGCCCCAGACTGCAGCCACCACCCAGTAGCATTCTGGTACCAGCAGGGAGTGTGGACTGGTGGACCCTAGCTCACCAGATGCACCACCCACTAAAGCTCCTGATGGGAGGGGATGTCTGGCCTCTCTGATTGGCTCAGGCTCACTTTTTAAACCAGAAGGAGGCACAGGAATTGTCTGAGCAACTAGGCGGGTCACTGGCTGGCTGCTAGATTGGACACTGCCTTGTTCCAGATCCCTACTTCTACACCTCACCCTGGCTACTGACTCTGGCTCCAACCTTTCTCTTGACTCCTGACTTTGACTCTGACCCTTGGCTTGACTCCTGACTCTGTCTCCAGCTCTGATCCCTGGCTCTGGTTCCTGGCTCCTGACTCCTGTTCTGACCCCCACTGTTCTGACCACTAGATCTCACTGCCTATGTCCCAGTCCAAGACACTGAGCTGCTCCCTGAAGCCCCCAACCTGACAAGGGGACTACAATGGAAATTCTACACAGTCACCTATCCCCAAAGCCACTGGAGATTACAGAGCATTTTGTTTTTATAAACAATATCAAAAGACAATGAAACAATTTCTGAACATGTGGCTGAATTAAGGAAATTAACAGAGCATTGCCAGTTGGACGAGAGTTTAAATGATGCATTAAGGGACCAGTTAGTGTAGTATGCAAAATGAAGTAGTGTAAAAATGGTTATTGACTGAAGCTGATTTGACTTTCAAATGTGCTCTAGAAATCGCTGTATCAATGGAGATAGCTAATTAAAGATGCCAGGGAGCTGCAACAAGTAAACATGGAGTCAAGCATAAAGCATGATGTGGACTAAACTCAAAGACTATTTGTGGGGAAACAGTCTCACAATGCAAATGACTATTGGATCAAGGATAAGCCCTATAGAACCTGCAACAAATTGGGGCACAATGTGCAGACCAGTGCAAAAAGCACACCCGCTACCTCGCAACAGCAATATGAGAGTATTTCAGAGTCATCAGCCTACAAATGGCAATAGGGATGCCACAGAGAATGTTGTAGGATCGCTACAACTGAAGAATGTCAAAACAATAGGTGAAGTGTTAAAGACTTAAGATGGAGTTTGATACAGGATTTGCTGTTTCTGTAATTTCACAAGGATTATGAGAACCTTCCCCAATTCCTGCTTTCTTTTACACAGTGGAACAACCCTGTTTCCAATGCAGATGCTGTCCTCCACACCATGGATGGAGGGGCAGAATTTCCCTTTTGATATTTGCCTCTTAGCCCTCAAATTTGGGTTAGAAATATACATGAATAAATGTATGCTAATAGATTGCTTGGCCTCATTTTTCTACTTTGCTACTATAAAAGGTTTTGTAGCAAATATCAGTAAAGGTAAATTAAATTTGATTATTTCACCATGTGTATATATATACATATATAAAAATATCTGGGGATAAGGAGATTCAGTTGAGACAGGAATTTCATTAAATCGAATACATTAAGAGTACCATACTGGTTTTAGTAAGATATTGGGGTAGATTCTGTTTCATAGTTACATCCTCAGAGAGGATCTTAGACTTCATTATATGATGTAACAGGTACAAAGTATTTAGACAGTAAAATAGTCACTAATTTGTCATTTATATTATATACATACGCTCACCCTTCAGATGAAAGATGCTAGATAAATGTAAAGTATCATTCCAATGGGAAGATATTTTTGAGCTGCAAACAATGGCAGGATTAGAGATGTAGACTACACTGGGATCTTGTTCTAGTGCAGTGCTTCTCAACATTTTCAGGCTGGTCACCCCTTATTCAGAGGCAAAAGTTTTCACGACCTTCTTACATTTATTGTAAAAGTAAAACTAAAAATAAATATCAATAATAACAATGCCCATGCCCCTCATTTCCCCTTGCATGTCCTCAGGGTCTTCCTCCCATTCCTCATGTCCCCCCTGCACCCAAATTTTGGCCACCCCAGTATTATTTTGGAATTTTTATTTTCTTTGTTTTAGAATCATAATAATTTTCAATGACTTGTGACCCCACTGACTGCCTTATGTGACACTTCCCCCCCTTTCCTCGGGGGCTGCAACCCACCAGTTGGGAAACACTCGTCTAGTTCTATGTATTGCTGTGCAGTAGATCCAAGTTCAAATTTCATTTTTGGCCCTTCACTTTCTGAATGGCAGAGCTGAAACTATTCAGTCCTGGACGTAAGAGTATGTTTCATTGCTTTGCAGTGGTTCTTCTTAAATGTTCTCCATAGTTCAAGGTCAATCTTACCTCTGTACTTCCCTGTCTACTTCTGGAGTTCTTTCTCTTTCTCAGTCACAAGGCCAGTGAAAGACCTCTTCTGTTCCAATCTCATTTTAAAAACCTTCCTTTTCACTTTATTATCCAGAGTCTCAGTAAATCCCACCCTGCTTCCGTCCTATACTTGCATGGGGGACAATGATATTTATGTACAATAGTACCTCTTATAAGTTACAGCTTTTCTTTTCCTTTGGTCTATCTCTACACCATTTTGCATAGTTATTTGTATAAAATTTGCCATACCTGATTTAATAAAGCCTTATACCATATTATTTCATCTTATACTGTAAAGTGTTGTAAGATATTTTGCATAAAAGACAATACATAAAAATAAATATAATTGAATGGAAGTAGTAATGGCGTTGTCGGTCTTGCTTATGAAATTCCCATGGCTAAAATAGCAGTGATAATGCAGCTCAGGACTGAGGTACGTCAACAAAGCTGTGAGGCAATGCTTACACAGAACCTGTGCATAAAAGCTAACTGAGATGGGTCATCAGTCTCTTACTTGCATGATCAGTTAAATTTATTTGATGAATTAAGCATTTTGAGTCAGGGTCCTCGTGATAGATAGAACAATATATTTAAGTGAAGAAAATAATCATAGAAAAATCACCCTGCCAGAAAAGTTATTATATTCCTGAGTAATGTCATAGCAAACAAGAAACTGGTGATTTGTCTTGCTCCTCCATTTTACAACAGTAAGTAGTGTGCTGAAAGTCATGTTGTAGGACAGTTGTCCTTAACATTTCTGAGTAATTTACCAATCAGAACAAAACCTTAGCTGTACCAGCCTCCACCTGAGTTGTGCGTATTCTAGAAATAGAAGCAGCAGGGCCCAGCACATAGGCTTGTCACAGCAATCTGATCCTGCAACTAGTCACATTGTGTAAGAGACTGTGATGAGATGTATCAGCCCCGTACAGGTAAGGGTTAAGGAGCTACTCTGGACGCAGGAAGCCAGTCCCCCTCACCTCTGGTAGACATGCTCCCAGAGACGGGAAGATTAAAAAGGGAGCAGCTCAGCTCAGTCTGGGTTGACTGAGGAGGAGAGAAGTTGGGTGCAGCAGCCTCTTGCCAGGAAGCTTCCAGGGCTCCATGCGGCCAGGACCAAACCTTGTAGCCAAGACATGGGAGGCTCTTTGACCACGGGAGTCATGGGTGATGACTTGCTGTTGCCAGCAGAAGAGACTCCAGAGATGACCAGAGAGGAATACAGGAAGGACCCCCAGTACAACCCATGACGACACTGGAAAGACCAGAACAAGGGTAGGAAACAATCCAGGGAATGTGCTTCAGGTACCAAACAGTAGGCCCCACACATGGGACTACTGTTTTGAAGAGCCCTGGGTTGGAACCTAGTAGAGTAGGGTGGGCCCAGGTTTCCCTATCTCCTCCCTGCCACTGACACATCCTGAAATGTAACTGCTAGGTGAAGTGGCCTTGGGACTCTTGCCATCAGGCGGTTCTGCTGACCCAGAGCACACAGCCAACCCCAGAAGTCACTACTTACAAAATCATGAACGGTATGGAAAAATTGACTAGGGAAGTGTTATTTACTCCTTCATATAACACAAGAACTAGGGGTCACCTGATTAAATGAATAGGCAGCAGGTTTAAAACAAACAAAAGGAAGTACTTTGTCACACAATGCAGTCAATCTGTGGAACTCATTGCCATGGGATGTCATAAAGGCCTAAAGTATAACAGGGTTCAAAAGTAGATAAGTTAATGGAGGATAGGTCCATTAATGGCTATTAGCAAAGTCTCTAAACCTCCAACTGCCAGAAGCTGGGACTGGATGACAGGGGATGGATCACTCACTAATTGCCCTTTTCTGTTCATGCCCCCTGAAGCACCTGGCATTGGCCACTATTGGAAGACAGGATACTAGGCTAAATGAACCATTGGTCTGACTGAGTATGGCCATTCTTATGCAGTTGCATGAGTAAGTGTTCCTCAAGATAAGGTTTAAAGAACTGGGCCCTAAGGTTTGAAGAGGGACCCTTGAGTACCAGACACAAAATTATAAGGGCCAGATTCTGCTACCTTTTCTCACATTGAGTAGCACCTTATTCCTCAAACAGTCCCGCTGAAATCAATAGGACTGTTCCCTAATTAAAGTGCTACTTAGCAGCAGAAAGGGGTATCATAATTTGGCCAATATAACTGTGCTTAGCTTAGCTCTTGTATAGTGCTTTTCATTCATAGATTTCAAAACATTAGGAAAGGAGGGCCAATACAGTTATCCCAGTTTAAAAGATGGTGAAAATTAGAGTTGAACTGATTTGCCCAAGTGTACACAGAACAACAGTGGCACAACGGGCACTCAGTCCCTGGACTCTTGCTTCCCAGTCCAGTAACCTATCCACTGGCCTATGAAGGCAATCTCCTAAACCTTGAATTGCAACACTAGTAAAACTATTTGTGTTTGGGGGCCACTATAGTGTACCACCTGCTTTATTTCATTGCAACTCTCAACTTTCAGGAGGATGTTAATGATTACCTCATATCTTTACCCATTAAAAAATAATCTGAGCTCTTTGCTAGTTTTCTGTTCAGAAATCAAAGTTCTCATCAGTTACTCATCAATTTGCTCATCTGTTTGTCCTATGCAAGACAATTTCTTTGAAGAATGAAGGATGATTCCAAGTCTGCTGACACTGTCACTCTGGGGAGTATGATTCATGCAATATAATCTTCCTTCCTTTTCTTTTTTTTTTATTTGCTGGAACAGTGAAATAGCCTTTACATATTTTTCATCTTAAAACATTCTTCCTACCACACTGCAATAATTCATTACACTCCTAAATCCTTCTTTTCTTACCTTTAGAAAACATATTTACCAATGAAAAAAATCCTCTAAGTGAAGATATATAATATTCCATTCTATTATTGTAAACATCTAATCTTGCCAAGGTACCCATCCTTTTTTCACTGTCTCTACCTTTTGTGAATGAACTCCTCCTACAACAAAATAAGGCTAATCATTAATAATAGTTCTTAATAACTCCTTTTATCTAAGGCTCTCAAAGCTCCTTAAAAACATTGTATTTTCCCTTTTTCAGAAGGGAAGGTTATTTAACATGCTCAAAGACCTACAGTGAAACAATGACATTCAGGACAAGTTATCCTGTTTCCCAGTCCCCAGCTAGAGCATGAGTCCTTTTTAGTAGAACCCACCAGAGATATCTATGGGGACAATACAGGATTGAGTTAGTGGAGTATCTATTACTACTCCAAAAGGAAAGAAGCAGGGGAATGAGTTGCTACTGATGGTGGTTCTACTTCAGAGCAATTCCTCAAATCATGAAAGGTTGTTTCTCCTTGATCTCAAAGTTGTGAAGCTGGAGTAGCAACCTGTATCCTTTCAGAGACCCTTCTGTGTGCTTGCCTCACTTGCTGCACCTTTTACTGCATATAATTCATAAAAATAAAAATATAATATTGTACTGAACCTGCTGGCTCATTACCAGCCAGGTTCCCCTCCACCCAGGCTGGGCTGAGCTGGAAGGAAAGAATCTAGCCAGTGCAGGACACTGTGTTAACCAATTCAATGTCTATCCAGTAAAGTGCTC
This sequence comes from Platysternon megacephalum, assembly GCA_003942145.1. Lineage (NCBI taxonomy): Eukaryota > Metazoa > Chordata > Testudines > Platysternidae > Platysternon > Platysternon megacephalum. The sequence goes on from QXTE01000155.1 coordinate 1,780,257, forward strand.
CATAATCCCTAGGGTACAGGAAAAGAAAGTAACATCCTGAGGTCACAGAGGACCAGGCTCAGGAGAGATCCAGAGGTGTGTGTAAGGCTGAATGGACTTTAATACTTTGACCTGACACATTTAGTAAAAAAATTTCTTGAAGAAAAAATCAATTCACAACATATTTTGTTTGCAGTGTTGCCAACTCACATGTGCAACATGGTTTTGGCCTCTACTGTAGGAGCTCTTGTGAAAACGTGATAAATTCCTGCCTTAGTGTGATTTTTGGGGGGAGGCAGAAGAAGGGGGGGACTCCCTCCTTCACATAATGTCCAGTAGTCTAGGTGAAAATTCACCAAGTTGTAATTTAGGAGATTGAATTCTAGTCCCAGCTCTTCCAATGATCATTGTTCATAATTCTGTGTCCTTCATAATCTCATACGTCTACTGTAGGGGAGGTAATGATCATTCTCCCATTCTACAGATAAGACAACTGAAAGCGTGTTTAAGGTTACTTCCAATGGAGCTGGGAATAGAAGCCAAGTCTATAAAATAGCAGACTCAAGTCGGGTATTTCTACACTTCAAGGTGGGATGTGTGTGTACAGTTTACCTGTGCTAGCTGTGATTGAGCTGCTGTACTAAAAAAAGAGTATAGACACAGCAGCAGACGCAAGGCATGTATTCGAAGTGACTAGCCCTTTCTGCCTAGGGTTGCCAATCCTCCAGGATTGTCCTGGAGTCTCCAGGAATGAAAGATAGCAATGTCTGTTAAAGTATAGGTGTCCTGGCATTTAGCCACCAATGCCATGAGGCGGTGTGCCTCAGTTTCCCCTTCCACACAGCAGTGTAGGCCTGTTATGCTTTTGCTGCTGTGCGAAGCTTCCAGCCTGTTTACAGGTATAAGCTGAAAAGCAACATGCTTGTGGCACTGTCTTGTCACCATCCCTAGCATGTACAAAAGTTTTTTCCACAAATCAGGTATGTCACACATCTTTAAAGGGTTTACCATTAGTATTAACTCCTTTGTCTTGACCCCTAGATGAAATAGCAAAAGACACAAGATTAATAGCAAATCTACGGCGGACAGGCTCTGCTCACACAATTTAGCTTGTTCAGTGTCTATTGCATTTCCCAATTCCTTTGTGTACCATTGTAGGTGCTCTGATACAGATTATTCTGCCTCTTTGGAGAAGGCTCTTAGTTCAGGCATGTGTTTGAGGCTTTGGCAAGGAAAGGGTGTACTGCAACCATGCCTGTCCTCGGCCCCTCCCTCTGGAATTTCTTTGGGTTGGACCCCACCCCCGTGTGAAGCTTCCCAAATGCAAAGTTCTTCTTCCCCCAGCCTTGAAGAGAATGTGTTATCTCTCACAAGGGTAACAGGAACAACATTCTTTAATGGAGTGCTTTGGATTGGTAAGATCCCCTCGGTCACCCCACTCTTTGTTCCTCACAGGTCAGCTGGGTGGACTCTCCCCTCCAGGAGATCTGACCCCCAGTCTTCCCTCAAAACCTGATTCAGAGGTGAGGGGTCTGGCATTTTAGATGCAGATTCTTCACCCTCCTCCTGGAGAAAAGCCTCCCTACAAAAGGTGGGCAATCCCTCCTGTCCCCCTGTCCAGTGGCGTAGCCAGGTGGAGGGAAGAGGGGGAGCGGAAAAAAAAAAGGCGCCACCCACTGCGGCGCTTTTACTGACAGGGCGGCGCTCCGGGTCTTCGGCGGTAGTTCGGCGGCGGGACCTTCACTCGCTCCGCAGGTCTTCGGCGGCATTTTGGCAATGAAGCTTCAGTGCTGCCGAAGACACCCGAAGCGAGTGAAGGTCCCGTCGCCCAAGTGTCACCGAAGACCCGGAGCGCCGCCCCATCAGTAAAAGCGCCGTAGCGGGTGGCACCATTTTCCCCCCGCTCCCGAGTGAGTAAAATTAAAAAGGCGCCACTTGTGCTCGGTGGCGGAGCGGCCGCTCCTCCTCTCCCCCCTAGCTACGCTACTGCTCCTGTCACCTTCTGTCTGGACTTCCCTCTCTGGGCTCCCCTCAGAGGCAGACACTCCTGTGTCTCCCAAAAGGGAAGGTGACCCTGGTCCAGCTGTGGGCTCACAGCTTCCAGCTATGACAGACCTTTCACAGGAAAAGCAAAATCCTCCCCTCCCCCCCGCTTTCACTCAGGTTGGGCTTGCTTCCAGCTACACACGTGTCTTAGCCGCTTTGCCACACTGCCTCTCAAAAAGAACATCCAAAATTACGTATGTAACACACACTTCAGCTATATGTTACTATCTAGTGACTAAACCACATATAGGAGTTTATGACTCTGCTGTTGTCGCCATACTAGCAGACCTGGTTCTTTAGCACAGGTGACATAGATTCATGCTGTTGCATCTACAGAGCCTGGATTCAGTCCCCATAGACAACCCCCAAAAAGGTGTCTGTGGGTGCTCTCTGTAGCCATTAGAACACACTCTCCCCCAGAAACAGAAACCCTGATACCAATTGTACCACCACTGTTTCACTACTAGTTGTATAACCCATTGGCAAAGTGCATTTTGAGTTTCCCCCTAGAGGTTGAAGATATCGATACGTTTTTACCCTACCACTTACTGCTGTGGAAAACATAAACCTCCCCCCTCCCCCTCCCTCTTATGTCCTCGGCCTTGTCCCACCCAGGCAAGGCCTACCCTGTATTAGCTAAAAAGCAAAGCCCGAACCATACTACGCTGCTCCAGCAAGGGGAGGGGTGAGGCCAGGAGAAAGAGGAACTGGAATATTTGTAATAGCGTCCTTGGCCGTGATCCAGCCTAACTGCCTGCATAAACTTCTGTTTTTGTAACAGCTTCTGCTTTAAGGCTACAAGATAGTACAGTCAATCTATAATCAATGCTGTATGAATAAGTATGGGTAATAAGCATTTACCAATAACCTGTAACCATTAGCATAGCAGTAGTCCTAGTGGTCACATTGAGGGGAACTATACCCCTTCCTTTGTCCCACTATGTACCCCATCCCCAATGCCCTATTAACGCTTATAAATTAGGGAAAATATATTAACACCAAGTAAAATAAGTATATTGCTGTTATTCTGGCTGTAATCTGTACTGAAATGTATTTTTGCAATCTATTTTATGTAACCGGAATTCGTGCTAATGTTCTCGCTTTGGCATAAACAATATAACCACTATCTGCCCTTTTGTGAACCCCTGTGTGCCCAAACCAGTTGTCACGTTAGGCCCAAGTACCATATTAGGGCCTGACCACCCCATTCACGGGATACGCTGTGCCTACGTGTCCAGGACATGTTGAAAGTTTCCATCGGAAAACACCGGTCACCCGACCCTTGTTGGCACGTCCCAAGGAGAGTTGTTGACAACTCTGGAAAGTACCCCTTACCCTAATGCTGGGGTTGTTTACAACTCAGGAAAGCACCCCCCACCCTAAAAGCTTGGCAATGATGCATTTGCGGTTGCGGTTTAAGACTTTAAATTTTGCTTGTAACCTTATGATCGGGGTAGTTGATCACGGTCCGCTACCCCAATGCATTGGTGTGTGTGAGCTCAATAAACGGGCCTCAGGCTTGAGACTATAATTCAAATTTTCTGCCTAGGAGTGTTTGTTCCTAACAGTTCAAATGACTGCCTAGGGGGTATTCGTTCACGACACTGCTGAAGCAGAGGATGTTTGTACTGTGGATTTGAAGATAGTGAGTCCAAAGCCTGCTGATGACTCTAAGTAGAGGAAATAATTTCAAACAATTACTCCACAATCCTTACACTTTTAATATATGATGTGTTTTTTTGTATTACCTAGAAGCCCGTTATGGACCAGGACCATCGCGCTAGGTGCTGTATCAACACAGAACACAAAGATAGTCCCTGCTCCAAGGAGCTTAGAGTGCAAGTATATGACAAGAAATGACAGGTGGATACAGACAGGTGGGGAGTAGAAAACTATGAGACAATACTGGTCAGCATGATAGACAGTGGTCTCAGCACACCAGCAGTCTAACCATTATCAAGTTTTTTGTAGACATCACAGCAAAGGAGAGTTTTGAAATTACTTTATATTTGAAATCTTTGTATTTAGAAGCAAATTTAGATCTTGTAAAATATTTGTTTTATTGTTGCATTTTAATGTTTGTAATTGGGCTAATAGGAGCTTGCCTTTTAAGAACAGGATGTGGCACCTTATTGTAGTGAGAAATGTATTTGAGACTGGGAGCCTCTGAGATTTTGCCTCTGAGTCCAGAGAATGGAAGACACTTTCTATGAACATTCCAGAAGGGTAGGAACTTGATTTAATAAACTTATCTTTCCAGAAAGCAAGACCCATTCCCATATGTGTAACATTAGCACTTATTGAGAACTACATGCTTCAGGGTGTTACTAGTGCCTGGTGGGTCTTGCCCACATGCTCATGGTCTAACAGATCACTATGTTTGGGGTCGGGAAGGAATTTCCCCCCCGGGGTCAGATTGGTAGAGACCCTGGGGATTTTTCGCTTTCATCTGCAGCATGGGGCATATATCACTTGCAGGTTTAAACTAGTGTAAATAGTGAATTCTCTGTAACTTGAAGTCTTTAAACCATGATTTGAGGACTTCAGTAACTCAGACAGAGGTTAGCGGTCTATTACAGGAGAGGGTGGATGAGGTTCTGTGGCCTGCAATGTGCAGGAGGTCAGACTAGATGCCTGATCACGATGGTCCCTTCTGACCTTAACGTTTATGAGTCTAATGAGTTCCAGAGTTTTTCACCAGTTTGAATTCAGCCCAGCTCAGTAGATTAAAAGTTGTTCCCATCAGATGGATGTTTAGTGGCCCTACATGAGAGAAGTTTGGTGGGATGCAGTTGCAGCTCCCGTGTTAGAAACTCTATGCTTTGCATAAGATTGTAAACTTTTCAGAGCACACAATTACCATGTGCTTTTACAAGGCCTAGCACAAGGAGGCTGCACCAATCTCAGTTGAGTACCCTAGGGAGAGCTGCAGCTGGAGGGGTCAAAACTATGTTATTTGTGATACATTGCAACACTGTAATTGTCACATATAAATTAGGGGTGGGGAAGTTTAAAATTCTGAAGATGGACAAAAAACATGATGTCACCTTTTTGTAAATCTTATGATTCTTTTGGGTCTGACTCATGATTTTTGAACTTTTGCGTTAGCAATACTGTCATAATTATATTAATGCAGCAAAACTATAAATGCAGATAGTTTTTGTGGGCATTGTACTTTATTCCACTACCTTAAATCTGTCTTTTCAATACTTTTTTCCCCATTTCAGTAGGTTTTCAATGTTCTTCACTTTGCTAAAACCATGTAAAATTAGTTAATATCAAATCTAGATTAAATTACAGTAGATGCCAGAATATATTAAGTAGTTCCAATACAATATACCAATGGAGCCCTCTACAGGTTATTAGTTCAAACTGATTGTTTCATAGCAAGATATAATATTTCCAAATACATATTTAATTGTCACAATCATGCATGTCTCCTAGTTTATCTTGCTTTTAATGAGTTAATACAGATATAGAGTACATTTAATTGGGTTAAACTTAAATGAGATGGCCACTCTGTAACGACATCTCTCAAGAGACCAGTTTAGCCCAATCATAGTATATGGTAATGACTGTTGCTTAATTGGGATATAATTAACATAAATCTGCTTAAAAGGGATACATTCAGTGAGTATTAAGGGGTTCAGTGTTGCTTACTTCAGTGTAAATTTCTGATCTCTAGTTTTTTAACCCAGAAGTTGACAAATAAAGATTAAAAGATGAAAAAATAAGGATAGAATATAAAAGAAATGCAAGTAGTATAATTTTTGCTCTGGTATTTTGATTCGGCACAGTATTTTATTTTAAGACCTTATTGGAGTTTTTTAAATGGTGATGTCTTTTAATTGGGATGACAAGCTATCTTTCAGGGTTCCAATTTAAAGGATCCATCCAGCTAAAATATTTTAAACAAATTTTTATAATCTAGAGAGAAGAAGATGACTCTGGCAATCCTGCTGTGTATTAATCAGTGCACTAGGAGACGTGCTATCCAGTCAAGAATTGAGTAGAGGCATTGGCATTGCTCAGAGGAAGATCAAATTATAAAAATTCAAATAAAAACATTTATGATGTTTTGCTATTTTAATTTTTCACGCATTATTTTTCTTATTGGTCAGTCACCAGTAGTCAAGTTAAAATTTCTATGTAACAACATTAAATTATCTTTCAATTAATTAATTCTACTATTCATTTTTTAAAGATATTTTTATTTCATTTACGCAGTGAAGACCCAGTCCAACATTCAGCTGAAAGTCTCCTATTTATTTCAGTGGGATTTGGCTTGAACTCTTAATTTTCTGGGTTTTTCTGTAGGCTCAAATGCATAGATCACAACCTTAGGCTCTTCTCTGACACAATTTCTCTGCAGCTCTGTTCATGGAGATTTTGCAAATAGTGAACTCCATGGCTTTTTGGTGAGTCTGGGGAGGAATGCAACACTTGTGTCCTGACACCTATGTCCTCTTTTCTGACATACACATATGCTGACATGATAGCCTATCACAATTGTCTGTGTCACATTATATGCTACTTCAGAATTATGCATAAATTTGTGGTTGTTCTTAATGCCTTTTTCCAGCAGATTGCACCCTTTCCTCTGAAATGCATTTCACTGCATTTATTTATGCCACTGTTACCTGTGGGCTGATTAATGCCTTCTATTAGAGCAGCCCTTGATATGTCTCTACACTGCAATGTGGGGTGAGTAGTTTTGAGTGCATGACACTCTGTGTAATTCACCTATCTATAAGAATTTGTAAAACACCCATTGTGTTAGTGGTGGGCAGTTTGATTCTGGAAGTAATTTCAGTTATTAATATCTTTAAAACCCTACATAGTTTGCAAGCAATTTTATATAAAAGATCATCTTCTTCCCTATATATCCCATCATAACAAATGAAGTCTGCTGGGCCTTTTGGCTGTTAGTTCCTAGGGCAGCAGTAGGGCATTCTCATTTACAGGACCCCACTTTTGGAATATATTCCCTGTGACTGAATTTGTTTTGTTTAGTCATGCTTTGGATTGAGCATTCTTTGTTTTAGATGGCTGGATGTTTTAGCTCAGATGAGTTTTTATGAATAGTGGGAGCTTTGAGATGTTTTCAGTACTGCATTTCTGTAATAATTATTGTACAGTGATTAGATTCTTTTCTTTTTTGATGCCAAGCAAGAGAATAAACAAAATAAAAAAAAGAATATTTGATTTTAAAAGATAAAATGAAGAACTGCAAGATTATTTACTAATGGCCTTACTAACGACTAACCTTCAGTATCTTCCAACCAACAGAGCCGTTAAATCTTTCACTGATCCCATTTTACAACATAGAAGTAGGTAGAATGTGTTTAAGAAATCAAAAGGGTTATGATCCCCAGTATTCTATAGCAAAATACTTGGCTGTACGGGACTGAAAGCTTTGGCATTAGTTTTATTATATACTTACTTGGTTGTTCAGCAGCCTGTTTTTTATTGTCTTTTTCTCAGGTACAAATCGCACAAATCACCTTCTCTCAGAGCCAGCTGCAATGTTAGGAACCTGACTACTCTCAATAATCCCAAAATCACAGTGCAGAACAAGATTTCAGATACATGACCCCTATAACAAAGGTTCTAAAATGGATCACTCTGGAGTGTGAAGTTCCTACCACACACAATTTTAGGGAAAACTCTTGACTGGTGACAAATAATTATTGACATTTTAAAGTAGAGAGAAACAAGTAATGTAAAGACAAGTTTCATGTCTTGTTGAAAAATATATACAGATATTTATTATTTGCACTATTAGTGTCTAAAAGCCCCAGTCATGGACCAAGGCCTTTTGTGCTAAATGCTATACAAATATACAACCAAAAGATAGTCCCTGCCCCAAAGAGCTTACAATCTAAGTACGAGACAAGAGACAACAGATAGATACAAAAAGACCAATGGGGGAGTACAAGGAAACAATGAGTCATCATTGACCAGCGTGATAGGCAGCCTAGCTTTTGTCAAGTTCTTTGAAGGTATCATGGCAAAGGACATTTTTAAGGGAGGCAGGTTTGAAGCAGGAGATGAGTTAGTTTTGTGGATGTTTATGGGGAGCTCCTCCCAAGGGAGAGGTGTGGGGAGGGAGGTAGAAAAAAGCACAAAGGGACTTGTTTGGAAATTTAACAAGGAGGTGATGGAGTTTGACATCATGGGCTGATTGGAGGAGGGAGTCAACATTGTGATGCTGAATGAGAGATGAAAGATAGGGTGGGGCTAGACTGGGAAGGGCCTTGAAAGTGAAGACAAGCAGTTTATGTTTGGTACAATAGAGAAGGGGAACCCAGCGGAGGATGGAAAGAAAGGGTAACAAGTTTAAAGCAACACCTCAGGAAAATTATCTTTGCAGCAGCATTCTGAATGGATACGAGTGGCAAAAGATTACATTTGTTAAGGCCAGAGAGAAGGATGTTGGAGTAATTGAGACACAAGATGATGACAGCCTTGATGAAAGTTTTAGCTGTGTGGATGGACAGGAAAGGACATATCTTAGGGCTTGTCTACACTTAAAAGGCTGCAGCTGTAGCACTTCAGCAAAGACTGTACCTATGCCAACAGGAGGGCTTCTCCTGGCGGCTTAAGTACTCCACCTCCCTGAGAGGCAGTAGCTATGCTGATGAGAAACGCGCTCCCATCAACATATCACTGTCTACACCGGGAGTTGATTTAACTGCATCACTCAGGGGTGTGGATTTTCCACATTAGTGAGTGATGTAGTTATACCAACATAAGTTGCTGGGGCAGACCAAGCGCTAGAGATGATATGGAGAAAGAATGAGTAAGGCTTAAGTTTTGTCTATGCTGTGCTGCAGTGTGGACTATGGGAGCATGAACTGCAAAGAGCACCAAAGAATTGCACTCTACCTGCCCCATGTGGACACTGCTGGAGAGAACTTATAAGGTAGCTAGTTTGCATTAAAGTAGTCCTCTTTCAAACAGCACACTTTGATGCACTCTGCAATTCATACCCTTGTAGTCTGCACCACCATACAGTATAGACATAGTCTTAGACATACCTCGGAAGTGAGTGTGACACTGTATGGCATCTGGGGAACACTTTAGGATATTATGAATACCAATATAGTAAAATGGCAATGAGTTGTGTCAGATATGCTATGTGAGGTATCTGCAAAAATGTTATAATTTGCCAAGTACGATAATCTTGTTTATATGTTTGTATCACCTTTGTATTATGAGCTATAGATATGTAGGGTATATCTGTATTTCAAACTTGTGCTGTGCATCTGGGTGACACTCCCAGATTGGCATCAGCACTGCCTAGCCTGCTTGATGGCCCATCAAGGGACATAAACTGTACAATGAACCCACTGAAAGGGTCAGGGATACACCTTATGACTCAGCAAGGCATGCAGGGGCATGCCTATGGACAGAACTCCAGGTCATGTGCTGGGCAGCTTGTATTTGGACCAAAGGAAATTCAAGCTGCATGGCAAAAGACTATAAAAGGCAGTTGAATCTTCTCCATTTTGTCTTCATTCCTGATTCTTACCTCTGGAGTAACTTTTCTATAAATGAAGCTCTGAACAAAGGACTGAATGACCCATCCAAGTTGTGGATGTGTTCCAGAGGGACCTTCAAGCCAACAAACTCACAAAACCGCTAGGAACCTGATATATGGACTTTGAAGTCTTTGTATGTATGTGACTGCTCTACCGTTTAACAGCTTTCTTTTTTCTTTATAATAAACCTTTAGTTTTAGACACTAAAGGATTGGCTGGCAGCATGGTATTTTGGGTAAGATCCAAACCTATCCTGACCTGTTAATGTGGCTGACCCTTTGGGGTCAGAACATTTTGTATATGTGAGCAGAGTTTTTTAAATACCATATATACTCGTTCATTAGCCCGTTCGTTCATAAGCCGACCCCCCAAAATGGATAGGTGAAAATAGCAAAAACTGTATGACCCTTTCATAAGCCGACCCTATATTTCAGGGGTTGGAAAACTTTGGCTCCCGGCCCATCAGGTTAAGCTGCCGGCGGGTTGGGACGTTTTGTTTACCTGGAGCATTCACAGGCATGGAGTCCCTCAGCTCCCAGTGGCCGTGGTTTCCCGTTCCCAGCCAATGGGAGCTGCGGGAAGTGACACCACTTCCCGCAGCTCCCATTGGCTGGGAATGGCGAATCGCGGCCACAGGGAGCTGAGGGGCTCCATAGCTGCAGACACTCCAGGTAAACAAAACGACAATGTATTAGATATTTAATTCAATGATTCCATAGAATTTTGGTGTAGACCCGTTTATAAGCCGACCCCCGCTTTTTGATGCATCATTTTTTTCCCAAAAATATCCGGCTTATGAATGAGTATATATGGTAACTTCTCACTGTGCTGAACCTATGTGCTGACTGGGAGCCAGAGAACTGGAATGCTGGAATGCATAAAGGGGCTGTGTGGTTTCTTTTTTGCTTCTTGCTAACCAGTGTGAGGGATCTGAAGCAGAGTTTGTGACTGATTGGGGAGTTTAACTTCAGTGTTACCCACTAGCCTTGGCATTTCCAGTGAGGGCTGCCCTAGGCACCATGGGTCACAGTGAAGACTTTGAGATACGTCTGAGTCAAGGATGGCAGCCAGAGTACAGGCTTGAGTGACAGTAAGGATAGTGGTGTTATCAACAGTGATCAAGAAAGAGGGTAATGGGAATGATGTGTGTGGGGCGTGGGGGAATTAGTTCTGTTTTACCCACATTGAGCTTGTGCTGATGGCTGGACATCCACAAATATATTCAGATACCATGGATTCTTAGACCAGTTGAGGTGCTCCTAAAACATCATTATTTCTACTGTATGATCAAAGATCTGTATCCCTGTCTCACAATGTTCTTATTCACATTCTCTTCTAAGATTCATAAAGCCCTAGGTCCTAATTTATGAGACACTGCCTTTCTGCACATTTCCTCCCATGACAGCTGAGGTTTCTCATGTGCTTACAGTCCTAAGATATGAACGACTAGTTTGGCAGGATGCTTCGCACGAAGGGCTCTCGACTTTGGAATTTGTCTCCTTTATTCATCTAACCCAGCATTTCTCAAACGGGTCTGCAGACCCCTGCGGGAACATGGGCCCAGTTGATCAACTCTTCTCCCTCCCTCCCAGTGCCTCCTACATGCCGGAGAACAGCTGGGGCAGGAGTGGGGTCTTGGGGGAAGGGGTGGAGTAGGGGCAGGGCCTGGGTCTGAGTGGGGAGCTTGGGGGGTCCATGAAAAATTTTAAATCAAAATGGGCGTCCTCATGTTGCTACAGTTTGAGAACCGCTGATCTAACTGAACCTATTGACCTTCACGGCACTGTGCAAAGCCTCTTTTCTCAGGCCTTTGAATGAGGAGTTGGGAAGAAAGGGTAGTTTATTCTGTTTATTTGATTCTGGGCTGAATTTGTGTGTACATCATAACTGGCATGTGGAGTTTGTCCATTTTAAGAAATTTGCTTTGTTTTAACCAGTTCCACTACTATTTAATTAAAATCTATTTACAGTAATAGGCCCTGACCCTGCAAGCACTTACCAACATGCTTAACTTTACTAGCATGAGTAATTCCACTGGAATCAACATTAAGCATATATATACTTGTCTGCTGGATTTGGACCTTACATTGCAGTGTGATGCATAAATTATCCTTTTAAAGTGATCTTCCTGTAGAGGTTTTTATTTAAATCATGAGTGTATGGGGCACTTTACAATAGTAAAAATATACATAACACAAAGTATCTGCTCTGAAGTGTTTACAGTCTAAGCATTCTTGCTCATTCCTATATGTTGCAATTAGTTGCTTAGCTACTATGGAGATGGGCAGTATGGAAAATATCGCAAGAGAAATAATAAGTCAGTTTTTGTGTGTGAAACACTCAGTCAGGGCCATCCTTAGGCATATGCAGCATACGTGGCTGCATAGGGCACGAGAAAATTTTGGGCACCACCAGGACCAGGGACAGCCCTTTTGGGGTGGGCGGCCGGGGCGGGTGCCCAGGGGACCTGACAAAGAGGGCACTGTGCGCTGGCCCGGCCTGATGCTCCATGCGTGCCACAGCCAAGCAGGCGAGGTGCTGGTTCCTCTCCGGCCCAGCCCCTCTTGGCTGGCGGGCCCAGGGCCACTTTCTCCCTGCCCCCTTGCTCCTCTCGGCCAGCTGGCTGCCAGCTGAGGGCTCCTGCCAGAGACGGGGCGGAGAGGAGCTCTCAGCCCCTGCAGCTCTGTTCTGGCCCCACCTTCTCACCCCAGAGGCTCGTACCACTTGGTGGTGCAAGGGGGAGGCTCGATGGCAGGGGTTTCTGGTTGCCGAACCATTGCGGACAGCTGGACTCCCCTGTGGCACAGCCCCCCCCATCTGCTCCCCGCGCACTCAGGCCCCTGCCAGGCATGGGGCAGCGCTGGTGGGAGAGCGCTGTGCAGGCAGCTTCCCCCGTGCCCCCGCCCCAGCTATTTGAATGCAGAGGCCAGGGAGCATGGGGTTCCTCAACCATGCTGGGCAGGAGGCAGCTCTGGCACCCAGTGGATGGACACCCTGACCAGTGGGTGCTCCTTGTTCCAGGTAAGCTCTCTCAGCCCAGGCCCCATGGAGCAACTGGAGACCCAGTTCCCCCTGCCCCATCCCCCCCACCAGCAGGGCAGCTCTGTATCCTTTGCTGCCTCGTCCCTCCCCCTCCAGGCTGCAAGCCTAGGCTGCCGCAGCGTCTGCTCCCTCCAGCAGCGGGTGTGCGTCAGCAATGGTGGTGGTGGTGGGGGAAACGGACAAATAATCCATCAGCATTATAGAGTGCTTAACTTGTTTAAACTGGTTTTAATAAAGTGCATGTGGCAAGTTTTTCAATACTGTAAGCTTACATTTGTGTTGCTAAGAGCAAGTTGGGCATAGGGGCACCAGTTTAATAATACTGCATAGGGCCCCATAAATCCTAATTAACCATAGTATTCCCTACTCATATTACACCTGTACTGGATGTAAACCGGTTTCCATACTCAAAACTGACCCCTATTTCTTGAACATATACAAGATTTTTGGGGTGTTTTGCATTTAAAAATATTTAAATTGGATACAAATATATACACAGACATACAGTATCTGAATTTTCTGTGCCGAGATACAGACTTTGGTTAACTACTTGCACAAACTGCTTTTAGTCACACTGTAAAGGTACAGTGTTTGCAAGTATTTTCCCCCAATTATGTTAAAAAGCATAAGACTTTTTACCTTTCAAAATCTAGCCCTAAGTGATTGCTGTATTGGGGTCTATGTCAGTACTAGTAGATGTCCTCATTCTTAACAGATTTAGTTTAGCTTTAAAATAAAAAGGGGGCAAAATAATCTGACTTTTTGTCTTATTGAACTTGAAGAAACACATTACTTTCAATAAACCTATTCCAAGCCAGAGAGTGTGTCCTCTTATATAGAATGCAATTGTTAAAAACGGACTACTCCTCCTCTTTTCAAGTTTCCAGACAGAGCCGCATCAAGTGTCTGTGGGGAGATTCACTTCACCTCAGTTCATTAACCAGTTTTGCATTTGGAATGATGTTAACTTCAAATTCTATTGCATTTAGGGTTCTTTAGCAAATTTAGGGCACAGTCCTAATTGCCCCCCTTTCAGAGGCACATAATGCACCAGAAGTGCCATGATTCAAATACAGAGAAAGCTGGGTTACAGGAAGGATGACAGATGGACGTCATACTCCTCATGCACCTTTTAGCATTATTCCACAGTGACTCTCCCCATAGCACTGAGAAGAGATCAGGGCATGTTGGAGGTGTAGCTTGTCTCTGCCAGTTACATGAATCCAATGACTAAATTCCCTTTTGTAGCCCAAAGTCTGCAGTAGTTAGTAGAGCAGCTATCCCTTGGCTGTGTCTTTGCTGCTCCAGGTTCACTGAGAAGGAGTCTTTTCCTCACAAAACCTCCATTGACATCTTCCAGGCAAAGCATGTGGACTCAGGCTTTCCACCACAAATAAAAATTAGTCCCAAGTTACTTATACATATAGAAAGCTGAAGCCAGCAAAAACTGTCTGAATTCAGGATGTAATTATTTTAGGTTTGTCAGCAAGTAGGCTTTTAGGTTACATTTATTGTTCTATCACTTCATAAATCCATTCCTATTATAACCAACACAATCGTTACTTTCCATTTAATTCTCTGAGGGATGCTCTTATGGTTAAAAACACTTATTTCATTTTTTTTTATAATTTGAAAAACATTTTTTTATTCTTCTTGTATGTATTTCCCTCACTCAAACTTAAAACGTCCTTCATAATGTTACACGAAAAGGTTATCTAAAGGAAAAGTAATCAACATAAGTAAGGCTTGATAATCCCATGGGGGAAAAAAAATGCAGGAATACTTTTGTTATTTACATTTTACTTCATTTGGAAATCACATTTGGCTCAGTTTGTAGTCATTAATTTATACAACTAAATTATTTTTCTTAAATGTATTGCTATTTATCTTTAAGAGACCTTTTAGCAGAGAAGGCTTAAAACCATGTGCTGCTTCAATTACACTTAGCATTCTAAAGTGTATTTTGAGAGTTTCCTGGGGCTGAACAAAGGTAAGACTCCAATTTTAAAAAAATACCTACTTTATTGATTTGGCACCTATTCTCTTTGAATGTGCACATATCATCCACACTTTGGGGAAAAAAAGCCACTGTGCTTTTGTATTAATTGATTTTTAACAAAGAAAACATCCAGCTTCTATCTACTTAAAAGTATGCAAACTAGTGTAGCATTATGGTGATGTCCAACTTCCTCAATGCTAAAACTGTCATTTTTACCTATTAAAGATTGTGTATTGGCATGTGTATTATTCTTTTAAGTATTGCAGTATGTTATTTATTATGCTCCAACATTGTTGTCTTGCTGTACAAGACAAAGCGAGACATGTCCCTGATGCTGAAGGGCCCAGCCCTTATAAGGTGATCTGTGTGGGTGGACTCTTGGGCCTGCACGAGCTTCACTGATTTTGGTTCAGCGCCATAAAGGTGCAGAGAACTGTCCCCATTGATCAGCTTGCAAGATCAGCATCTAAAAAGAGAAATAGAGTACAGGATGCTTGGAAACAGGAAGGGGTCCTTATTTTTTCCCCATTGTATTTATTTATAACTTAGAGAACTGCTCTATGAATTCTCTTGTATGTCTAAGTTCAGACATAGCAGTTTTGTTTGTAACAGCCGATCCCATGAGAATTTTATACAGTTCTAGAAAAACTATTTTTCATTTTCCTTATCTCACATTAAAAGGACAGATTGTGAAAACTTATTAATTTGATTAAGGGTGAATTATAGCCATTTACAACACTAAACACATTTTGTTGCAAATGGCAGTTTGCCATACTATGACTTCATAAGTAAGAAAACAACCAGTACCTCTTTTCACAAAATCCTACTTTTTCCACTGGTGGGGCAAGCGTTTTTACACAGCTATAGTCAGTCTTATTGTACAGAGGATCAAGGAAATTATCTGCAGTCAAATCACTGTACATGTTTACCACAACCTAAATACACTTGTGATACAAACTTGGGCCCACATCCCTCAAAAGCTTGTGCACATTCTTAACTTTACTCATATGAGTAGTCTCATTGGCGTTAAGGGGACTACTCAAGTGATTAAAGTTAAGCTTATATGTGTGTGTGTGTAAACTGGGGATTTTAGTATTATTCTGCTTATGGAGATTAATATTCAGCCTTTAATGTTAATATGTTCTTTGGAAGTCTGTATCAGATCATCTTTTCAGTCACACTGCATTCGTCTCTGGCCCAATGACTAGGTTTTTAGCCACAGTGGAACAGTCATTGGGTGACAGAGAATATGACAGTAGCACTGTGATTTGAGCACCCACCTAGGAAGTGGAAAATCCTGCACCCAGTCACCCTGCTCCAATCAATCATCATGGATCCACAGTGGAACATCTTATGAGATTGAGAGAGACCCACATCACAATATCCCATAGCTAATGGATTATAGCACCTTCTTGAGGTGTGGGAAACCACCTGTTCAAATCTTTTCCCCTTCTGGAAGAGGGGAATTGAACCTGGCTCTCCCCCATCCCAGGTGAGTGCTTTCTCCACTGTGCTAAAAATTATCAAGTGGGCAGTGCCCCATTTTGTATGGAGCAAGAGAGGCCTCTAACTCATTTCTGCCAGAAGTGCCTTAGGCTCCTAAACCACGATTCCAGAGGGGTTCCCAGTCACAGCTTGCTAAGCAAAGATAGGCACTATCTCCAACAGACAGACAGGTCTTAGGACATACCACTCTGGTCAGCATTTGCCATTGCTAGCTTAGGCAACTCCCTGCCTAGTGTGCTGGCTTTGAAGATTGCATTCTTAGGTGCCTAGCTCTTCCCATGCATCATATAGGAAGCTTAAGTGCCTATCTCAGCTTTGTGGGTCCCGTTGCTCCTGTTACCTAGCAGTTAGGCATTGTGATGCTGTGTTGCAAATGTCTAAGTCCCTTTTGGGTATCCCACCTAAAGAGCTCAGTCATTATAAAGTATGTTTTCTAATCCTTTCAATCATTCTTGTGGCTCTCCTGTGAACCCTCCCTTTCTAATACGGTGAAACCCTGCAATAACGCGATGATTGGGGTCCAAAAAATTCGATCATGATAAATGCGGGGTCACGTTATAGTGGGGTTAGTTTCAAGCCGGTCAGTTTCAAGCCGGTCAGTTTCTCTTGGGCTGTCAGCCTGCTCCAGCAGCGGGGGCTCTCAGCCATGCAGCGAGAGAGGGAAACACTTGGAGAGAGCAGGGGAGATGTCTAAGGGGCAGAGGAAGAGCGAGGAGCAGCTGGGGAGGAGAACGGCTCTTCTTGCCAAAAGGGGAAGCGGGGGCAGGGGGGAAGAGGCAGTGGGGAAGGCACATTTCATTTTTTTTTTTTTTGCTTCGGCAGTGCTCCGGACGCTTTTTTTTTTTTGCTTGGGGCAGCCGGCGCCACCTTATGATCGCGTTATATCCAAATTCGCGTTATCGCGGGGCGCGTTATAGCGGGGTTTCACTGTATATCAATAGTCTTCTTGAACTGTGGACACCGGAACTGGACACAGTATGCCAGAAGTGGTTGCACCAGTGCCAGATACAGAGGTAAAGCAGCCTTCCTACTCTTACTTGAGATTCTCCAGGATTGCAATAGTCCTTTTGGCCAGTGTTGCAGTGGGCACTCATGTTCGGCTGATTATCCACCATGACCGCCAAATATTTTTCAGAACCCATCTTGACCATCATGTCTCGGCTGAAATTTACAGGACTGGGAGTTAGAAAAAAAAATCTTTTTATTTGTAAACTGAATCTGTAAGTGTTGCTTATTAACATACACCTGGTGGGATGCACGAAATCCACAATACTTTTTTTTACAGTTTTTTCCCCAATGTATCAACACTTGAATTTCAAAATCAAACACTGTAAGTAAAGATGGGGTATAATCCACCATCCATTGAAATCCGTACCAAAGCTCCAATTAACTTTACGTGGATTTCAAATCAGGCCCTTAATGAGCACCCTATGAAATAAATATGTAATTTATGGACAGGTGATTATAGAGCAGAAGATATGAAAGTCTAATCTAGCCAAGGCTACAACATTGGCACAGCATAAAACAAACTACTGTATGGTAAAGAGCATGAAGGTTTTTTTTAAATCAGCTTTTTTCTGTTTGCATGGCCATATTCATATCACATGTAAACAAGGACCATTTGTAGCTGACGAGGGTACCAAAAAAAAAAAAAAAAAAAAAAATATAAGATGGAAGGAATGGTTACATAAAGTGTTCTTAAAAATAAATCAATTAATATTCACTTTTTCTTTTCTTTTTCTGCTCTTCTTTTTTGCTGTAGCGTCTTCAACTCAGTCAT
Source organism: Platysternon megacephalum (assembly GCA_003942145.1). Lineage (NCBI taxonomy): Eukaryota > Metazoa > Chordata > Testudines > Platysternidae > Platysternon > Platysternon megacephalum. Next base: position 1,798,153 of record QXTE01000155.1, read on the forward strand.
TACATTCAATGTTTTATAAACCCAGGTAATCTGAAAAGTAAGTATATTTACATATGATGTGGACACATTAAATTTATAATCTGCTTTATTATAAATATAAACTTAAATTAAACACATACCACTATTATTATAGCATTCAACAGCAATGGAGCTGAAAATACTAGGGAAATAAACATCCCTCTTGAATCGAAATATTGGTATTTAGAAAATAACCTGAAATAAAAAAACAAGTGTTACTCAGCATACTTCATACATTAAACTTCAATAAAAAATCATTCCTGTGCATGTATGTTCTGCTGTGTATGCATACTGTAACCAATTCTACCCTTTCATTTCTGCACAATATTTTTGTTAATGTGGTAGAATTGTACACTGCAATTAAAAACCTGCAGCTGGCCTGTGCCAGCTGACTCAGGCTCAGGGGCTGTTTAATTGCTGTGTAGATGTTTGGGCTCGGCTGCAGCCTGGGCTCAAGGACTCTCCTGCCTTGGATCCTAATGACTAGGCTGCAGCCTGAGTCCCAACATCTACACCGCACCTGAGGGTAGGTCTCTGCAATTAAAGACCTGTGACAGCTGACTCGGGCTACCACATTAACTCCTCAGCCCAAGCCTCGCAAGCCCAAATCAGCTTGCATGGGCCAGCTCCGGGTATGCAACTGCAGTGTAGATATACCCAAAGTGACTAATAGATACAACATCCTCTTTGAAAGTTGTGTGTGCACATTCACATTAGGAAGCTATGCTTATGCATCAGAAAGAAAACATACTCTTACAATTATGAAATAGCTCTTCTTTTATAGACACCAATTTCAATTATTCCTGATATTTGAATACATAAAGTATTTATGCATTAGGGCCAGAATTTTCAAGCATTCATGTCTCAAGTTTGGCACACAGATAAATAGTTAGCTGTCTAAATAAAAACACCTACTTTTCAGGGTGATGCACACCTTTAGGTCTCATTTAAATCATGGGAAGATATGCATGCTCAGTACCTCTGAAAAATCGGACCAATTTTTTTTTAGGTGTCTAAATACAGATTAAGAGCCAGATTTTTAAAGGCACGTAGGCACCTAAAGATGCAGATAAGTATCTAATGGGATTTTAAAAAGCAATTAGGTGTCTAACTCCATTGATTTAAGTGGCAATTAGGTACTTGTGCACTTTTGAAAATCCCATTAGCTGCCCATGTGCAACTTTGTGCCTAAATGCCCTTAAAAATCTGGCCCTAAGTGCTTAGTTTTCGGTACCCAAGTTTGACCTCAGTAAGTCATACCTCCCACTTCATACAATTATTAGCCCAGGCTTGACCCAGACATATAAACAGACAAGTATTATCACACCTTGGTATTCCAGCATTATGTCTCTTGAGTAGAGACCAATCATGCAAAAATGTTGATGCTCTTCCACAAATAAAAATACGGATGAATTTTATGACCAAAAGCAAAAATACCTTCCACCTCCTCTCAAAAAAACACCTACCCCTGTTTTCACTTGTGACTTAAAAGGGTTTTCACAAGTTTTCTGGGGTTAATTTGAACTAAAACAAAAACAAATAACCTGAATCTGTAATGTTTTTTAAAATGGTCAAAGAAAAGCATAAACACGATCCATATGAAAAAAAATGTAAATGATTTTCCCCCTTAAGGATAAGAGTTAGGTATACAGTACTAAACAAAGTATAATACTTAACACATATTGTATTATAATTTTAAATGTTCAATTTTTTTTTTGTTAACTAATGAAACCATCCATTATACTACTTTCCACTGCTGAGGGATGTGATACTTCATTTAGAAATTGCTTTTGAGGACTATACAAAAAAACCCAGCATTACCAATAAAAGCAAAATTTAAATATGAAAATAGAAGTTAATGTAATTACCTCCAATTCATAGCAGCCAGTTCATTGATATATTCAGCACAATACACCAAGGCCACTGGATCACAGAAGGAAACTAATATTAGGTTGAATATTTCTTGACAAAATGGACAGCTGGTGATCAGTTCTGAGCCTGTACACATTATATATATCAGGGGTCGGCAACCTTTCAGAAGTGTTGTGCCGAGCCTTCATTTATTCACTCTAATTTAAGGTTTTGCATGCCAGTAATGCATTTTAATGTTTTTAGAAGGTCTCTTTCTATAAGTCTATAATATATAACTAAAATATTGTTATATGTAAAGTAAATAATGTTTTTAAAATGTTTAAGAAGCTTCATTTAAAATTAAATTAAAATCCAGAGCCCCCTGGACTGGTGGCCAGGACCCAGGCAGTGTGAGTGCCACTGAAAATCAGCTCGTGTGCTGCCTTTGGCACGTGTGCCATAGGTTCCCTACCCCTGATATATACTATTACTCCCCACCCAAAAAGGTTAGTTGTTATACATTTGAGACTTTAATTGCACAAACATAATTCTGAATGTTTGTGTCCCACATGAGATCTCATTATGTGAGCACACAAAACAAATGTAGTATTACAAAATTATAAATGCACAGGTATAAGTTTGTAGAAAAAGGTCAATATAATCAAATCTACAGTATAAAATACAACTTTTCAGTCAATCTTACTGATGGTTCAGTTGTAAAATTTAGTGTAAAAGCAAAAACCTCACCAAAAAATAAGTAATTATCTTAGAATTAAGGTTGTAAATATCTACCAAATTACTTAGAAGCAAAAAGCATGAAGAGAACCCTTTTAGTTCTCAGAAAACACAATTGCCTGAAAGCCTGGATAGGTTAAAATAAAAACAAATATACCAGACATTAGGAAATATCTAATTAGGAGTCACCAAAATAATCATCTCTCTCCTATCCTCTGCCAACCCTCTTCCCTGTGTACGTGCCACATGAGACATCCTGATGAATGTTTGATAGTGTTGTTGTTTTCTTAAATGAGGAATTTAAAGCAACATCTTAAATCCACTTTACTTGCAAAATTTATCTAAGAAATCAAACTTTTATACCTGGCTTTAGTTTTATACATAAGTGTCCGGCACCCCTGGCTGTACCTGATTGAGACACTGCCCCTACGAAGTTCGCAGCCTCCCATATTATTATAGTTGCACGTCTATACAAAGAAATTTGAAACTTTGCATGCTTTCAGATAATTGTCCTGAACTCACTTCTTGTGAAGAGATATAATTTCTGTTGACCATTTATGGCTCTGAAAAAAGCAATAGTGAGGTGAAGCCTGGCACACTTTGGACTAATACTAATATATACCCAGACTGCTATCAACAGTTCTGTGGTCCAGTTAAATCACTTATTTTCAGAGACACTGGTGCAATGAGGAAGTGTATTGTCTACATACATGCTCACCTCGTGGTTCACTGTTTTGTGGAAAATGATGCAGGCACAAAGTTAAGGCAGCTTGGGTGACCTTAAAGGTGACCTACACAAGGTTCCATATGTACGCTCTTTTTGGTTGTATATGGAATATAAAGAAGGCCTAAAAATTCTTCTCACCTCCCATCTTTTCCCCAAAACACTTCGTTTTTTCCTTCTTGCCTTTTACCTGAGAAATATCAGGAATGCCAAAAGACTGGTCTTCCCTGATTTTGCAGGAAGGCTTTGTGATGGTCTCAGATGGGTATTGTCAGCTCTCACCTTAATTGAAGGTTGCTGTATTAAAACTTGATCAAACACATCTACTCTAACAACTACTATTAATAACAGAAAACATAAAACAAAGTTTAAGAATCTCTTCTCACTGAGTCACTCAGATTTCAGTCTCTTGCAATGTAATAATTGCACTTCTTCTCTAGCCTCCATTGACCTGGTCTACACTAAGGAATTTTTCCAAAAAATTCCCCATTGTGGTGCAGCTCCTCATATGTGTTAGAAGGCTAGGAGCACAAGTGTAAACCAGGGGACCATCAGCATTTTAAGTATTGTGTCTTATTTAGAGCAAGCTGACATCACACTATGGTTAAAATGCCAGCAATGGCCAGCTTATGCTAGGGTTCTCAATGTTGCTAACAATGGTGCAGTTGTACCAGCATTAGCAACAATAGGAATTTTTTTGGAAAGTCTGTCTAGAGTATACAAGGCCTCAGTGTCTTTCAGGATTGAGACCCAAATTTCGAATAGAAAAAATTAAAAAAGACATCATTAAAATATCCAGGTCCTCTTTATGCATCAAAGATAGGTTACTGACACTTTTTCCTCTTTGTAGGTCACCTTAACTTCTGCAGCTACAGATGCATGTGCACTACCTTAACATCTAAGGCTTCTATTTTTATTTTTCTTCTTTGGGAGGTTGGGGGTCAGAGATTAGTGAAACCTTAAGTTCCAGTCTTCCAAATGTTTGTGGTTTTTGAGAAACAACATTCCCCCCTCCCCCCCTTTGACTATCTGATGAACTGAAAGCTTTAATTCCATCTTAAACAGATTTTCCTATCTGTGGATCTTCTTATATTGAAAATAAGAATATGAACTGCTTCTTGACTGCAACAGGACTCTCAGGTGTTTCCTATACACAACAGGTGCACTGATTTAACTACATCGATTTTGAAATCAATTTAGTTAAAGCAGAGCAATTTCTTTGTGTGGCCGTTCTGAAAAGTGAGTAGTTAAAATAACACAACTTCTGTGTTCAAATAAGGCTACCATACAGTAAACAGATTCAAAAACCACAGAGTCCCTATTCTTCCCAAGGCCACCTCCTTGCTATTCAACTTTGTCATCTTCAATGAGGCCAATATAGACACAAAGTACATGGAAACCACTTAACTGCTAAATAATTCTCAACCACAAAACCACCCTAAATTAAGCAAAGCACAAGTCTTCAACAAGACCAAAAGATTTAAACTATTTTTGAGTTGCTAGTTCAAGCTGTTTGGGAGACAGAGCACAAAAAATAAACAAATCAAGCTTATTATAGTAAAAAGGGGATGTTATTTTATATATATTCTGTTGAATGGTATATTACATTACTAAGTGGCGTGTGATTGTATATAATAACAAAATGAGCACAAACAGAATTATAATCACTAGTGTGCCATAGAGGAGATGTATAATAATATGTATAACTTTAAAGATATGGATGCCTATTTCAAACTGAAACACAAACTCAGGCAAGCTATTAATTCTCTACTCACCCATGCAGAGAAAATGCCCTATCTGCAGGTGGTAGCGCTGGAATGAAAAGCAAGTGATCAGGAAGCAGAGGATGTGGAAAACTGCAAGTCCCAATAGCCATGGTTCAGACCAGTCTGTCTGCTGCAGACAAAACATGAAATCAATTAGGAAACTTTTAGGAAATAGAACAAACTTTCATCTTACCTGTACCAAAGCTAACCTTGTTACTCTAGGCTTACATATTAACAGTTATCAATTGCAAAACTGGAAGTTTACTTTACTCTTCTAAATTACTGACATCAGAAAAGCACAGACTTGGAATGCAGATTAAGAAAATGATTTAACATTAAAGCAGACAGCCCCAATTTAAAGCTTCCTTTAAACAAGGAAACAAACAAAATGAAGTAAAACAGATTGGCCTGGACTTTACAGACACTTACACACGTGAGTAACTTCACTTACACTCAATGGGACTCCTCACATCACCAGTGTTTGCAAAGTAGGGGCCCTGATACATTCGGAGGCCAGTGACACACATAACTGGGCCTGTATAAGGAGGGGTTTGACAGCTTCACACTCTCATGCCCAGAGAGCCCTTTCTGCCACCAGAATAACGGAGAAGGCCCAATAACTCCCGGTACGTCACGTACCAAAGCTACCTCATTACTTCCCCAAAGGCAGCCGAATTCCCACTATTCCACACGCTGAGCTACCAGAGACCAACAGCCCCCCGACCCAGCGGGGCCCCGGAACTACCCCCAACCATCGGCGCCCCAGAGATCTCCTCTCCCCGGGGCCCGCACCCATCGCCCCACCACGGAGCCCCCACGGCCCCTCCCTCCCGTGCTAGACGAAGGTCCCCCCGCGCGCTGCTCGCCAGGGTGGGCGGGGGAAGTTACCGCCAGTATCGCGGGGAGCCCAGTAGGCACGCGCTGCGGCGGCTCCATCTCCGTGGTGGCCGCCTCCCTCCATTCTCGCGAGAAGCCAGTAGGGAAATCCCGCGAGATAGGACGTGAAGCGACGTTAGCGCTCGCGGCATTTCACAACATATACCGTATAGGACAAGACAGCGCGCGGGAGCGCGCGATGCGGGGATAGCGGGTGTCGGTGTTTTCTGCGCAGCCCTGTTCCCGGGTCGGCAGGTGTCCGTGGGGGGTCACCCTTCTTCTGAACTTACACAGCGCAGCCGAGCTGCCCTGGGAGGGGTTCCGGCGATCATTGCTGGCTGCCTGGCGCTGGAGCGGGGCGGGGAGTGTGCGCCATTAACAGCCCAGGGTAGCATGCCTCTGGGTGGGGAGGGGTGTCTGTTGTGGGAAATAGGTGTCTGTGATAGACTGGGCTTGGGAAGAGGGTGAAGCAGGAGAAGCAACATCTTCCCATCAACACTACAGTCATTCAGTGCCTCTGGCTATGTCTACACTGCAGTGTAAAAGCCTAGGGTTAAGCGGACTCCAGTTAGCTGACCCATGTCACGGAACCCTGGGCTTGAACATCTACATTGCATTTTAATCCTAGGTTACAAATTTTCCGTTCCGTGGTGGAACCTAGGGCTCTAGGCATCCACGCTGCAGTGCACACGGTCGGACCTGAGTCGAAGTAAACCTGGCCAAGAGGTGATAGCAGCTGCCTTCTGCTCCCCATGGCAGCTCTGTAGCCCTAGAAGTGCGGTGCACTGTGGGAAAACGCTATTGCCTGCCCGGTTTCCTGATTGTAATGGTGTTATTGATAGGACATAAGGAGCACATGAGTACATAAACTGTATACTTGGCTCCTTGGGTGGCTGTCTCAATAGGTTGACTGCAGTTTGAGACAGCTTTACACTGAACTGCCATCTAATCTGAGAATTGGGCTCTCCAGCTCTAAACTGAGTCACATTGGCAGGAAAATACTCATGTGCACCTCTTCTGAGGATAATTGGGACATGAGTTTCCAGGGCTGCCAAAGTATTAAAATGAAACTTTGCAATTTGTAATTTTTAATATGGGGTGTTCAGTGAAGATGTTTTTGTTTATTTTTGTCTCTTTGTTTTGAAGTTTGACATAAAATGAAGATATCAGGAAAAACGCATTGTGCCCCCTCCCCACAGCCTGGCTACTGCCAGCTATGGAGCAGTGAGGTACATCCCCAGTGTGCTTCAACATCCCTCAGGGATCTCTTATCCCTATCCCTGCCACTCCCTGGGTGGCAGGGATAAGGGATCAATGGGGGTCTGTGGGAAATTTTTGAGGCTGGCTCTTGCTCACCGCCCTCACAGTGCCCACATGCCCCTGCACACACAGTCCCAGGGGTGGAGGGGGCAGAGGCAAAGGGACAGAGTGGAGTGGGACCAAGTGGCTGCCCTGCAGGGCAGGGAGACAGTAGAGCTCCTGACTCAACATGGCTGGGGGATGGACGACCCCCAACATTCTGTCTGCTGGGAGCCACCTCCCACCTGTCAGCTTTGCTCCCTATTCCAGGCAAGCTCTGGACAGCAACAAGGAGGAGCCATAGCAGGAATGCGACTTGTGCTTGGCCAGGCAGTAATGGTGCTTGTTACCTGGGGTTTTCTGAACCCAAAGCTCTTGGTAACTTTTCTCGTTGTGAGGAGGTGTCAGGAAATAACTCAATGGGGACACAGCACATCCATCTGATAGATGATTGGTACAAATAGTACAAATGAGTGCTTTTACTTAAAGCTTCCACTTCATTGAGTCTTCAGCATACACATACATAAGCAACAGGCCAGAGCACCCTAAATCTATAGTTACCACAAATGTCTGGAGTTGTTTGAGTGTGTCAGCGACAGGTTTCCAGTGGCCAGCCTTCTGTCTACCGCTGGGGATCTTAAGATGGATTCACCGAGGAGTCCACTCAACCCAGACCTTTTACCCTTTTTTATGCTTGTAAATGTTACAATAACATGTCAATCCAAAAGAACAACAAAAACAAAATAACTGTTAAGCAAGCAGTTTCAAGCCATTAGTTGTGCCGCTGTATTTCTACATAACAGTCCAATATAGGTAGACTTCCTGTTTTTCAAAGCCGCAGGCTTCAGGGAATTTAAAAACAAGCTTAACAGGATGGCAGCAGAGTCATGCTCACTTCTTGTGATAGCTCAACCCCGTCCCTTCCCCTCCGGCTTTCCTAGTTATCCTAAGGTTGCTACAAAGACCCTAGAGCTTCTTTTGGCAATAAGCATAATAATCAGTACTCCAGTTACTGACAGTGGCCTAGGAATTTTGCTGGGCTGACAAAATCTCCCCTAAAACGCTGGCTGCCTGCAGTGCTGCTCCTCTGCTGCCAGGAACTCTGGGATACATCCGAGGTCTTCCAGGATCGGAGTAAAGCTGGGCCTGCATTCACATAGGAAAGCAATAGGTCTCAGACCCTAGGTCCCAGCTTAACATGGGTTCAGACCCTCCAACCCTGCTGGATCATGGGTCTGAGCCCTAGGTTAGCACATTTGCATGTGGATGCATTTGCTTGAGTCTGAGCTCAGACCCGGACATAAATTGCTGGGTAGACATACCCTGTACGTCAGTCAGTTGAAGTTGGTAGGGATTTTCTGAGTAATTGAAGAGACAAGAACTGGTACAGGGGAAAGAGGGAAGTCGTTTTAGCCTCCTGCTAACGAGGCTAAATGAGGTAGTTGCAGTGGATTGGGTGAAATCTATCTGAAAACCCTTCCAACCCAAATAAGAAAAGCATAAGAGGCACATGCTACAACTTCTGCACAGAACAAAATGAATATTTATTCTACTTATCCAATATGCATGTACAGTAGGACGGCAATAAGAAATTGAAGAATAAATCATTCACTCAGCAGTGACCTTTTTGCAACGTGAGTTTAGGTATGAGGAAAAAATTATGACAGAAAACTGCATTCATATAGGCAAGAACCTCAAACTCCAAATCTTTGCTTTCACCCTCACAATGTCACAATTCTGTACTCCCGCTGTTAAAAAGAGCCATGGACTCTGAGAATCCAAGCTTTCAGTTATGTTTTTTAGTCAGGCCACTTTTTCTTATGCCAGATGGATGAAAATTCTCATTTTTGTAAAATACATAGGAATACCTTAAAATTATATATTAAAGAAGATAAAAGTAAAAAAAACCCATAAGTAATCTTCATCGCTTTAATATAAAATATTCATGCTTGTCTGCTCCATAGCAAAATGCATGCCTGGCCACATGTCTTCATATGTGTCGTTTGTATTACTAAATCCTTGTGCTCTACTATGAAAGAGATCTTAAATATTTGAGGCCTCTTATCTTTAGAGCGTAACATTGGTGGTGGTTTTAGTAGTTTTACAGTAGAGTCTTCAATTGAGATCAGGGCCCCATTGTACTAAACATTGTACAAACAGTAAGAGGCAGTGTACATCAGAAAACTTACAATCGGAATAGATAATACAGACTAAGGTTGCAAGAAAGGAATTATCTCCAATTTACAGATGGGGAAATGAGGCACAGAGAAATTAACTGACTTTCCCAAGGTCACATAGTCTGCCATCTTAACTATAACCACTAACTGTTCCAAATAACAAAGTATGTCTTTCAGTTATTAAGTCAGCCCCATCTTTACATTTGGACTAGACTGCAGCATTGTGCTATACCTGGAACTAACTGCAAGGCCACACAAACATCAGCAAGTCCAGGATGTAGAGTCTCATTTTATGAGTGGAACACTCTGGTGAATTTGGCTCAGTTCAGATTTAGTGGATTGCCAAAGACAAAGGTCCCTATGTTTCTGACAAACTCCAGGTGCAATGAAAGTCATTGCCTGCCATAGCTGGGCTCAGGCTATTTAGAATTTTGTATGTGGTGCTTAGTGGTAGCCAGTGCAGAGTTCATGTGTAAACTTCGTAGGAAAATAGGCAATCCAGGAAAATACTGGATCAGACCAAGGGTCCATCTAGTCAGATGTTACATATTTGTCAAAGGCAAAATTCATGGAACAGTTGTTACCGGAAGATTTTAATTCAATTATATTAAGCCAACTACACTGCCTAAAATAATATTTCTAATTTACAATCTTAATTTCTAATTTACCTAAACAGGTAACCAAGGTTGTGGCCTGCCCTAAAGGAATTGCCAGGGAAGTAAGCTTACCTTGCTGACCCTTGAAAGAACATGGATACAGCCCTCCAATCAAGAATAGGCAAGCAAGCAGTAAATCTTCAAAAACAAAGTCTTATTTATTGAGAGAAAATTAGGTGATTATAGTATGTTCAATTAAAACAAGAAAGGAAAAGGGAAAAAAAATACAATGTATAATAGGTAATAAAGCACAATTGGATTACTCTTTAAGATCATACATTTAACTGGTACAACCTTTCAAAGAAGAGCCATTTTTTGTTTTTGTCTTTGACCAAAATATTTCGAGAGCCACATCAGACGCAAAGCTACTTGTAGAGTTAGAATTTATCAACTAATAATAATTGAACATATTTAAGTTATTACTATTCACCAATACTTTTAATGCGACTTCTGCTGTTGGACATCTTTAGAGAGTTGCTCAGTATTCAGTGAATATGCTGTGATTTTCATTTTCAAGCAGTTCTCAAGACTAACATCTTGCAGTTGGCTCCTCAGTTTATTTTTGATGAAATTCATGTTGGAAAACACTTGTTCACAGAAGTACGTTGAACCGGCGATTGAGAGAAGCCCAAATGTGTATTTCTTCAGCTGACTGTACGTATCCGGCAGACAATTCCAAACATTGAATATAATCTGGTCTTGCCGTTTAAGGTCATCCATTTCAGACCACTTGTGTGGTAGCCTCAGGGTGGATTTCTGCCTTTTCAGATTTCAAGGTCAGTGACAAGATCTTTCAATTTTGAATTTCATAAATCCTTGTATTGCAAGTCCGCTACTTCAATTGATCGATTCCTGCAAATGCTGAAAAATTCAATGCAGAAGTGTCAACTTCAAGCGGTTTCAACAGAAATGACAAAGTGGCCTTTTCTCTTCTGAACTCGTGAAATCGGTCAGCAAATGCAGCTTGCATTTTGATGACTGTTTCTGCAAGGAACCTAATGTCAATGTCACAGTCATTTGTTTGTTTGTATTGCTTCAGTGTTGGGAAATGTACTAACATGCCCATCTCAATGTCCCTTACAAACAAAGACAGCTTTCATTCAAATGAAAGAACTTTTTCCAGAAGCGAAATTGCAGTATTTCCTTTTCCCTGTAACTTCTGATTCAATATGTTTAAATGAGAAATTAAATCCACCATGAAACTGAATTTCTGCAGCCAGTGAGGCTCCATTAGCGCCATATATTTAAGGCCCTTTTCTTGGAGGAACACCCTAATTTCCTCAAGACATGACACAAATCTCACCAGGACTGCACCTCTGGAAAGCCATCTCACCTTGTTATACATGAGAAGATCAGAATATTGCCTGTTAACTTCTCAAAGAAGCTCGCAAAACTGCCGATGATTGAGAGCAATCTGCACAACCATTTCCATTACTTTTGAGATTTCCTCTGGAAAGGTTTGTGCACACAGCGCCTCCTGGTGGATTATGCAGTGAAATGAAATTACATCGTGCTTCATACTTTTTTTAAGTAAAGAAACGAAACCTTTGTGTGCCCCCTTCATGCTCAGTGCTCCATCTGTAGAAATAGAAATTATTCTGTTGATGACAATATATTTTTGCTTCAGACATTCAGTGACAGCGGATGCAATATCTTCGCTCCGAGTTTGTCTTTGGCAATAACGCAATCAACTCTTCTTGAGGACCTTGATCATTAACGTATCTGCCGAGTAAGGCAACCTGAGCGATGTCATCCACATCACATGTCTCATCACAGGCAATAGAAAAACCTGGTGCTGATCTAATGTCAGTGACCTGCTGGCTGGGTACGTCTGTGGCCATCTTAATAGTTCTGTCTTTTACAGTCTTTGCAGATAATGGCATTTCTCTAATTTTCTTAACTATTTCATCTTTGTTTTTAAAATCGCCGAAGAGGTGCTCAGATGTTTTAATGAAACATTCTTTCACATATTCTCCATCTGTGAATTGATTCCCTCTTTTGACGATTTCTTGAGCTGCCATGAAATTAGCAGTAATGGTTCTGCTTGGCGCCTTCATCCATTTAGCAAACGTACATCTTGTTTGCTCTGCTTTGCATTGGAGCTCCTCTACTGCTTTTTTCCTCACATCACCAGCTGAATAGGTTTTAGCAAGCGTCCAAGGTTATTTTTCAAAATGTCTTTCTAGGTTTCATTTCTTATTGTTGGATAATTTCTCGTTGCAAATGAGGCATAACGGGAGTCCGGATGAACTTGCTATAAAAGCATAAGACTCAGTCTAATCATTTTGAAATTCTCGATGTTCGTCTTCTATCTTTCTCTTTTTGGTTGTCATTTTTTTGATTGAAGGTATTTATCTGATCTATTTTATTTCTGACCAACGTTAACCGGGACGACTTTAAGTGAGGAGTTACTGTACTAGTAAAGACAGAGCACATCCGCTTCCTTTCCCTGTGGCCCGCCGCTTCCCGCAGCTCCCATTGTCCAGGAACAGCGAACCGTGGCTACTGGGAGCTGTGGGGGACCGTGCCTGCGGACAGTCAACATCAGCAAAATGTCTTGCCACCCGCAATCAGATTATCCTGATGGGCCACATGCGGCCTTATAACAATATAACAATGAAACATGACAATATATCAATTAAACATTTAATACTAAATACTTAACACTAAGCATCCAACAAGTGCTGATCAGGCAATTATTAGATGGGTAGGGGGAAGAGCTCACTCAGACCATGAACATCCAGCTTTATTTACACTTGGCACCCATACACTCTGGGATGTTAAGATAAAAGACAATAAAACGTACAGAAGCCTTCTTAAAAGTCCCTCTGAGTCCTCTTACAAGGGTCCTTCTGCTATGTCAGTTGCAGAGATCGCCGTTCGTAGGTGGTGAATTGCAGGTGATAGTGGCTGCGTTGGGTGGTCGCTTGCTCCTGCTGAGGTGAAGTTTCTCCTCAGATGGCAGATACGGAAGCCCAATTGGTAGCTGCTGTGGTGGCCTCCTGCTGGTGGAGTGGCAGAAACGGCCATTGCCAGGGCAACCTCAGAACCCTGTGTGGACTACTGCAGCTTCTGTAAGAGCTGCTTGAGAACAATGCTAGTGCACATGGGCTGTGGAGCTGCTATATCTGATAGGGTAGAAGGGCCGTTAACTACTTACGAAAGCCGTTGTCTGTGGCTTGTAATGTTGCTGCCGTAATATCTGCCTTGAGAGTGATGGCAGCTAGCGAGCGCTGTCAATGCTCGTTTTCGTAGGTAGCTAGCTACTCTGCTTCTGCAAGGCAATAGTTAGCTTTCTTACTCAGCAGGGTTCTGCTGGCGTGGTTGCCGCAGCTCTATGATTGTCTTCTTCCTTCCATGTGTCCTGCAGCATTCCGTTCTCCTTCAGGTCCCTGTCCCCTACAAGGTTTTAGCCTGCTGGTTGTCGCCTTTATATATGATTTCAGCGCACTAGCTATTAATTTATTATAGTAATTCAGCCAATCAGCATTCAGCGATTTGCATATGCTAATTTATGTCACATGTACCAACATGTGACACCCAAGGTCAGCCAATCAGCTTCCAGATATTAGCATATGTTAATTACCACATGCACAGAAAGCTCTTCCCCTGTCCCATAGACTTCTATGGGCTGAATGTATTCCTACGGGGTTTTTCAGCTGACCTTTAGATGAACCCTACCTACTTCCTATCTGGAACTCCCATTGGTTTCTATGGGCTACAACAGGGGTCGGCAACCTCTGGCACGCGGCTCGCCAGGGTAAGCACCCTGGCGAGCCGCGTGCCAGAGGTTGCCGACCCCTGGGCTACAATGTATTTCTATGGGATTTTGCTGAGTCATTCTCCACAGGAAGTGATGCAATACCTTGCCTTCAATGCATCATTCCTATTCATTTCTATGGGCTCCCATACATTCCTATGGGATTTCCCATTATATAACCCTATAGCCACCACTATTGTATTTTCTAATTTAAACTATTCTTAATTTTTATTTAATTAAAGATTTATTTCTAAAACTAATTATTATCCTAAGCATGCCCAAGGGTCCTGATATTATCACCACTCATTTTATGTTCAATTAAGCAGTTTATAATTTTTCCAATTTTAAATCCTGTTCCGAGGTTTTTCTGCAAATTCCCAATGTAAAGTGTTGTAAGGCACTTCGGGTAACTGAGGCAAAACCTCCGGTAACAGGACAGGTAAATTTTCCAGGAACTCCTCTAAATCTCATTCTGTCCAGTTAGAGGGAATGGAAGGTGGATACCAATCTTCCTCATCCCACATCTCGTTCCATACTCCTTCTCTCTGCATTTTTCCCATTTTATCTTTTTCCTGTCCCTATAACAAGAGAGAGATTATTGTAACTATTTTTGTTCTCCCTTCCACCTTTTTAATTGTGATGAATGGAACCATTTATACACTTTATTTTCCCCTTGTCGGATTCTAATTGATACACCGTGGGACTTGCTTTATTTACTGTTCTTACTGGTCCTTCCCATACAGGGCTAAGCACATGATCTTTTTCTTTAAATTGCTTGTACATGACCTTGTTCCCTATCTGCAATTCCTGAGGGTGCAAGATTGGTCCCATCTTCTTATCCATTTGCTGAGCATTTGCTTTAAGTACTATTGCCATCTGTTTATGAGTTTCAGCAATGGATTTTAATAATTACATCCACTGGTCTGTTAACACCAAAGTACACTGCCATTATCCAGATTTAACTGCTTTTGCCCATATCATGCCTTTTCCTATTCACTTACACCCTGTTGGTCCTGGTAAGGGGAAATTATGGGGACTCAGGATACTCCAACTGTTACCCTAAGATTTGAGATGCCAATTAAATTACCCACAAATTTGTCTGACAAAGGGTCAGGGTGGATTTGATTTAAATCAAATTGATTTAAATCACTAGTCAGGTAGACTCGATTTAATCATGGTTTTCTACATAAAAGTGCATTCTTGTTGGTTGTTATAACCTTAATACATATTCTTCACAACTCAGAGATAGATGTAGGTTTCATTTTTAGAAGGTACACACTATACATTTTTAAACAGTGATTATTTTGAAAACTTTTCAGATTAGTTTTACAGCTATATCAGAAAATGAATGATTGATTATTTCATTTACCAAAAGTAACTGAAGCAGATATTTATGAAGTCAGTGGGAGGTGAACTATCTCCAATTCAACAGGTTAATCATTAATATGGAGGATTTTCTTGCCATGCTGTATTAGGAGGAGAACATCACCAGACAGACATTTAAATTGTTTTATTTAACTAAAACAACTGCTAACTGAAACAGGAGGCAATTCACAAACTCCACCAGTCTCACTGAAAGAACGTTTTAGCCCTTCCTCGCTGACCTGATGTGTTACGGCAAGGCAACTGTTTTATACCTCTCCTGGGCTGCTTGTCAAAGGTGGAAGAGGCCAGACTAGACAGCAGGTGGAAAAGCAGCTTTGGCTCTCTCACAATCCTAGGTACGGCCCCATAATTATTCATTTGAAATAGCTGGCTAACCTATAACCAACCAGTTTTATTTCCTGAGAATTGTTACAATGATTGTCAGCTCTGCAGTGCCATCAGGTGTCATTTTGCAGAATGGCAGAGAAATTGAATACATTTTTTTAACATGTACAGTTGCCTTATTTTCAGCCCACAGTTCACAGCACTTTTTTTAGTTTGAATCACTAGCCATAGTAATAAAAAGGCAAAAGGGGTTTTAGTGTTCTGATTAACTTTTGTAGTATCCCTTCTCCACCTGGTTACCTCCTTTAATGCCAATCTGCTTACAGGTTTCAATGGACAGGCCTGGGTTGTTCTGGATCCCGCCACCCACTCAGCAGGGTGTAACTGCTTTATTTTCTTCCCATATAAATTTATTTGGCAATGCCTCTACCCCACTCACTCCTTCCTGGCAGAGTCACTGGGGCAGCTTGGGAGAAAAAATCTAACCACAGGGTAATCCCCACTTACTTGCCAAATAATTGGAGAGTCCCAAGAAATAACACAAAAACATACAATATATTCAACACCGTAATTATATTAAACAGGAGATAAATATAACAGGGTAAAACATTATTCTCAAGGTCACTGGTGCCCATGTTGATAATACTTGTGAAGTTCCCTAGTCACGTGCAAATATAAAGTTAATGTTCCATTGCTACACATACTTTGTTGCGGCCCTTGATGACCTGTGACCATGATATCTTCTGTGCAGCAGTTAGCAATGTGGTTGATTGGATTCACTGCAGTCCAAAGGACTCACAAGTGGGATAAGGTGGTAACTCCTTCCTCAGGTTTAATAGGCAGCAGGTAATAAAATCCCCAAACCCTTATCCCCTGGCTTGAGGACATAGTTCAGGGAGTAAGGGGTATGAAGCAAAGAGATTCTTTTCCCCAAGAATCAGGCAGGCACAGACAATACTGAAGGAGTTTATTTACGGTACCGGGAAGACTGACAAGCAGCTTCAAAGGTGTGGGGATACAGTGACCAATTATATACTATTCTCTTATCACTTCATTTGCATTTATCTTGTTCTTACAGAGACAAACATTGTTACAGAGACAGAGAACGCACTTCACATGACAGTGACAGAAACAGAACATACGCATCAAACTGTTTTGATTACATCAATTATTCATGACTACCTTAAGGCGAAGGGGTGAGTTTTTACAAATATCCAGAGGGCTGTGAAGGGAGGGTTTGTTCTGTTCTAAGAGCCAGGCTACTGGGTGGACATTTGACCATACAAGTTTATCAAGTGTTTACAGTTGTCAGTGTCCTGGGGCTTCCGGTGTTTTTGCTTGTTAGTTACGTGGGTTTTTGTTTCAGCTGCTAACTGAATTTTTAACTCTTGCCTAACAGGGGTCTACCAAACAATTTCCCTGACTAGCTAACTAAAAGATGGTGCTCTCACAAACTCTGTGAATGATCCTCATGTTCAGAGATGATTCTGGACTCCTCAGTCACTGTAGAGGGGCTGATGATCACTGCTGGCAGGCGTTCTTCATGCAGGAGTTAGGCTACTTCTGGTCCCAGGATTTCCCCTCACCACCAAGGGGTGCAGGGCTAAAGGTGCACATTACAAAACTATACTAAAATCCAAACTTTAGTCTCCCACTCCAGCTCTCAGACACACTCACAGCAGGCAGCAACCTGGGACTGGCAGCCAGAGTAGTGGTGCCTGGGAGAAATTTTCCCAGCAAACTCTACAAACTGGGAGTCACCTTGGAGAGGGAAAGGCTCAAGCTGAGGGATCTTGCTTTTAGGTCCCCAGGGGCCAGTTCTCACAGGGAACCCTGCATGCAGGCCTGGGACTCACCAGCTCCCCACACAGCCAGTCCTGCCCTTTCCCTGGCTAGCTTCAGACTGCTCCAAAATGGCTTCTCCCCCCTCCTCACCTCCCTGGGAGGGACATCTCTCGCCCTATTGTTTGCCAAGCAGACTCTGTCTCTGCCCTTGGCTCTCCCTCCCTACCAGGGACAGCGGGCCTGTCCCTGAGCTACCAGCACACAGAGCCCCAGGAACCTAGGTGAGCTCCTTGGGGGTTACACTTTGATTCACAAACCATGAGTTTGCCTGAATAAGGAGTGAATAAACCTAAGGACTTCAGAATTTTGTCCTTAGGTCTTTCAGGCTATGGTCTTTGCTATCTTCCAAAATCTGACTTGATGATGAATGAAGGTCTAGTTTAGAATAGCTGGTATCTGTATAAATATTTGCAAGATTTTTCCTCCTATTAAACAGCCTTAGCTCCTTTTTAGTTGGCTTAGTGTGGAAAGAAATAAACATTGACTCTGTAAGCCTCTTGAATGCCTGGCCTTATGCATCAAGAACTTGTACATGTGGGTACCTGTTTATCTCAAAAGCTGCTCAATTCCTCTAAATTCTATGAGAATAAATCTTTAATCTTCTTTGAGCATCTAATTTATGCCACTCATTTTGTTGGTTGTCTTTAGTAATGGACAAAACAATGGAAATATTGTGTCCTGAGATCTGTCAAATGGTGATTGATATATGCTTAAGGATAATATTTGCGGTAATTCTGAGAACTTATCTTGTCTTCTGTTTACCTCTCTCTAGTGATGGTGAGAGGAGAAGACTGGGGGGGGGAGAGAATATTGCTTTCCCAAATAACTATGTTGCTTTGGGATGATTTGATTCTCTCCCATCCCTAAAACTCTCCTAACCATGACTCAGGAACGTAACAGTGATAGAGTACTGAATGTGTTAAGTTGATAAAGTCAAATTTCAATACAGAAATTTATTCTCTGTGTATGTGTATATAAGTAGCCATTTTTGTTCTGTTTCCAAAAGGTGCAATATATAATGTCCTTCACTGAAAAATGTAATTTTTTTTTGTTTTAGCTAGAACTGTAAAAAAATTATTACAAGCGAGATTTTGAGAGGTTTTTTGAAAGAGTTTTTTCAGTTTTGTTGCATAAGAGAGATTGTGCCCTACCTGCTAGATCATCCTTATGTCCAAAGTCTACCTGATGTTTGTTTTAATGTTTCATTTTGAGTTAACATTAACCGTGTTACAGTACTTTATTAATGGCATACCATGCCATGCTAGTCTTTGTTAATGCCAATGTCAATATGTGTACATAACTAGAAAGAAAATAACTGCAAGGATTAACACTTTTTTTTTACAACAGAAAGCAAAGTAAAATGAAGTAACATCCCATTTATTACACAAAATAAGAACAGTAGATGGCACTATTACTTTGTATTTGTCGAGTACATTATTTTTTCAGGAACATAATCTTTTAGTGAGCACTGTTGACTACATAATACGTTTTCAGGGATGTAGCGAGTTCAGAGAAGCTTTGTGATCATAGAACCTAGTATGAATAAAAAAAAATCTTTGGGATTTATGGAATGGTATCTACACTTCTTCTTTTCCTTCCTCACTAGTAGCCACTTAGGTCCCAGTGGTGATTGGTTTGGGCATAGCCCCATTAACTTCAGTTTGACTGTGCATCATGATATAAAGATTCAAGGTCTTACCAATAAGACCAATAGCTGGGAGAATTCCACCGTGCCTCCTCACTCTAACAGTGGATAGAGAGGGTTTTTTTTAGGTTTTTTTAGTTTTAGGTTTTTTTCTTTAGTCTAAATTCTATTTGGTATATTTATCTGAAGTCTGACACCAAGTAACCAACTGTTTATATCTGCAAACAAAACTGTACACTTACCAACAATTCATCTGAAACAAACATTAAAAAGATAGGAAAGACACACTTAAGGTAAATATTCCAAAATATAATAGTGATCTCTTTTAAACTACAGTTGCAAAGTTGGTATTCAAATAGATGTGTAATCTAGATTTCTGTTCACATATGCTTTCTTTTAGGGTATAATTGTTTTTTTTAAAAAGCTTTTCGTCTTTGGGTTTCTTGGGGATTTAGACAGTAGTATAAAATAAAAAAGACAACGTATGCACAAGGGCACAATGTGGGAGTAGAAGTGCAAATAAGGTAGGTGAGGTTGTTTGCTTGACATGCTGAAAACCCAAATAAGGAATACAACAAGCACTAGCTTGTGGTGAATGTGAGTGTGAAATGCAGAAGTTGTATGGACTTGGGATGAATCATTTTATCATCTTCCAGGGATGTGCTGGTTGTATGCATTGCTGTGGCCAAAAGTAGTGATTTCATTGGCCAATATAATCATTCTGATGGGAGGCTAAAGTTGGAAAACCTTCCAGGCCATGATCTCTCTTTTTGTGGGTCTAATGTCTCATGTAAATGCAAGTCTGAAATCTCTATCTAATGAAATAAACTTCTGTTGGTTTTGTCCTACCGTAGGATGGGAGGGTGAAAGGTAGGCACAAAATATTGATAAGTGTATATAAGTGATGTGGCTCATCAGATATATAGTGACAGCTATACCACAGACTAGCATATGCCTGCACCCCTAAAAAGACAGAACTTGTCACTGACACTTAACACATTGCAGATGCTCCCCATTACCTATGCCAGGGTAGGAAATAAAGCTAGGGACAGAGTGCTTAGGCAGCTTACACCTCAAGGGCAGGGGTTAAATTTTAAAAATTCCAGTGACATCTACTCTCAGCTTTGAAAATTGCTGTAAGTTCCAGAAAAGAGTGTTCAGATTCCCTGTTGTATACTCACATCATCCACTTTGAAAATCCCCCTGTTAATGATTCCATATTCAAAAATTTCTCTCACACAAACATTACAGATGTTATATTAGTTTACAGAAAACAAATACTGAGGAAATAGAGAGAAAGGGAAAATACTACTGTGAAGAAATTGTAGAGACAGAAAACATAATGGAAGACACCTGAATATTGTGTGGTGACTAAGGAGATAATGGAAAAAACTAATGGGATTACATCTAATAAAATCTAGTTTGTAAACTGCAAAAAACCCACTGAGAGGTATAAATCATTTAGAAAGTAGTATGCAAAAATTAAGCAGTAAGATAGACTGCAGTTTCACCACATTAATGTCAGCTGTAAGCAATCTTAATGATAATTGTGTATCCTAATTAGTGAAATTAGAGAGTGTAAAAAGAATGTTTAATTTATCATTAATGACAGATGTAATGTTAAAATGTGGTTCATTTTCTTAAGTACTTCACAGCCTATTTCAAATTGTAATAATTAAAAAAATTAACATATTTAACATTAAATAACTCTAAGATATCGTTTACATGTGTGATGAATACATGAAAGTAAAGTCACTTCCAGTAACATTAATGTTAAAGGAGAAATACTTTTAATACAGAAGGAAAACGTTAGAAATGTGAACTTGAACTGAAATGTTGGAAAATAAGAAATATTGACCTTTTTGGATTGATTCTTTAAAAAAAAAATCATATGTGCCTGAAAATCTGTGTATTCTCTGTGCTGTAAACACAAAAAATGGAGAGAAATATTAAGTGTTAATTGTAGGAACTTCAAGTTTCTTATAGAGGTTTGTTGAAAATACATAATTTCTTTTCTGTTTAGGATCTACCGTATTTTTGTGGTGCAGCCAATCATATCAAGTTTGAATACTTTTGGGTAGAATAAAGCCCATATCCCCTTGTCTTAACAAACAGGCATAAGTCTGACTATCCTCAATATGCCAACATCTCTCCAGTGCTGTTAGGTTTTTCTTCATATCACCAGTGTTGACATTCTAATTCTCAGAGTATAGGACATGACCATCTAGAAACATATTAACCTGTAGCATATTGTCAAGGGCAGTGGTGGGCAACCTGTGGCCCACGGGCCGCATGCAGCCCATCAGTAATCCGCTGGCGGGCTGTGAGACAGTTTCTTTACATTGACTGTCCACAGGCACGGCCGCCCACAGCTCCCAGTGGCCTTGTTTTCCAGGACATTGTTATGTGCATAAACTGCAAATTAACAATTCTTGTGTTTTCTGTTAACTTTTAATTATTTAAAAAAATATATATATACAGGATTTGAGACATTAACATGGAAGCAAAGACTTTTTCTGGGACCAACAATGGCATAGTATCTCTATAGTTACTACATTTGACCTTGTTGTCCTTTTTGAACAGAGGCAGAACAACACCTTCTTCTAGTCATCTGGGATATTAGTGTGATGGATGGTCTGGAAGAGCCTATGCACCTGTCTTCAACTCAGGGGTGATGATACAAACTCCTGGTGCCTTCCCAGACTTCAATGTATGGACTGCGATCTGTATCTCATATTGGTTGAACAAAAGTGGGTCTATCAAAGCTTCCCATTCTATTTCAAAAGGAAGAGTGACAATAGATGGTAGACAGTTAACAATGTCTTGAAATGATCTTTCACATTGATGCTACTGATCTTGCAGTCTCTGGTTAATGCAGCCATCCCGATTCTTTACTGGACATGCTGGTGCCACCTTCTCCCCAAACTGAGCAAATGTGTATACGAGGTGGTGAAAACCATGCCTGGTGGCAGTCTGTTCTAAATTGGCGGCCTAAGTTGATGCCAAGGATTCCTTATTTTGCTTACACAATGGCTTGACAAAATTCTGAAGTCAAACTCATTTAGCCTTTGCTTTTCCTCTCAATGATTGTCTTTAAAGACTTGAATTATAGCCTCACTTTTTTCTTAGCTCTGACTGCAATAAGCATCTTCTCACTGATCCATGGATGATGTTTGAAGGGCTGAGGCTCCATCACTGAGCTGACAGTAGTAAGCACTAATGACTTGAAACAATGCCATTCGTCCTCATATGACAGAATGAGTTAGATTTCAGGCCTTAATGCTCCAATGGCATAAGCAGTTAAGAGCAGAAAGCCATCTGATAGCTTGGTTGTAATAAGAACTTTTGCTTGAATCGGGCTAATTTTGGCCCATTAACTAGCTATAATGGAAGTCAGAGGTGCATTTTTGGCAGCAGAAGTCTGGTCAGTGTGAAGTTCAGCACCTCTGAACTTGTACATCCATGACTGTTAACTGCAAATGATTGTTAATGAGGACATAGTGAAACCATCTGGGCTGTACAAGGTCAGCTTGTGAATGTTCAGGTGATGAAAAAACAAGTCAGTGATAAACATGTAATTGGCTGCTGCAAATTCAAGTAGTCCCTTCCCCTTTCTGTTCTGCTTCCAGATACCAAAAGACCCAAGCATACTTCCCCAGGTGTTATTATCCTTTCCTACCTGCACATTAAATTCACTCAGGATAATGATGACAGGGCCATACCAAATTCGCAGTCCATTTTGGTCAATTTCATGGTCCGTGCAGCAGTAAGGGGAGCAGTACCATAACTCCCCCCCCCCACACACACAATAACCTTGTGACCTCCCTACAACTGCAGCGCAGAAGGATGGCAGCAGCGCAGCAGTAAGGGTGACAATACTATACCATGCCATCCTTCCTACAACTCCTTTTTGGGTCAGGAACTCTACAATTACAGTGCCACACCATGACATTTCAGATTTAATAGCTGAAATCATGAAATGACCATTACGGACTATCTGCAATTGCTGGTAAAAAAATTACCTTTAGCAGCATTCTTGACCGTGGTGTTGATGGGGTCATACACTACGATGATGGGGTAATGCCCACAACTGTTATGAAACTGGATGCTGATAAGTCTCTCATTAATCACTTGCCAATCCTGTAATGGCTGTTGGGCACTGAGTAAAAGTACAGCATCTATCCCTTGCTGGAGCAGCCTGTTGGGGTGGCCTAAGAACAAAAATATATGGTTCTCAATTTTCTTTTCACTGCTTCCTGGCCAGCACACATGAAGCACACATGTGCTGAAGTTGTTTCCTACCTCTTAAGTTCCTTGAGCTAAACAAAATAAGTCTTGTAGTCCCTGGACGTCCTCGAGGCAATAGAGTTTTCTTCCAATCCTAAAGCCATCATTAGCCAGGGTTCCACAACTGGTGAGGCATCACCTGCAGGTCCTAGCTAGAAGATTGTGAGAAATCCTGGAATCTGTCATCCTGAAATTGAGATATAACATCAGCACTGCCCTTATAGTGCAATACAAATGCCCTCAGACCCAATTTAGCTGACTGTCAGTTAATATGAACTACTGCCTGATTGTCACACCAAAAGCAAACCTTTTTATTTCTAAATTCCTCACACTAAAGAGTGACTGCCATCGACACTAGGGAAAAAAATCAAAAAAAGTAATAATACTTATTATATCCTATGTTGCCTATTCCTGAGGCCATCTCTGTGCACACCAATGCCCTCGTAATAACAGTACACCCTTGCTATAACGAACCTATTAGGATCCAAGCCTTTTGTTTGTTATAGCCAGGGGGTCGTTATAGCAAAAGGACAATCAAAACAAACGATAAACTGCTGGAGTAAGTTAATGAAGTCACCTGGATAAAGGCATTAGCTAAATCATTATTAATAAAATAATAATAATAATAATAATAATAAATAATAAATAACTATTTGTGACATATATCCAGTATTCTGTGTTAATTAACTGAAGAATAGAGTACAAAAAACACAAATCCCAAATTGAAACAGAACATTCAGAACCCAGTTGAACGTGAAAAATTTAAAAGTGCATCAACAAATTTTCAGATTTGTTTCAATTCAAAAAATAAAAATTCCAAACATTGATTCAAGTCTCAATTCTAAAAGAATTCATCAACTTTGCTTTGCCATGACAGTTACATGAAAGCTGTACTAGCCCACATCAGCATTTGACTGAGTTGCACAGGGAGTCACTGAAATGTAAACCTACTATCACATTTTGCTTACTGCATCCCTATGCCACATTCCTCCACCCCTTCTGAAAACCCTCTAATGGGCCACCAACTCAATGTATATGACCACAGCAGGGATCCTGGATAAGTTCTGCCTACATTTTTCTCCCTAGGCCGGTGTGGGGGTTCCTCCCCTCCTGTTCTTTGCTCATTGCTGCTCTTCAGAAGCTTCTTTGCTGTATCTGTGTACCATCACACTCTGCACCCAGGGGGAAAGGTCCCAATTCCCTTCCCTTGGCTGTGGCTACTGAGAGCCTGTCTCTTTGTGTGGTGGTGGTGTTTAAAGCTGTGATTCCTTCACTGAGTTCTGGGTAGAATTCACTGCCCTCCTACATTGCTATGATTCTCAAGCCTCCAGGAGGGCTCAGCTGGAACCCTCCACCGTTCAGGGGGACTAAACTCTGCCCTGGGTGCTTCTGTAGTTCCCTTTTCTCTGATCTGCCCCTAGAGTTCACCCATATTGCTGCCACCCAGGTTCTATTTCTCTCACAAAGGGTAGGGCATGGGCCAGTCCCAGACCTGACTACTGCAGCATGGTTTTCAGCTCCTGCATTCAATTTGTGAATACCTGGAGAATGAAGGGGTAATCACTAGCGCAGCCATCATGGATTTACCAAGAATGAATAATGTCAAACTAGCTTGATTTCCTTCTTTGACAGGGAAACTGATTTGATGGATGGGGGAATGCAGTGGACATAATATACCTGGACTTCAGCAAGGCTTTTGACGTAGTCCCATATAACATTCTGATAAGTGAACTGGAGAAATGTGGGCTTGGCAGAACTACCATTAAGTGGATACATAATTGGTTAAGCACTCACAAACAAAGAGTAATTATTAATGGAATGATGTTGGATTGGAGGGAAATCTCAAGTGGGGTTCCACAGGGATCTGTTCTGGGTCCGGTGTTGTTTTACCTCTTTATTAATGACCTGGATAGACAGCAGACTGATCAAGATTGCAGATGACACAAAGCTTGGGGTGGGGGTTTGCCAATACTTTGGAGGATTGAGCTAAAATTCAGAGGGATCTTGATAAATTGGAGGACTGGGCTATAAAGAACAAAATGAAGTTCAACAAAGACAAATGTAAGGTGCTACACTTAGGGAAGAAAAAACAAATGCACAGATACAGAATGGGGGAAAACTGGCTTGGCAGCCGCACTGCTGAGAAGGATCTGGAAGTTGTGGTGGATCACAACCTCAACATGCGTCAGCAATGTGATGCTGCTGCAATGCATTAACTGAGGCATAGCATGAATGTCACGGGAGGTGATTGATAGTACCACTCTACTTGGCGCTGGTTAAGCCTCAGCTGGATTACTGTGTCCAGCTTTGGTCACCAATGCATAGAAGGGATGTGGGGAAACTGGAAAGGATCTAGAAGCGAGTGACAAAGATGACCAAAGGGATGGAACACAAGAAAAGGCTGAAGGAACTGGGTATGTTTAGTTTGGAAAGGAGGAGATAGAGGGGGGACATGATAGTGCTCTTCAAATACTTAAAAGGCTGTAATAAAAAAATTGAGAACAATTGTTCTCTCTTGCCGCAAAGGGCAAGACAAGAGGCAGTGGATTCAAAGTACAGCAAAGATTTACATTAAATCTCAGGAAAAACTTCCTAACTGTAAGAAAAGTAGGATAATGGAACAGACTGCCTCTGGAGATTGTGGAAGCTTCTTCACTTGAGGTTTTCAAAAGGAGGCTGGATAGCGACCTGTCTTGGATGGTTTAGACACAACAAATCCTACATCTTGGCAGAGGGTTAGACTAGATGGCCCTTGTGGTTCTATGACCTCTGCCCCTTGGCATTGCTGGCTGCCAATTCTCCCACACGTGGACGGGGTTGGCTAAGCTCCAGCCCGGCTGTTTCAGTGAGGCTCAGTGCTACCACCTCTCTTCTCGCTCCCAGCTTTGTTGGCAACTAAAGGGACAAGAGACTCAGACTGCAGCTAACCGGGCAAGACGCCTTGAAAGCCCAGTAAGGGTGTTAAATTGATAGGGGTAGGGACAGAGAATGAAGGCCAATCAGCTCACCGCCTCCCTCCCCAGCTGGCCAGTGGAAGGGGGAGAACCTGAGGAGGTAGAGGAACCCAGCCAACCTATATGTTCTCTCCCTCCAGGGTGGTCTGCCAACCTGCCAATCCAACCAACATCCCCCTTACTCCTACCTCAATGAGACTGGGAACATTATTCCCTTTGTCTTCCAGAACAAGCAACACTTCTGAATCAAAACTGACAGTTCCTTGAGTTAGTTACTGCTCTTCAGTAATATATTTGTAAATATCATGTAAATGTTGATTAGATATGATAGCCATTCATCAGTTGTGCAAAGGATGTCACTGTTTCCCCACATTTAAGATACCCACTCAAATTTGTAGGTGAATGCTATGAATTCTTGAATGGTGATGACAACTTTGACTATTGCAATATTTAAATATTTGTTTTAAAGAAGGAAAGACCAAACCAATGTTATCTTGAGACAAGAAAAATATTAGCACAAGAAATCTGTAACAGACATTCCTTTTCCAGAACAGATAGAACTATCACCACAAATTTGCTTCTTAAAAGTACTTCAGAGTTTGATGTGGAATGTAAATATAAAGGGGTGTGTGTGTGTGTGTCAGAGAGAAAAATTATTTGATTCAACTCTCTCTCTCTTAGGCCATAAAGTGAGCCTTTAATCACTTCAGTGTGGCTAAAGGGGATTCATACGAGTGCACAATTCCTTATGAAAGTCTCTACATGTGTGGTTGGTGGAGAGGGATACTTTGACACCATCAGAATTAGGGTAAAATGGGCAGAAGAAAATAAAATAAAGCTGACTTAGAGTGCCTGTGGCCCTGTGGAAGAGTGCTCCTGTTGCTCCTCTCTGACCAACCTGGGTGCGCCATTCTCTGTGTCCGGGTTGCCTCTGACTAGTGGGTGGATCAGGTCCAGGAACTCCCAGCTCCTGTAGCTCTGGTCTGGCTGACCTGGGTACTCCATTCTCAAGTTGTGGGACTGACTCTGATTAGTGGGTGGATTGGATCCAGGAATCCCCAGCCTCACTCTCTGGAGGATGACCATTGAGCCTCCCCCCTACCTTTGAGTGCTGACTCTTAAGCCTCCTCACCATCTGCTGTAGCTTGACTATGACTAGCTAGCTGATCAGCTAACTGACCTTTCTGTCATCCCTTACTGCACATACTTAGTAGCCACCAATGCACATGTTCACTGCTGTTGTTAACCTTGGAGCTGAGATTCTGCTGACACACCCACATATTTGGCTTTCTGCCAAGTCACCATTTTAGAAATTCTGGGTTTTCTGCCAATTAATTGAACTTTTCACCCTATCTCAGTACTGAGTATGCTTAAGACTGACAGCTTAGAGTGGAGTAACTTTTGTCTGTTCAGAATAGAGATCAGGCACTGAAAATGGAGGCTGGAGAACTTGTTTTATAACAGTAGGTAGGGACAGTGAGAATCTCATTCATCTATTCATATGCATTACCAATTAGATGATGAGGTAGCAAACCACATCAGGGGGCAGTAACTAACTATGTTAGGGGTGAAATGCATAACTTGCTTGTATTGGTGTATAAATAGGTATTTCTGAGGGAGTGTCTTTGGCCAGCCTAAGGGCAAATGGAAAGTCCCACCGGTCACTGATCTGCGTCCATTGTCAGGGGCATAGATGTATTAAGTGTACTTGTAGCAAGTATAAGGCAGTAATACCATGCTTCATCGACAATAAACTTGGCTGGGTGCAGGGCCGGCTCCAGCTTTTTTGCTGTCCCAAGCGGCGAAGCGGAAAAAAAAAGAAAAAAAAAGAGAAAGCCGTAGCTCTCATTGGTCATAGTTCCCAGACAATGGGAGCTGCGGAGAAAGCACTCAGGGTGGGGGCAGTGCGCGGAGCCTCCCTGGCCGCCCATACCCCTAGGGCCGCGGGGACCTGGTGACCACTTACTGGGAGCTGCGGTAAATGTCGCCGGGACCCCAATCTCCCTTCCGCACCCCAACCCCCTGCCCCAGCCTGGAGTCCCTTCCCGCACCCAAACTCCCTCCCGGAGCCTGCATCCCCAGCCAGAGCCCTCACACCCCCCATACCCCAACCCCCTGCCCCAGCCCTGATCCCCCTCCTGTACCCCAAACCCCTTATCCCCAGCCCCACCTCAGAGCCCACACACACAGCCAGAGCTCTCACCTCCCCTGCCACACCACAACCCCCTGCCCCAGCCAGGTGAAAGTGAGTGAGGGTGGGGGAGAGTGAGTGATGGAGGAAGGGGGATGGAGTCAGTGGGAGGCGGGGGTGTGGACAAGGAGCAGAGCATCGCGGAAGGGGTGGGCAGGGGTGTGCAGTTTTGGGCGATTAGAAATGTGGCAACCCTAACTCCTACTAATTCATCCCAGAATGTTGTTTCCTTTTTTTGCTACAGTGTTACATTGTTGACTCATATTCTTTCCTAATTGTAGTACTTTTTATTGTCCTTATTGAATTTCATCCTATTTATTTCAGACCATTTCTCCAGTTTGTCAAGATCATTTTGAATTCTAATCCTGCCCTCCAAAGCACTTGCAATCCCTCCCAGATTGGTATCATCTGCAAACTTTATAAGTGTACTCTATATGACATTATTTAAATCATTTATGAAGATATTGAATAGAACTGGACCCATGACAGATCCCTGTGGGGCTACACTCAATATGCCCTGTCAACTTGACTGTGAACCATTGATAACTACTCTGTCAGTACAGTGTTTCAGTCAGTTGTGCACCCACCTTATAGTATGTTCATCTAGTACAAGTTGTTAAAGTAAGTTCATTTATAATGCATGTCTGTCTTACTAGGTGTGACGCTTTATGGAATATGGGTGACCATATATAATATTGTTGATATCAATATTACAAAATTGCAATGAATTTTACAGAATATGCCATGTGAAGTATCAGTGGAAAAGTTATGATTTGATAAGTATGATAATCATGTTTATATATATATCATCTTTGTATTGTGAGTTATAAATATATGTGGTATATTTGTATATCAAATTTGTGCTGTGTTTCTTGGTGATACCCCCAGAAAGATTTTCTTTTCTTTTCTTTTCTTTTCTTTTCTTTTCTTTTCTTTTCTTTTCTTTTCTTTTCTTTTCTTTTCTTTTCTTTTCTTTTCCAATAAAACCATTAGTTTTGGATACTAAAGGATTGGCTGGCAGCATGATAAGTTGGGTAAGATCCAAACTAATACTGATCTTGTACTGTGGCTGGCCCATTGGGTAGCAGAAGAACATTTTGTATAATGCATAGAATTTTAAATATCTCCTCACATTAATGGACCTATTTGCTGATTGACAGCCAGAGAACTGGAATGCAATAAAGGGGGCTGTGTAATTTCTTTTTTTATCGCTTCTTGATAACTTGTGGGGGGACCAGGAGCACAGTTTGTGACTGGTTGGTGAATCTAACTACACCTCTACCTCGATATAACGCTGTCCTCGGGAGCCAAAAAATCTTACCGCGTTATAGGTGAAACCGCGTTATATCGAACTTGCTTTGATCCGCCGGAGTGCACAGCCCTGCCCCCCCGGAGCACTGCTTTACCGCGTTATATCAGAATTCGTGTTATATCGGGTCGCGTTATATCAGGGTAGAGGTGTATAATGTTAATCACCAGTTTTGGGATAATGTACTCTCCTTTTGCAGCCTGCTCTGACCTTGGCATTTTCAGTGTGGGCTACCCTAGGCACCTTGGGTCACACTCGGTGTCACCCATCTTCCACATGGAGATCCTGGCAGGTCTCAAAATACTTCAGACCCCTTCAGCGCTGTCTGTCCCTCTTGGTCACAGTGTCATGTCAATGCTTGGATCCAGTGAGAGTGACCTGTCCTCTGTACCAGTCTGTTCACTTTATACAATTGTCAATTTTTTGTTTACTGGGGCTTCTGAATCTGGTCAAAACTGGTATATACAATTCTTCCCAGAGGGTGGTAATTCTACAGATTTGTTTACCGATCTAGAGATTTGCAGTAATTACTCTCCAGTGGCATTAGGTACCTTCCTCTCAGTTACACATTATTTGTTCTGTTTCAAGAAAGAAGTTAACTTTGTTGCTCCTGGCGGATAACAATACAAGGAGGAGGGGAAATTGAGTTACAAATTCCTTCATAAAAATAAATCAGAAATTTCCCAGTTCTCTACAGTTAGCTTTTATAATTATGTCATTTTTGAAGTGATGTAAGCTTTCAAATTCCAGAGGAGTAAATCAACTGCAAAGGGCTATCCACAAATCACTGAGCCTGTGTGGCAGTGTCTTTGCAGATTCAGAGTGACTTTGTGGCATAGGCCACACACAGGCCATAGTGCCCACTATAATCCATGCTTTCCTCATGTCAGTTTCTGTTGGGGTTACAACTGACAGCAACCTACTGCTGGACACAGGGCAAATCCACCTCCACAATGTTATTTCTCTTCCCCGCACTTTTCTGTTGCCAACCACTATTGCCCATTACCCCAGAGAATAGCTGGGCAGTCTCTCTCCACTCCCCTATGGCTCCCAGTCATAGCCCCACTGCAGCTGCCCAGTAAACTCTGACAACAGTGCATTGACTCCCCCTATCAGCACCATATCAGGGTCACTTGGGCACTGTGCCCAGGTGTCCAAAGGAAATGATCATTCATTCAGTAATTGAAAATATCATTAACTGCAAAACCACCAGATAGGGGACTTCCACCCTTTCTTCCACGAATGAGCATAGAATGACAGGTGCTGGTGCTTCTCTTCCTCAAGCAGGTTGTGGGGGAGAGGGCATCAAGCAAGCAGTGTATGAATATTAAACAATCTCATTCCCCACTTTATTATTTCTCTGAAGCCTACACCTGTCTGCTGCTAAATATGAGTGTCAGAGGCCCAGAGACACAAATGCAGTCTGAGGGCATATCGCACCTACCTCGTGGGTAGTCATACCAGTGGCCAGGCAGAGAGAGATGCCTAAAATGGGGAAGCATCAAAAATAAAGGTGTCATGGCACAAGCCAGGATACTTTCTAAAACAGCGTTTCTCAAATGTGGTCACGGTGGCCACATGCGGGAACCAGGGTCTTTTTGTGAGGCCACAACCACCTCTTGGGGGTGATAGGAGCCGATGTTTTGCCCCCACCACTGCCCCTTGCTCCTGATGTGCCACCCTTTACCATCTCTGGAGACAAATGGGGCAAAATGCTGCAGGAGCCAGATGAGTTCTCAACCCACCTTGCAGGGGGGCAGTGGGGTTTGGGATTCAGCTCCAGGTGATTGGGCAGTGGGTTCCACCGTCACCCCTGACCCTCGCTGCCTTCCCCTCTCATCCCTTCATCCAGGGCTTAATTTGTCCTGGGGCTTGCTTAGAAAAGTGATATTAATAAACATTCAAATATCACTTTTCATAGCAGACTTACTAGCTAGCTGGGAGGTTGTGAAAAGTGGTACTTGTATATTTGTTAACACCACTGTTCACTGCATTATTTTTATTATTGAGTCCAGAAAGAAAACCCTACATAAATAAATTACAATGATGGATGTGTATATGTGCATATTTGTTTGTTTTTTCCTAAAGCTAATTAAGTATTTTAGGAAAAAGTGTCAGTGCGGCCACCAGCAAGAGTTGTTGTGAGAACACCTGCTCCAAAAAAAAAGAATGGGCATCACATGCTACTTACACAGCACACATTGCTGTTGATTAGACCAAGAAGCTGCAATATATTTTGCCAGGCATGATCTGTGCGGTTTCCTCATTGTTTTGTGAGTGTGTTGTTTGCTTCCTGACCCACACACCTATCCCACAAGCCAGTTGCAGCCTCAATTTTTTTCATGGCCCTGCTCTCCTTTCCTATGCTATATTGGCCCTATTCCCTGCAGGCCCTCCTGTGGGCAGTATCTGTGATCCATAGGAGAGTCCCTACTCTAGTAATCAGCTCTAGTGCTGTATGGTGTCTCTGAGCCACATACACTGAGTCAGGCCTTTGGAAGATATGTGCAGGGGATATGGAGCAGGACTGAGCAGCAGGATTTAGGATTCCCTGTGCCACCGTTCTGGCCTCAGGGATGTGCAATTCCCTTATGCCACTCCACTGGGTCTCAGCTCTTTTATCCTCCATTATGTGTAGTGGCCATGAATCCCCACTTCTATGGGCTTCCTACCCTTTTCTTGGGCAGGTGATAATATACAGCACCTGGGAACAAGTATTAGCCCTGTACCAACTGTGGAAGAAAACACAGGCTTCACTCTTAGGTTGTTTGCAGCAAGTCAGAGGCAGTGTTTATTCTCAAGCAATTGCAAGGGGGAGAGTGCGCACGGACAGGGATTCCCCCTTCCTAGGCAGGTCTCCGCCAGATAAACAATTAGGGCAAGCATTTATACCTTTTGTTGCATACAATAATGATCAACATCCGCATCTTGTTTATACATATTCCTTCCTGAGATCTTACTTTTCTCAATAGTTCCTGCTCCAGTCTGTGTTCCATTCTTATCTAACACAAGGTCAAACAGCATCTCTTACAGTTTTCCCACTCACCCAGGCCCTGCCTTAAAGTCTTGCGTTATTAGAGTTAGAGTTAGCTTGACTCTTGCTCTATTTTGTTGAAAACTAAGATGTCTGCGTCCAAATTCCCTTTATCCCTTTTTCCACTTCCACACTACCCAGGCTGTTGGGGCTTCCTGGAAGTGTCCTTGGGTATGGTGGCATGAGAAGGGGACCAGGAACTAGTGGTGCTTCCTGAATCCTGAGTGAACAGTGGCAAATTGCATGGAATCTGCCCTATTTGGCTTATTGTTTGAACAGATGCTGCAGTGATTTGGCTACTCGGATATATTGTCTGTCTATATAGAGTATGTGCTTGTATAGAATCTCTGTAAAGATTCCTGCAGCTTCAGGGACATGAGGGGTGTGATAGTTAGCTGATGCTTAAGTCTATCCTCTGAGAGTCCGAGAAGAAAAGCAACCAGCTTCACTGCATCAAAACTGCCTCTCAAATAATTAAGCACCACTCTTTGCTTTTATGCTAGAGTTTTCTTCATGGAGCACACTCAGTAGTGATTTCTTTTCAATGCTTACTTTAAAATCATATTTATAGAAATGCACTTAATTATACCTGCATGTGACTCATTACTTACAGTACTAAACCAGCTTTCCTCTTCAAACACTCTGGAACAGTGAACTCAATGTATTCACTAAAAGACAAACCCTTTTTAGCTATGTAATAAGCTGTTATAAAGATATATGAAGTGGCCAAGTCACTCTCAGCTTCTTGTTCATTCATGGCAGATTTAAGGATATCCAAGGAGCTCAACTCCTTTATGCTGCTGACATCCTTTTGTACAGCGGTGGCGCATTGTTTTCGTGTTCTTTCTAAAAGGCTTTCACACCTTAGATTTTCCATCCCCATTTACATCCTTTCACCCTTTTTATCTCTATTCATGCTTCAGACTCTATACATGCCTTTGCCTCTCTACAATTCAAGCTGCCTGACATCTCTCTTCTTTAATTAGCCATTTTCAGTTCACTGCTGAATGAAGGACTCCCTCATTAAGCACCATTTTCTTCAGTCACGCGCCATTGAAATCCAAGCAACTCCCACCTGCTTTGTCAGCTTGTCTCTGCACTTACTTTGTAGCTGCCCTCTACTTTGTTTGCAATTCTCTGGACACTATTCTAAAACCTTGGACCATCTTTCATCTATCTTATAATATGGCCAGTGAACTGCCCACTCTCTTTTCTTTGCATAGATGACATTGGCTATTTTCTGATGATGAATCTCCATGTTGGTCCTCCTGTCCTTTGGTGTGCTAATCAGCATTGCTCACTTCACTCTTTTGCTGTTCTTCAAGTGATTTTCCATTTGCTTTGTCATTGTCCAAGTGCCAAAACTGAAAACAGGAAGCATGTAGATTTTGTACAACATCCACTTCTGGCAAAGTAGCATCCTTCCTGTAAAAAATTGCAGTAATCTACTGTATGTTACTCAACCTGAGATAATTTTTGTTCTATTTCGCCTTCTTGGTCAGTTCCTTTTAAACCATTTGACTTAGATAAGCATGATTTTCTACTTCTTCGAATGCATCCCCTTGAATTGTATGGTGAGTGTTCATGAACCAGGTACATTTGATGTGACCTATATCATCTTGTGATTCATATGCACACCTGTCTTTCTGTTTGCCTCGTTGAGTCCATGGAGGACCTCTCGCTATGCACAGTACTTATTAAGAAATTATCCTGGGCCTTCTTAGCTGAAATATCACCACTGGTCAGCAAACCATCATGAAAAAATTGGGGCAAGAACAGATCCCTGAGTGAATCATGTGCTCAGGTTATTTTATAGCATCACTTGGAATTGTCTGTTTCAAAGCATGTTGTAGCCATAACCACCCATCAAGGTAACATCTTTGACATCTTGGCCAGCAGGCCAGTATACCAGATGGTATCATTTACTGCTGCAAGTCAAGAAACACAGCACCTGTCTTTGTCTTCTGTTGAAAATCATATTCTATATAGGTGATGAGAGCAAGAACTTGATCACAAGTGCTCCTATTAGGTTTAAATGTGGCTGGTCATTACTCAGAGCCTGCTCTACTGTGGGCATAATGCTTTGCAGAATTAGTTGTGCCAAAAGTTTGTAATCACCACTCAGACACGGTATCAGATGGTAGTTTGCTGTACGGGAATGATACTTTCCCAGTTTTAGTACAGCTATAACCAGGGATCCTAGTTTTCCATGACAACCCCCTCCCCCCAACAAATCTGTTTTTCCAAGATTAAAATGAAATGCTGAACTTTAGTTTCCCTAGCCATAAAATACAGAAGCATCAGTTGAACACAATGTTTTATTGATATATTTACAATTGTTAAGCAAGTTCAAAGCCTATCAGTGCCATCAATCATTATAATATAATAAAACTAATAGAACTGAAATTTGTATTTCTTACATATACCAAATACTTCTATGTGTGTATTCTATATTTTCAGAAAATTGTTTTGCTTTTAATACACAAAAATAAAGTGAAAATTGCTTTTATATTAACATTACTCACATTCTGAGTTAGTCCTGGTTGTTAAAATAGAATTGCATCATTCCAGCCACATTTGTCTTTCAGACATTGGTGCTGAGCACGTCAGCTGAATTTACAGTTAATTGGAGGAGAACCACTGAGTGTTTTGCCGGGTGGGGAATGCAATCTTCAGCAGCCATCCAGAAGTAAATGGGATCCTCAGCGTCTCCAAACACATCTTTGGCAATCCCTAAATACACTGCCCATTCCATGTTGCATTCATTAGACAGTTTTAATTGTGGTTTCACAGTTTCATAATCTGTACAAGCAGCAGCTATTTGTTTAGGATCCAGCTCTTTGTTTATTTTTTAGGTTGTACTGTCTGTTTATCAGCAGTGCTTTGAGCAGCTGTGGATCCATTTGCATTATTAGTTGATGATACAAGATGCTCCAGCCATGAAATTAAATGCAGGACAATGTTGTACACTTTGTGTATTTGGTGGTTTTGGGACTATAAAACGCCCAGTACTGTCACCGGGCATCCGCAGTTCTCTACAGTGTATTTCAGGTCAGTGTATATGTCTTCTACCACTAGCAGGCTGGCTAGTTGCTGCAGAATGGATGTATCCCCATGTTCTGTTTGTCCATGCTCATGCTTCCGTAAAATGTAGTTAATAGTTTTTTTATTTTATGAACAAATAAACTATATTAAGATTCTCTGTTGAAATGCAAATTCCACGTTTAATTTTTTTGTTATTTAGGAGTGTGGGATAATGTGATAGGTTTAGTAAATTTGAAAGAGGTAGTTAGTTTTACCTGTATAATGTAAATGAAAAACAATGCTCTTTGGGAACTATTTCCGAACTGCAGTTCAACATCAAGTTGGAACTCTGACCCCTCTGCACGACCATGCCACGCAGAGGCATCTCCAGGAACCCCCAGATGAGTGGATCCTGACTGGCCATCGGGTGAAATTTGTCTGTATATTGGGAGTGGTGAACATAAGAGATTTGTTTGGTATATGTATTCTTCTTCGAGTGATTGCTCATATAAATTCCAATTAGGTGTGTACGCGGCGCGTGCACAATCGTTGGAATGTTTTTTCCCTAGCAGCACCCGTTGGGTCAGCTGTGGAGCCCCCTCATGGTGCTCAATATATGACCCTGCTGACCCGGTGCCTCCTCAGTTCCTTCTTACTGCCAGTGATGGTTGTTGGAACCGTGGCGTCTCGCTTTGCAAGCTCTCCATGTTTCCTTAGCTTCTCTTTCGGACTGTTTGTATTTTGTAGTTGTTTAGTTCTTAGTTAGTTCTTAGTTATTGTAGTTCTAGTTAGTAGTTAGTTAGCTGTTGGACTGGGGGGTTTACCCTCCACCCTGACTGCATTCTCCT
Source organism: Platysternon megacephalum (assembly GCA_003942145.1). Classification (NCBI taxonomy): domain Eukaryota; kingdom Metazoa; phylum Chordata; order Testudines; family Platysternidae; genus Platysternon; species Platysternon megacephalum. Next base: position 1,834,862 of record QXTE01000155.1, read on the forward strand.
TGGGGGGCTTACATACCTAAGTCTCAGGGGTTCAAGCCCTGCAAGTCCTGCAACAAGCCCATGCCAATGGGCGATCTTCATGACGCTTGTTTAAAGTGTCTGGGGGAAGCACATCAGTCAGAAAAGTGCAGGATTTGTAAGGGCTTTTGTTCTTGAACCAAGAAAGAGCAGGACTCTAGATTGAAGCAGCTCCTTATGGAGGCAGCACTTAGACTGCAACCCGCATCGGCGTGGCAGGACCCAGTGCCGAGTTCCTTGGTGCGCAGTGCCCTGGCGGCAGTAGCGGAGGCAACACTGAGAAAGGACTCGGGTAGAGACCTGCGGCACCGTCACTCCCCGTCACCGTCATTCCCCAGCACTGAAGACAGCGGGACCGGCCGGCACCGATCCCATTCACCGGCGCAGAAGTGGCACCAGAAGCAATGGAAGAGTGGTTCCCCACTTCAGGACCCACCCCATCGGAGCCAGCCAATGGGGCACGTCCCAGGGAGGAGCCCTCGGTGCCAAAACTTTTGGAGCCTGTGCCGTTGACTTTGAAAGACGTGTACTTTCACATAGTGATTCACTCGGCACACAGATGCTTTTTACGGTTCATGATCAACCAAAAACATTATCAGTTCATGGTCCTTCCCTTCGGCTTGTCGGCAGCCCCATGAGTATTCACCAAGTGCATGTTGGTGGTAGCAGCCTTCCTCCGAAGAAGGCAGATGCAGGTATACCCTTAAATGTAAAGTAATGCACATTGGAAAAAATAACCCCAACTATACATACAATATGGTGGGGGCTAATTTAGCTACAACGAATCAGGAAAAAGATCTTGGAGTCATCGTGGATAGTTCTCTGAAGATGTCCACACAGTGTGCAGAGGCGGTCAAAAAAGCAAACAGGATGTTAGGAATCATTAAAAAGGGGATAGAGAATAAGATGGAGAATATATTATTGCCCTTATATAAATCGATGGTATGCCCACATCTCGAATACTGTGTACAGATGTGATCTCCTCTTCTCAAAAAAGATATACTGGCACTAGAAAAGGTTCAGAAAAGGGCAACTAAAATGATTAGGGGTTTGGAACGGGTCCCATATGAGGAGAGATTAAAGAGGCTAGGACTCTTCAGCTTGGAAAAGAGGAGACTAAGGGGGGATATGATAGAGGTATATAAACTCATGAGTGATGTGGAGAAAGTGGATAAGGAAAAGTTATTTACTTATTCCCATAATACAAGAACAAGGGTCACCGAATGAAATTAATAGGCAGTGGGTTTAAAACAAATAAAAGGAAGTTCTTCTTCACGCAGCGCACAGTCAACTTGTGGAACGCCTTACCTGAGGAGGTTGTGAAGGCTAGGACTATAACGGCGTTTAAAAGAGAACTGGATAAATTCATGGAGGTTAAGTCCATTAATCGCTATTAGCCAGGATGGGTAAGAAATGGTGTCCCTAGCCTCTGTTTGTCAGAGGGTGGAGATGGATGGCAGGAAAGAGATCACTTGATCATTGCCTGTTAGGTTCACTCCCTCTGGGGCACCTGGCATTGGCCACTGTCGGTAGACAGGATACTGGGCTAGATGGACCTTTGGTCTGACCCGGTACGGCCATTCTTATGTTCTTACCTCGACTATTGGCTGCTCAGGGGGTACACCAGAGAACAGGTAGAGTCGCAGGTCCATCTGGCCACAACCACGTTCGAGAGACTGGGTCTCCTCCTCAACATGAACAAGTCCACCTTGTCTTCAACCCAGAGGATAGAGTTTATCGGAGCAGTGTTGGACTTGGTCCAAGCAAGAGCAAGCCTGCTGGAGTTCTGATTCCATGCCATGGCAAGCATCATTAGATGCATGAGAGAGTACCCGGCCACTACAGCAAGGAATTGCCTCAGTCTCCTCAGTTACATGGTGGCCTACATGTACGTGGTACGACACGCCAGGCTGAGACTCAGGCCTTTGCAGACGTGGCTCGCTTCGACATACCGCCCGCGACATAACAGCCTGGGACTAGTGGTCACGGTGCCACAGCAGATGCTAGAGTCACTCAAGTGGTGGCTTGATGCTCGAATAGTCTGCAAAGGAGTCCCCTTCAGCAGCCCTCAGCTGTCCTTGTCTCAAGTTACTGACGCATCAGCTCCAGGTTGAGGCACACATCTGGGAGATCTCAAGGGGCTCAGAGCAGTGTGACTCGCATGCTAGGCCTTTCAGTCTTGTCTGCAAGGCCAGCACATGGCAGTCATGATGGACAACACCACTGCAATATTTTACATCAACAAGCAGGGTGGTACCCAGTCCTCGCCCCTCTTTCGGAGGCTCTCAGGCTCTGGGAATTCTGTATAGCCCACTCCATTCACCTGGAATCATCATATCTGCCAGGAGTCCAGAATGTAGTGGCGGACCACCTCAGCAGGTCCTTCTACAGCCACAAGTGGTCCATCCAGCCGGACGTCATTCATTCACTCCATCTTCCAGAGGTGGGGGTTTCCCCAGGTTGACCTGTTCGCCACTCAGAGCAACAGGAAGTGCCCAGTGTTTTGCTCCTTCCAGAAAAGTAGCCTGGGCTATATCGCGGATGCATTCCTGCTACCCCGGGGAGGCAGTCTGCTCTACGCCTTTCTCCCGATCCCTCTCGTGCACAAGGTCCTACTTAAGATTCGCAGAGACAGGGCAGCCAGCGTGGCCTTGACAACACTGGTACACCACGCTTCTGGATCTGTCGGTCGATACTCTGATCACATTACCACTCCTCCCCGACTTGATCACTCAGGACCATGGTCGTCTTCATCACTCAGACCTCCGGTCCCTCCACTTCACTGCCTGGGAGCTTCATGGCTGAACCCTATCGAGCTCCTGTGTGTGGAGCATGAAAGGGAGATCTTACTCGGCAGCAGAAAGCCCTCCACGAGGGCCACATATCTGGCGAAGTGGAAGAGGTTCACTTGTTGGTGTGACCAGCATCATATGCCCCCACTTCAGATGCCATTACCTCTTATTCTGGAGTACCTTCTGCACATGAAACAGCAAGGCTTGGCAGTGTCATCCATAAAGGTATACCTAGCAGCTATCTCAGCTTTCCACCCCGGAGTCTCTGGATGCTCTGTCTTTGTCAACCCCATGGTTGGACAGTTCCTCAAGGGTCTGCCCTAAATTGACCGGGTCACACCTTGAGCCCTCAGTAGAATATAGGCGGGGTGCCCTAAATTGACTGGGTAACAACCCTAATTTTCTGCCCTTTCTTAGGCATCTTTTTCTCTTGACAAGGGATATGAAAATTGACAACCATTTTATGCTCTTCTTAACAAGATGTAAGAACATTTCTGGTGAACTCTTGTCAAGGTCACATGCTTTCCCTGCTTTCATATAATTCAATGCTCTCTCTGTTTCCTCAGTGGGGAAAGGCTGGAAGATATCTTCCTCACTCCAAAGTGGGGCCAGTCTGTATCAGCACCATTCCCTCTTTATTGATTCCTCAAAGGGCCAGTCCCTGTTGGCTTTTGCCATGTTAGTTAGGTGTGGCGATGCTGGTTAGGGACACTATCCTGATGTATTGGTGTGGTTTCTGTGCTGCTCCAAGTTTCCTTATCAGAGTGGTGTTTTCCTCCTAGACCTTGTCATGTCCATATTTGCTGTAACTTCCCAACATTCCCTACAACAGGCACAGAGGTTGTTGGTGGTTTGCTACCTCCGAGTCACCAAATTTTTCCTGCTGCATCACAAGTTCTGCATGTTCTTCATCTAAACAGGATATGTACATTTTTTGGTAGCCATGTGGGATGGATTTAGTGGCTGCTTTGAAGATTGCTTTTGAGAAGCAAGAATAAGCGTTTTCTATGGAAGTAGTAAATGTGGTATGAACACTATTTTCTCATCGGTCAACTGAATATTTTTTCCATTGTGCTTTTCTATAATTCCACTGCAATCTGAGGATAGTGGTTATTATGGGGATCATCACTCCTATCTGAGTAAGAATGGGGCAGTGCTGGTTGTAAAGGAAGTTACCAAGAACTCCACAGGAAGGTTGTAATGGCTGGTCCCCTGCTGAGGTTACCCAACTGAGGTCAGGAGAGTAGCCCTGCTTCCATTGTGCAGAGAAAAAGATAGCTGGCTCCATAGGGTCATGCAAGAGATGTAGATCATGTATAGAAGCCCAGTCTGAGATCCAGTTCATTTGTCAAATTAATTGTAGCCCTATGAAGGTGGGGGCTATTGAAGTTCCCAACACAGATGGATGGATGTGGAAGTGTTGGTAGAGGTGGGGTATTCCAGGCTTTATAAGGAGGTTTATAAACATTCATAACATTACACTGGTGGTGCCCAAACTGCGGGGCGTGCCCCCTTAGTGTTATGTGGAGGAACATTTTGGATGGGGGTGGGGTGGGGGGGATGCAGCAGGGGCCAGGCCAGCCTCCATGGGGAGCTGAAAAGAAGCACCATGCTTCTAGCCCCACTCCACCCCCAGACCAGCTCTGCCCCCAACCCTGTTCAGCCTCCATTCCTACTCTGCCTCCAGGCCCCACTCTGTCTCTAGGCCAGATCCATCCCCAGCCCCACTCTGCCCCCAGCTCCACTCCGCCCCTTGCTCTGCCCCCAGGCCAGCTCTGCCCTCATTCCCTCTGTGCCCCCAGACCAGCTCCGCCTCTAGCCCCAGCTCCTCCTCTATCCGCAGCTTTGCCCCCAGCTTGGCCTTCAGCCCAAGCTCCACAGCTGAAAAAGCCTTGGCTGTGCAGTAATGAAGGGGGGCACGGACAGATTCCACTAATGGTAAGGGGGGGCACGACTCTAAAAGTTTGTGCATCACTGCTTTAAACTGACTGACTCTTTTACAATGTCACAGAGAAGTGAAGTAGTTTGTAGAACCTCCACATAATCAATATCTATCAGATTTCACATAAATGGGGAACAATGCTACTATGTTCTTATCATGAACCCTGTGAATACCCTTCAGGGGAAAATAAAGCCACAAACAGCAAACTGAATCTAGACAATCTGTAGACTGGCTATAGTGGTACTGGAGTTGTACTCGCTGGTTCTTCATGAAACTGATAAAATGAAACTATTAAATAAATGAAAAATGACCTAACTGTTTAACAAACAGTAATACCAATTTGCTTTGGGATTGCAACCTTGCATGACAGTTTTTAAGGTGCAGAAATATTCTCATATTAAACTCTTAACCTTTTTAAGAAACAGTAAAATGACATACTGTATTTTCAGAAATAAAATCAGTTTTCAAAAACTAGGGGACAGTTTTCAGATAACATAGTACATTACTACAAGCTGTGGTGAATTAATCTTGCCCATTTGCTGTTCTTAATGAAAACAGAACAATCAGCTTCCCCAACTTCACTAAGTAAAAATATTTCATTCAGTGCAGAATATCAGTCATGCTGATATTCACTCTTAAATAAGAGAAAGGACCTTTTAAATAAATAAAATGTCATTATCTCTTTCAGAATAAATGAAGGACTGTGTGTTGTTCAATGTAAGTAGTCTCTAAAAACTGGCATGAGTGAAAAATGACCATCTCATAGTAATTATTTACATAACCATTATAAAGGCAATTAATTAAATTAATTTTAAAATGAAAAAAATAATGTTTTCCTCACACAACTCCATGCTTACCAGGCATTGAAGACAATCAGGTGCTAGCATGGATGGGACAAAAATATTTCCAAAGTGTATCAGCAACTGTTATTAAAACTTGTTGGAAGGTGTTGGCAATCACAGGCAGCACATCTTAACACTTAAAACCTAATAGAATCAAGGCTTCGTGGCTTCTAAAAGGTTCTTGAGAAACTTTTTGTCTCATCTACAGGGTTCAATTTCCTAGTGTAGACAGGGCTATCGAGAGTATGTTAGAAGACAGCATTCTGAGCAACAACAGAAAAAAGTTGGAAATCAGCCTTACAGGCATAACAGTTATTCCCTGCTTCTATCCTCAGGAGCAGCAATTTCTGGTGCAGCATGTCAAATGAACTGATAGCAATCAGTAGTTTAGCAATAGCAAAGAAACAATAAGAGCCATTTTTTCATCTTTCTCTCTGAGGGGATCCCCAAACCTGGAGGACCTCTCTTTCTTTTTTAAATTTTATTTTTCAGAAGTTTTAACATATCCATACGAACATATTCAAATACAGTGACACAGAAGAAACAGCAGGAGTACAGATTTAACAACAACACAGTATGAAATATTCATAGATAAATCCTCCTGAGTGTTACAAGAAATAATTCCCTAACATTCCTCTTCCCCCCACAGAAAGGAGAAGCATCTGAAACCAATCTACCTAGAGTCAGTTTGTAATGCTCTCATGAAAGACTAAATATCTGCATAGCTGGTTCTTGCACCTCTGTAGATTAATGTCAGGTTTTCCATGAGGACAGTGTTGATTAGCTCAGTTATCCAATCAAATAATGTGGGGGGAACAGCAGATTTCCATTTTCATAAAATGACTCTTTTGGCCTCAATGAGTGTTGCAGGGTTCCATTTCCTGGCATAATTCAAACAGGATAGATCTTCTAGAACAGAGGTTCTCAAACTTTTTTTTGTGGACAAATCTCTTTTCAAATGAAATGTTAATCATGTACTCCCAATTGAGAAACTGATTGACAAAAGTATATGTGTACTTCCTGTTAGTAATGCTGTAAGAAAAAGTGTATAAGAGTATTTATAGATATTAGTGAGATGGGTGTGCCTGCTTCTTACTGCAGAATCTATCTATTGTTGGTGTGATGGTTGACAAGCAAACTTGTAGATCATTCTCCATTTCCAGTTGGGACCTGAACTTTGGCTTCATAGAGAATGATGCTTCACATATATATGTTGTTGGGAAAGGTAGCAACACTTTCATTGCTTCTGTAACTAAAACTGTACTTTGCAGCAACAGTTGTCCAACACTGGCAAGGTGTCTCTTCCTGAAACTTAATTTTTAGTGCACGGTCACAGGATAATTCGAGCAACTCCTGTTTTGCTTTTCCACTCAAATGGCAAGATGACATAGCAAAAATTGAGAATGGATCCTGAACCCAGTCATATTCCTAAATATTTATATTTTTAAAATAAACACTGAAATACCAAAGTTGAAAGGTGAGCAATGATGATATATCTCACAGTCAATTGTCATGCTATTAGTATCCAGGAATTCTGTCAGTAGCAGAAACATATCTGAGATTCCACTGCTCAGTCTAGTTTTCCAAATCTCTACTTTCTTCTGAAATGCTGCAGTCTTGTCACTCACCTCAAAGTATGGTTGTATCACCCTATTGTGAGGACAGGTTCAGCGCATTCATCAAGTTAAAAATGTCTGCAAATTATGCAAGCTTCGCAATCCATATTGGGTCAGAAAAGTTTGCAGTGATCTTGGGATTGTGCACAGAAAGAAATCTCAGCAGCTCTTTGTGAAGTTCAAAAACTCTTTCCAATACTCTGTTGCAAGATAACCAATGCACTTCCGTATAATTTGTCATGTCCTGCACCTATTTCTAAATACAGCTTTGCAAAAAGGCGGGAATTCAAAGGCCAGAACTTTACAAAATTCACAACAGTCACAGCTGCATATAGCGCATCATGTAATTTGGGTTCCATTTTCGTTGATGCAGGGGCCTGGCAATGCAACATACAGTGTGTTACATTTACCTGTAGGCTTATGGCTTGTATTCTTGCTACAACACCTATTGCCTGTCACAGTGGCAACACTGTCCACTGTCCAAGCAATACACTTCTTCCAATTCAACGATTCAGTTTTCATTAAATTGTCCAATAATTTGAATATTTCCTGACCTGTTGTCCATTCTGGTAACTTCTGACAAAAAAGAAAATCTTCCAAAATGTCCCCCAGGTAAACATAATGAACAAGAACTAATAATTGTGCTGATCAAGCTGTCTTGCAATTCAGCTTGATCAGTTGTCTGATCAAGCTGAATTGCAAACTGTTCATATGTACATAGCCTTTCATTTAGTTGGCATTTTACATCATTTGAAAGGTCTTCAATTCTCCTACCAACTATGTCGTTAGAAAGTGGCATGGCCTTAAATTTCTTCGCTTACCATCACTTCATACATTTTTACAGAAGCTGAGAGAATCATATGGGATTTTTTAGTCTTTGCAATCTGAAGCGCAGTTAAGAAAGATGCTTTTAGAGCCTTATCCGGAACCAATGTTATGTTTATCATTTGAGTTTTCTGTCACTTGTATTCTTCTTTCTTTTGTTGAAAAAAGTCTCTGGATTTATCTTTATACTGCAGGTGCCTTGTTATGAGGTGTCATTTCAACTTTGCAGGTTTCATTGCTTCATTTGATAGGATTTGTAAGCATACAATGCATTGCAGTCATCCATCACTAAATTCTATAAAACCAAAATCAATATAACTTTTGTCAAACTTTCTGTTCTTCATCTGTTTCTTACTATTTGACTCTGCATTGTCCCTAGCTTCAGCACAACTAGCAGTACTAGTATGAAGACGTTTTACAAACTTATCCATTTTCAATGTAATTTGCTCACTGTAAAAATATATTCTATTTCCGCCCACCAAAGACATCTCAGTCATCAAAAAACAAACAAAAACGGACTCCACTTCTCATTTGCTGTTTCAAAGCAGTGAGATTTGTTATGTTGATGGTTATACAATGTATTACGGTGTTGTTCATGCATGATGGAATATGTTATGTAAATAGAAATTGTAGATTTGTTGGTTTTAATAGTTAGGCAATGCAAACGTGTGGTGAGGTTATTTTTTAATTTTTTCATAATGTTTTGTGGACCCCCTGTGCAGTCTCTAAGGACCCTTTGGGGTCCAGAGACCCCAGTTTGAGAACTACTATTTTAGAATGCCCAAAACACAGAGACTTGATGTAGAGGAAACCACTACTCCAGTTGCCTTAGATAGAGCACCACACACTTCCTTCCAAAATGTGGATATTCTTTAACATTCAAAGACTATATATGATAGATTTGTATTGGAGCTGTCACATCTCCAACATTTACCATGTGGTGCGAGTCCAGATTTAATCACTCATGAGTCCAATAATATCTATTTAGAATCTTGTTCTGAAAAACAGAAAAACAAAGAATTGGATTGTCTGCGTATATTGTGCCAGATATTATCCCACCTATCAGAGGAAATGGATATGTTTAGCTCTTTCCTCCATTTTCTTTTATGGTATAGTCAGTAGGATGAATCAAGGAGTTCAGACATTTGTATGTGTTACCCATAAAATGTTTTTGGCTAGCATACTTTTTAAGGTGCACTCCAATTTGTGGGCTGCCAAAAATTCCCCAGCTCCTTTATAATTTTGAGTCAGAGATTATTGTAGAAAGGACCTTGTTCTATTGGTAGCTGGTATTTATCACAGAGATATGTGAAGGGGGCTAAAGTTGTCCATTTGGTAATACATTTTATGGTTACTATGCCCTTGTTTAGCCAGGTGGATTTGAGTTTTGAGCTATTAGCAAAGGTCAATCAGAGATTGTTCCAGATTGGCATGGAAGAATAGTTTGTGAAATTAGAGTGTAGTAAAGGACTTGATTTTCTGAAAAACACTCCAAGAAGAGATTAATACTGTGCTTTATCCTATAGTTGCAGGCAACAATTTTAAAAACCGTAGTTCAGAGAGAGAGCCAAAGGGGTTAACTAATTTGTCTTCAATCTCAAACCACATTAGGATTTGGGAAGAGTTGGTGGGACAGAACCATTTTATTAAAACTCTTACTTGAAAAACCCGGTGATATAAATACAAGTCAGGTAATCCCAGCCCCTCCCCCCATCATTGGGCCATGATTTCTTAAGTATCTTGTGGGATATCTATGGTGTCTTCATATTCCATAAGAATTGTCGTACAACTCTATTTATTTTTGTGAAAGTTGAAGCAGGAAATTTAAGTGGAATTAAGCTAAACATAAACATTAATTTTGGATTGACATTCATTTTAATAGCTTTTGCCTTTCTCAACAAAGATATTGGTAGTGAATGCTATTTCCCTATGTCTGTTGTCACTTCTGAGTCTGATATCCATGTTTGCAGATACTATCTTTGATAAATCAGAGCATATCCTGATGCCTAAGTAGGTTATCTCTTTACATGAATGAAAGGAGAATGATTGTATTTGAGATGGATTTGGTCTACCAGAAATACACCACTTAAGACTCGTTAGAGCTTATCTGAAATCTTGATATCTTATTAAATAGTTTACTGCAGATAGTAGTGATGAAATTGAAGAAGAGGGATTTTTGAGAGTGAGCAGAATATCATCCGCATATTGCAGTAGTGGGCAACCTGCGGGCCGCGGGCCGCATGCAGCCCATCAGGATAATCCGCCGGCGGGATGAGACAGTTTGTTTACTTTTTCACAATCGGAGCTGCGGGCGGTTGTGCAAATGTAAACAAACTGTCTGGCGGCCCACCAGTGGATTACCCTGATGGGCCGCATGCGGCCCAAAACCACTGGTATATAGACTAATCTTGTACTCTTTATCCCAGGTGGTAATTCCTTTAATGGAGGATCTCTGTTGATATATGCTGCTAGCGGTTCCATGGGTATATAACTGTAGAGGCAACAGAGGGCATCCCTGACATTTTCCTTAATTTAACTGAAAATTGGAGGAGTGTGATGGGGTACATTCTCCCTGCACTGGACAGGGAAGGATTAACTCCTCACTGTGGGCTGAGGAAACCATGCCCCCACGTCCCTACTGAGCATGCTCGAAGTGTAGCACCAGTATAAGAGGGAGCAGCCCAGCTCAGTCTGGGCTAGCTGCCGGAGAGGAAGGACGCAGGCTGCAGGCTCCAGTCTGGGAGCTTCTAGAGCCCCAGACTGCAGGAGCTAGAGACATCGACACTCAGGCAGGTATCTGAGGATGTCACTTGGAGGTCAGAGCACCTGGGATCAGCACAACCCGAGGAGACCAGAGACCCCAAAGATGCCTAGGCCAGGACTGCACGATCACAGTAGGAAGTAGCCCAGGGAGGAACTAGCCATTGTCCCTACAGCAGTCAGCATGTTTTGGGCAGATCCCCACTGAGTAAGTGGTGAGCCTACTTGTCACTACCAGGGCCCTGGGTTGAGACCTGGTGGAGCAGGGAGGGCCCAAGTATCCCTTCCCTGGCTGCCACCCCGCTTGGGACAGCCCAACCCTGTTTACTCCGGCCACTATGCCTAATTGCCCTGTGCACCAGGGTGAACCTATTGACTCTGGCCACTAGGCCTCATGGTCCTGTAAGTCCGGGTGTTACTATTGACTCTGGCCGCTAGGCCTCACTGCCCTGTGAGTCCAGGTGTTACTATTGACTCTAGCCACTAGGCCTCACTGTCCTGTGAGTCAAGGTATCAGTATTGACTCTGACCGTTAGGCCTCATTGCCCTGGGAGTCAGGGTATTGCTAGTGTCTCTGGCTGATAGGCCTTACAGCCCGGGAAGTCAGGGGACTGCTACAGACCCTGACTCCTAGGCTGCACAGCCCTACAACAGAGAGCCAATTGGTTGACTTAAACCCTTTGGCCTCACTGCCTAGAGGCAGAAGGTGGCTTGATAAATGGGGTGCACTCACTGTGCACTGGATGGGGACTCCCCCACGCCATCACAGGGAGATAACACCATTTGTCAGAATAGAGGCAAGGGATGATTTGCAAATAATATCAATCCAGGTCAGAAATGTAGGTCTAAACTCAAATTTTCTCAGGATCGCTTGTATGTATGGCCATTCCATTTGATGGAAGGCCTTTTCCACATCTAATGATCGGATAGCGGCTGGCACATCTGTTGTTTGTGCCTGGTGGCTTAAGTGGAATACCTTCTGAGTTTCGTCTGCCACTAATCTGCCATGAATAAAACCTACCTAGTCCTCATGAATGATCGATGGAGCAATGTTTTTTAAGTATGAAGTGAGAATCTTTATCAGAATTTTATAATCAGTGTTCAGCAGAGAGATGGGATAGTAATCACCACAATGAAGACTGTTGACACCCCTGAAATGGATCTTTACTGGCTCCCAGCAGAGCAGATTACTATCATATCGTGAAAAAGGTCCACAGTAATTATCTTCAATGCACAGCAGTTTATTGAGAAGGAATACACAAGCGGTAAAGGGTTACATTAAGCACATAAGTCCTATGTTAGACATTAAGAGCTATACATTCCTCTTAATGAGCCTCTCTTTCACAAACATACACAAACAGGCCCTGCGCTAGCCTCACGCAGTTCCTGCTTGGCAAACAGAGAAGGTGGTTACCAATTTTATGGATGGCTTCTTCTCTCCAGGCCTGTTCTTCTCAGCCCTCTGGTCTGTCTCAGATTCCATTGACGCAAGGGCTTGGCTGCCTTGAGGCCCCTCTGGTTCACAGTACTACTCGAGCCCACGGAGCAGAGTTTTGGCTACTCTGTCTAGCAGCTTCATCAAGCGTCAATTGAGGAATCCCCAGCCACAGTAATTTACTTTGCTTGATTTTTATACTCTTTTTCCTCAAAGGAGGCACATGTCTTAAAAGCATGCCCAGTGGGTGTATGGTTATTAATTTTATTTGATTAGTATTTTAGAAGGGGCTGCAGGGGGTGGTACCGAATGAAAATCACTCCACGTTTACTCACTCATCAATCATTCACTCTGGCTCTCTGCATGGTGTCCTTGCTATAAGGTCACTATAACCAGGTCGACCTGTGCTCCATGCTGGAGCTTTATACATGTGATATTTACTTTTGCATGGGCCCATATTTGCCAACCAATAGGTTCAATATCGATCGCACACGGAGGCTTTGCCACTCCGTTATCAAATCGGTTTGTGCTTAAAGGGAACCTGCTCCCAGAATCCTCTGCAGCCCTTTAGCCATGTTTGTCATGTCAAATTATGCTTACGCCATTCATTCAGTATGGCCACACCAATTTGGCACCATCCCAACAAAGACCATCCTGGTCTTTTTTTAGAATTAGAGTAATTATCACCATCGTCATGTCCCATGACATTATTTATTTCATAGCTATTTCATTACAGACTTCTGATAGTAATGGTACTAACTGATTGAGAAATGTCTTATAAAATTATTCTAGAAAGCTATCATACCCAGGTGCTGTGCCCAAGATGAGTGAGTCAACTTCCTGCTTAACTTTTAATCTTCCTCCATATCAATTTATTGAAGTGACATGTATTTAGGGGTAATCCCTCTATGAATTGGTCAAATAAAAGTAAATTGAACTCACCATGAGATGTGTAAAGGGATTGATAAAAGTTGTCTGTTAATTTTATTAGGTTCTAGTACAAAAAGACCATTTTCCTGTAACAAAGAAGACATAGTGTTATTGGATGAAGCCATTTTAATTTTCTTCGCTAGGAGTTTGCCCACTTTTTCTTTCCATTCATAATGCCTCTCTTTGACTCTGTTAAGTATTAATTCAATCTGGGTGGATATAATTTCATTGTATTTGTATTTTGAGGTAATAAGAGAGTGCAGCAGCTCATTATTGAGGATCTTCTTTATGGTTTTCCCCCCAAAACTTAGCAACTTCCTCTGCCAAAGAATTAGGTAATTTATTCTATCCTTTGTTCTTTTCAGATGCAAATTTTATACATTCTCCCCTTAAAGTAGAATTCAGTGCTTCCCATAAAGTTGTAGTAAAGAACACAATATTTGTATTTTCGCGCAAGAAGTTGGTAATGGATGTTTCAACTGTCTGAAAAAATTTAGGGTCTCTAAGTGTGTTTAACTTCCATTTTGAGGATCTGTAGCGCTCTGACCAGTATTTATGTGAGGAGAAATTTGAGCATGATCAGAGATGATGACTTCTGCTTCCAGACAGGCAGGGAGCTAGTGTAACAAGCCCAATGGAGAAGTATTCTGAATCAGAGCAATTAAGAGATGCAGAAGCAATCTAGCAGCCAAATGATGTTTTATCTCTATCAGTTGTGGTAAAGTAGAAATCAGTTAAGTGGGGAATAATCACAAGTAAATCAGAGTTAGTTGCTTTAGCAGGAACTACTACCTAGGCTTACACTCTAAACTACTGTAAACTGTTACCATTACCTACTGTATATTAACCAGTATTGTTTTATTAAACTCACTTTTTAGGCAACAATTTAAATTTATGAAATTACAAAATTTTGAATTACAAAATACAATGCATTCACATAAACCTATTGTTACACTTTCCCTTTTCAGTTTCTCAGTTTTCAGACTCTGTAAGCCGAGAGTTTGGAGGAATAGATCTTAGGATATTTAGTTATATCAAGAGCAATTCTCTTGTGCAATCTTTGTTTACTGTTTTGAGTTCCAGCTTAAATAAATAAAGACTTGTATCCCTTGATGTGATGAGTTGGCTTCTTGACTGAACAATGATCTCTTTGCTCCTTTCTGGTTTATTGTCCCTTTGCTCTCTGACAATTTCTCTATTCCTGTCACTTCACCATGTATAACTTAAGATGCTGTCTCGATGTTTTGTTTTAACAGTCCTTACTATTTTCCTACTTTTGCTCCAGCTCACTTCCTCCTTATTTCTTAAGACTATTTCTCTTTAATTATAGTTTCTCTTTTATTACAGCTTATTTCCTTCACATTTCATCCTTGCTTTACTTCTCAGTTTTCTAACAATTTTTTTGTAATAATTTCTTAGATTACTTAGAGACTCTAGTTATTTTTCCTCTTGGTTAACTGTGTCGTTCTTCCTTTAACTTTTCCCCTTGTGCCACTGTATTTCCTCTTTCTGGGTACTGTCCCTTTCATAGCTATCCTTACTATCTCTGTCTTTCCTGGACCTCATGAACTGGACTTTCTCCCTTTCAGCTATGTCCTTGGCACCTCTCTGATGATGCAACTCAGCCACTGGAGCCCCTATCCACTTGATCCCCATTTACTTTCTGGTGCCATTTGCTGACTCCTTTGCTAGTGGCCTCTCTCTCTCTCTCTCTCTCCCGGTGCTGGGCAGCCTCCCTCCATTTCTGCTGCTGCTTGTTTGGCCTCCTCACAGTAGCACTCCCAGTGGGATAGGGAAAGCTGCCCCCTGTTCTTCTTGCTATCACTCCCGCCCCAAAATCCCAGGCTCAAGCGCACCTTCCTTTAATTGCCCCAGAATCCTTGGAGTTCTCCGGACACGACCCACAGCCACTATTTCAGGGTCCCCTTTTTAAAACAAACAAACAAGCAAACATTCTAAACATCATGAGGCTGCTTCTGAGCAGCCAACTTGTGCTGCTCCCATTGCTCTTTTGAGCCAACAACCTCCAGTACATCTGGGGCATTACACTAGGACCATCTATATGATTTTTAAAAAATGAAATCTGGAAAAGGAGGCATGAACTGTGGAGAAATGTGTGGTCACACTTCATAGGATGCATCAATCTCCAGATTTCCACTAGTCCAATACCTTTCAGCAGGGATAATTGATGGTTTGCAAAGGCCGAAGATTTTCACCTTAAACACTGAGAGGAGTATTACTGCTCAGAGCTCCGATATGAAACTGCAGAAAAACCTGAGAGTCTCTGGATTAAGTTTAGAAGTGTGAGCAACAAGGGTGATGTCGTGGTGGGAGTCTGCTATAGACCACCAGACCAGGGGGATGAGGTGGACGAGGCTTTCTTCTGGCAACTAACAGAAGTTACTAGATCGCAGGCCCTGGTTCTCATGGGAGACTTTAATCACTCTGATATCTGCTGGGAGAGCAATACAGCGATGCACAGACAATCCAGGAAGTTTTTGGAAAGTGTAGGGGACAATTTCCTGGTGGAAATGCTGGAGGAACCAACTAGGGGCAGAGCTCTTCTTGACCTGCTGCTCACAAACTGGGAAGAATTAGTAGGGAAAGCAAAAGTGGATGGGAACCTGGGATGCAGTGACCATGAGATGGCCGAGTTCAGGATCCTGACACAAGGAAGAAAGGAGAGCAGCAGAATACGGACCCTGGACTTCAGAAAAGCAGACTTTGACTCCCTCAGGGAACTGATGGGCAGGATCCCCTGGGAGAATAACATGAGGGGCAAAGGAGTCCAGGAGAGCTGGCTGTATTTTAAAGAATCCTTATTGAGGTTGCAGGAACAAACCATCCCGATGTGTAGAAAGAATAGTAAATATGGCAGGTGACCAGCTTGGCTTAACAGTGAAATCCTTGCTGATCTTAAACACAAAAAAGAAGCTTACAAGAAGTGGAAGATTGGACAAATGACCAGGGAGGAGTATAAAAATATTGCTCAGGCATGCAGGAGTGAAATCAGGAAGGCCAAATCACACTTGGAGTTGCAGCTAGCAAGAGATGTTAAGAGTAACAAGAAGGGTTTCTTCAGGTATGTTAGCAACAAGAAGAAAGTCAAGGAAAGTGTGGGCCCCTTACTGAATGAGGGAGGCAACCTAGTGACCGAGGATGTGGAAAAAGCTAATGTACTCAATGCTTTTTTTGCCTCTGTCTTCACGAACAAGGTCAGCTCCCAGACTGCTGCACTGGGCAGCACAGTATGGGGAGAAGGTGACCAGCCCTCTGTGGAGAAAGAAGTGGTTCGGGACTATTTAGAAAAACTGGACGAGCACAAGTCCATGGGGCCGGATGCGCTGCATCCGAGGGTGCTAAAGGAGTTGGCGGATGTGATTGCAGAGCCATTGGCCATTATCTTTGAAAACTCATGGCGATCGGGGGAGGTCCCGGATGACTGGAAAAAGGCTAATGTAGTGCCCATCTTTAAAAAAGGGAAGAAGGAGGATCCGGGGAACTACAGGCCAGTCAGCCTCACCTCAGTCCCTGGAAAAATCATGGAGCAGGTCCTCAAGGAATCAATTCTGAAGCACTTAGAGGAGAGGAAAGTGATCAGGAACAGTCAGCATGGATTCACCAAGGGCAAGTCATGCCTGACTAACCTAATTGCCTTCTATGAGGAGATAACTGGGTCTGTGGATGAGGGGAAAGCAGTGGATGTGTTATTCCTTGACTTTAGCAAAGCTTTTGATACGGTCTCCCACAGTATTCTTGCCGGCAAGTTAAAGAAGTATGGGCTGGATGAATGGACTATAAGGTGGATAGAAAGCTGGCTAGATCGTCGGGCTCAACGGGTAGTGATCAACGGCTCCATGTCTAGTTGGCAGCCGGTTTCAAGTGGAGTGCCCCAAGGGTCGGTCCTGGGGCCGGTTTTGTTCAATATCTTCATTAATGATCTGGAGGATGGCGTGGACTGCACTCTCAGCAAATTTGCAGATGACACTAAACTGGGAGGAGTGGTAGATACGCTGGAGGGTAGGGATAGGATACAGAGGGACCTAGACAAATTAGAGGATTGGGCCAAAAGAAACCTGATGAGGTTCAACAAGGACAAGTGCAGAGTCCTGCACTTAGGACGGAAGAATCCCATGCACTGTTACAGACTAGGGACCGAGTGGCTAGGCAGCAGTTCTGCAGAAAAGGACCTAGGGGTTACGGTGGACGAGAAGCTGGATATGAGTCGACAGTGTGCCCTTGTTGCCAAGAAGGCTAACGGCATTTTGGGCTGTATAAGTAGGGGCATTGCCAGCAGATCGAGGGACGTGATCATTCCCCTCTATTCGACATTGGTGAGGCCTCATCTGGAGTACTGTGTCCAGTTTTGGGCCCCACACTACAAGAAGGATGTGGAAAAATTGGAAAGAGTCCAGTGGAGGGCAACAAAAATGATTAGGGGGCTGGAGCACATGACTTATGAGGAGAGGCTGAGGGAACTGGGATTGTTTAGTCTGCAGAAAAGAAGAATGAGGGGGGATTTGATAGCTGCTTTCAACTACCTGAAAGGGGGTTCCAAAGAGGATGGATCTAGACTGTTCTCAGTGGTACCAGAAGACAGAACAAGGAGTAATGGTCTCAAGTTGTAGTAGGGGAGGTTTAGATTGGATATTAGGAAAAACTTTTTCACTAGGAGGGTGGTGAAGCACTGGAATGGGTTACCTAGGGAGGTGGTGGAATCTCCTTCTTTAGAGGTTTTTAAGGTCAGGCTGGACAAAGCCCTGGCTGGGATGATTTATTTGGGAATTGGTCCTGCTTTGTGCAGGGGGTTGGACTAGATGACCTCCTAAGGTCCCTTCCAACCCTGATATTCTATGATGCTATGATTTGTCTATGATATATCATCCATGACAGCATTCCAATCTCCTCCTAGTGCCACTGGATAACAGCTCTATTGCAGACTTATTCCCAAAAAAAGGGTGCATTCCAACCAGTAGGATTATATACTCTCCTCAGAATTAATCTCTTAATATTGAAAATCCCTTCAATTATTATATATCTGCTCTCTGGATCCAACCACAACTGAATAAATTTAAAAGCTAGGCTCTGCGGATTAGTATCTCTATTCCCCTGCTTCTGGAATTGAAAGAGGAGTGATATTCATGTCCCACCCATAGTTTTTTAATTCTGTCTATATCTTCATCCCTTAAATGGGTCTCCTGAAGGAAAGCTATATGACATCCATTTGATATTAAGTGCCCCAAAGTTTTGGTTTCTCTTGGAGGACTCATTAAGCCCCTGTACATTCCAGGAACAAACTTTATAAACAAACTTTATAAACATCATAAAAATCAGTGATTGTTCAGCTGCTAATTGACACCAGGTAGATTGACAGCTTCTGAGTGCCTATCCATAAAACAAAACACCCCCTCCCAAAATCCATGTACCACCCACCTTAATGTTAACATCCCAGACTTCCAATACAGAGACATTCAGATCCCAGATGGTATATGCTTGCACCCACTTTCCCTCCCCTGCCCCCACACAATATGAATTAATTAGGAATTTGCCAGAAATATATCTATATTTACCAAAATACCTACATGTGCCTAAGTATATAAATGAATGAAACCTATTGCTTCATAGATATTAATGCATAAGTAATAGTATATATGTAGTTAATACAGTGGTGCCAGAACCTGGGGGGCCAGAGGGCCATGGCCCTCCCACTTTTTGCAAGTGGACAGGCCTGGCCCATCCACTTATCACCGGGGCGGATCCCATCTCCTTCTCCCGAGGCCCCACCCTCCGGCCAGCCCAGCATGGAGCCCAGCCGTGGAGCCCGGGCAGTTGTGGTTGGGAGCCACAGCGGATCCTCCACCTGCCCATGGTGCAGGGGGGATGAGATCAGCCACCAGCCTGGGTCCCTGCCCCGGGGGGGCAGGTACATGGGGGGCTACTTTTGTCCCACCAGGGGTGGGGGAGGCGGGCTTCCCGGCTCCACTCTGGCTTCTGGCTTCCGCCCCCCGAACTTTTGTGACGATTCCAACACACTTGAATTAGTATGCACATGGTACATAAATATTTATACCAAGAGATTAATGAAAAAAGTAGATGCTAAGTGACCTAAATGATATGTGTGCAAATAAATAAATATGAATATTACCCTATGCATTATATATATATACAATTTAAGTATGGGTAGAAATGTAAAAATAAATATACAAATATAAATAGAAGGATACAAGAAGTCACAAGTAACACACAAATAAATAGTTATAAATAAGTTAGCATCATGTATATATTATAAACCTATAACTACACAAATATAGATATAAATATGACTAGAAATAAGGATTTAGGAGTAATACAGTTATTGTATGTATCTATATCTATATCTATATCTATATATATATATATATATATATGTATATGTATATATAAACACACATGTTGGCTTCTCAATAAATTGAAAGTATTGATTATCAATCTATACTAAATATCTTGTCTAATAGTACTAATTATACTCTATAACACTATTAAATATATCAAATATGTTAAAAATATGATTTGCCTGGTTTTCCCCAAACACAGTTCTTCAGGCTTATACTCTCCATTGTCGGATCCTTTATGAGAGGATTATTCTGTTACCCTTAGTGAGATCTGGTCTCAATTCCTGTGGTGCTTGCTAAGCATCTGATAGGGTCTTGAAGTATTGCACAGGGTCTGTCAACTTCAGTCTGTCAACTTTAGGATGTCTGAGGCTATATTTAATATCTGATGCACTGAGAGCTCATTTGATGCCATTAAATGCTGCTTTTTTCTTGCTTAAATTTACAGAGAAATCTGGAAATAAAGAAAATTTAAAATGCTTATATTTAAGAGTTCCTTTTCGACCAGCAGCAGACATCAGCTTAACTTTGTCATTACATTTTAGCAATTTAAAGATAATGGTTGTGGGGTTATTATTGTCCTCTCCTTTTGACTCCTGTCATTCAATGAGCACTTTCAATCTCCAGGGGAGGCAAATTGGGGTCCATTCCCAATACCTCAGAGAATGTGTTCTGGAAAAGGTAGTCATGTTTGTTCCTCCCAGTCCTTCAGGACCCCAGTAACCATGAATTATTCCTGTTTTCAAGATCTTCTTGTTTCTCCTCAAGACTGGTTAGTTTTTGCCTTAAGAAAGCATTCTCCATTTTAGCGTCCTACAGTTCTATGGAAGTTTTTGTAGTTCATTATCTAAATAGGTTAAACAAGCTTTAGAGAGCTCATGTATATCTCGAGATAAAAGATCATGTAGTTAAAAAGTCCTTCATACCTGCAAAGTCCTGTGTGAAAGACTGCTGGGGATCCTTACCTTTCTTTGGAGACTCAAGCTTGGGTCATTTGGTGTTTCCCATAAAAGCACAACAAAAAGGGTCTCCCTCATCTAACTAGAAAATTTCTGATAGAAAATTATGGCTTAAATACTTGGGAACCCTTAATTGATGAGGATTAGTGTGTGGGAATTGAGGGCACGAGGAGGCAGGCAGCCATTTTCTCTACAGCTCACATAATGCCTCTCTACCCCAAATTTTCAAAATCATCATAATTTGCACACATACAAATTTGTATGTACAATTTAATCCCATGTAAATGAGCAAAACACAGAAGATGAGTTTAAATGGTGGGCTGAATCTTTATTGGACTGAATGAATTGGGTTGAACAGTACTCCAAAGCCTATCTGGTAAAAACAATAGTCCAGTGCAACAGGATGTGGCTTCACATTATAAGCACAACAAGGGTCAGGCACTCTTAACCTGCTGCTGAAATTCCCCCCTCCCACATATACCCACCATTCAACTGGGTGAGAGTAGGGACAAGAGATTCCCCAGTGTGCTAGAGCTAAGAGGTGTCCCCTGGATCTTTCTCTCTGTCCCAAGACTTAGTGAAAATCAACATTGCCAGCTCTTTTTAAACTCTTGGATGCAAGTTATCCAGTCCTGTTGATAGCTGATGTTGAACAGCCTCCTAAGTTACTGTAGGAATGGAAAGTATTTAATCATTGTCATGATATAAATATATCAACTGTTTCTTCCCAGATACAGAACAGAAAAAATTATTGAACACTTCAGTCTTTTCTGCATTATTACTGACAATTTTACCATTTCCAGCTAGTAATTGTATAGAATTGATTTTGTTTCTATTCTATATAATAAGATTTGAGGATTACCACTCCCTGTGTCACTCTGAAGCCTGTTCATAGAATCATAGAATATAAGGGTTGGAAGGGACCTCAGGAGGTCATCTAGTCCAACCCCCTGCTCAAAGCAGGACCAATCCCCAACTAAATCATCCCAGCCAGGGCTTTGTCAAGCCTGACTTTAAAAACCTCTAAGGAAGGAGATTCCACCACTTCCCTAGGTAATCCATTCCAGTGCTTCACCACCCTCCCAGTGAAAAAGTTTTTCCTAATATCCACCCTAAACCTCCCCCACTGCAACTTGAGACCATTACTCCTTGTTCTGTCATCTGGTACCACTGAGAACAGTCTAGATCCATCCTCTTTGGACCCCCCTTTCAGGTAGTTGAAAGCAGCTATCAAATCCCCCCTCATTCTTCTCTTCTGCAGACTAAATAATCCCAGTTCCCTCCGTCTCTCCACATAAATCATGTGCTCCAGCCCCCTAATCATTTTTGTTGCCCTCAACTGGACTCTTTCCAATTTTTCCACATCCTTCTTGTAGTGTGGGGCCCAAAACTGGACACAGTACTCCAGATGAGGCCTCACCAATGCTGAATAGGGGGAATGATCACGTCCCTCGATCTGCTGGCAATGCTCCTACTTACTTATACAGCCCAAAATGCCGTTAGCCTTCTTGTAAAAGCCTGTTGAGTAGAAGTGAACCAGTGGAAACACATACAAGCATGGCTGAGAGCTCTTTTTGTTTAGAATATTACCAGGTTCAATTATCACTGGGATTCGTGATCTATTACCATCACATTTTTAAGTTCTGATCCATTTTGACTTTGAATTACACCTGTGTATCCCAGCTACATTAAGGTATTTATCTATGCCATGCCAAGAGTTCTAGGCCATTGTGATATCAGTGGTAACTTAACCTATCAGCATTCTTACTTTACAGCTAATTTGCATGCAGCAATTTAATTGGTTATATGAGGAAGACTGCACAGTTGGTGGATTACTTGGCCCAACTACCCATTAAGAAATGAGGCAAGTTACTTATGCCAAGTTACTTATGTCAAGCCAGGCCTACAACACAGTTTAAAAATTTTATGAAGCATTGTTACGGGGTGCACCACTCACTGCTGGTGTGGCGCCTCCTCCTGTTCACTCTGGGGATTAGCTTTTGAGGTCAATGATCCCTTCTGCAGCTTGCATGGGCGGCCCTGGGGTCAGTTGCACTGGCTGCTGCAGCTGCAGAAGTCACGGAGGTCCCGGAACCTGTGACTTGCGTGACCTCCGTGGCAGTCTCGCAGCCTTAGTCATAAAGCCTATTAATGTAAATAAACCAACACTATAGTACAAGTAATAAAAGTAGAAATAGTTCAGTTCAAGGTGTCATTGCACAAAAACACCACAGAGGCCTAGATCCTGCAAGTTCATGCATAGTGCACCTTAGATGGAATGTAGTTGAATATAGAGACTATTCTTGGATGCAAGTAAGATTATACCCTGCACTGAATGAGAAGGACTGAAGACCGTTGCATGCCCTCTCCCTTCTTATGATTGCAGGGTAAAGAAGGGGTGAATGTAGTGTAAGTGGATAGCTATGTCTGGAAACATGATTGCTTTTAAGCATTATTTTTATTATGCTATTCAGGTGCTCGTCTGTACATCCCTCTCAGGAAATCAGATTAATATTTAACTTGAGCCAGCTGCCCTTGAATACCATTCATCCTTTCGTCCAGTAAACTGTTTTTTGTTTAGAATTTGTACTACTAGAAGTAGGTGCCCTCATGTTACCAAATCACCCAGGATTTTCCTACAGGGTTTAACTTTTAGTGATTGTGTGGGCTGACTACACAAAGTCTAAGTCTTCTTTCAAACCTTGATTTAAAAGCAGAGGGTAATCATACAGTCATTTCCCTGACTATAAACTAGCTACCCATAACAGCCAATGCAAGCCTTACCCTACAATGTCTGGGGAAGCTCAGTGGGCTGAGATGGATTCACTGTCCTGACCTTCCTTTCTCAGGCTGATCTTTCTTCCTTCACCTCACTCAGTTCCCCCTTGACTATTTATAACTTTCCTCTGACAGTTGCAGTGAGAGAGTTCCCTCCTGGTCAAACTTTAGTGTTACATTCAAACTAGCAACAATCAATTGGAGCAACTGCTAAAACATTTGTATCTTAGATGCTACCGGTAAACAGACAGTTCCTGTCTGTCACTATAACTATTGATTCAGAGATCAAAAGGGAATATTAACATTTGGATGAATCTTGGGTAAAATAATGTCATTGTCTATATGTCTTTTTGAAGTTTGTAATAGACTGCCTAATGGATAAATTGCCCTATGTTAATTTGCGTAACTAATTACTGGTGTCAAGTATCAGAGGGGTAGCCGTGTTAGTCTATAAGGTGCCACAGGATTCTTTGCTGCTAATTACTGGTGGTGTTTGGAAAACAGAAGGTTACATCAAAAGCCTATTGTTTAACTAGGACTGTCTGGTCAAGTGAATGCTATAACACTGTATAAAAAGACAATTGGGTCCTAATTCTGTCATCTCAGATCTGCTTAGACTTCATCAGTGGAAGTTTGAGTCAAGACTGAGGTCCCAGTTATGCTGGTACACCCTGAATATGAGATTTGGACACTGGACTATGACCTATGAACTGAATTCTAAAGGAACTCTTTGCAACTACAAAGCTCACCATGTCTACTGTGAATCTGAACCTCAATGAATTGAACTCATGTCTGTATGTATATTGATCTTTTAGCCATACTCTCTCTTTCGTTTTTTAATAAATTTTAGTTTAGTTAAAAATAATTGTCTGTAGCGTGTATTTGGGTCAGATCTGAAACTTTCATTAACCTGGGAGGTAAATGTGTCAGATCCTTTGGGATTGGTAGAACCTTTTCTTTTATATGATGAAATAAGATTTACAGAAATTTTCATTATATTTGACGTAGGTACCTGGATGGAGGCCTGAGGCTGGATCACTGTAAGGGAACTGTGTTGTTTGGACTTCTGAGTAACCAGTAAGGTAATAAAGAAGCTGTTTGATGCTGGCTTGGTGAATCTAAGTATTGGAATATCCACCAGTTTTTGCGGGTTTGGCTGCCCCATTCTTTGCAGTTCACCCTAATTGAGTGACCACAGCTGGCTCCCCACTAGCACCCCGGTCACACCTTTCCTTTACATGCTAATCTAAAGCCCTCCTCATACTCTAACAAGTCTGCTATTCAAAAAATTGGTTCTATCTGCCCAATGTTCCATGAAACCAAAACCCTCCAATAAGTCCTCCAGGAAGGGGAGAGTTGTCATATTTCCCATACATTCTTCATGCAGTGTTTGGATTTCTTTTGATGCACTTCCTGCTAACTCCAGAAACAAGTAATTCAGTCACAGGTTGCAATTATAGAACAGTAGAAAATTTGTTAGCTCATTTCTGCAAATAGTTCCTGGTCATACTAAAGGATTTATCTACTCATCAGTAACATACAAGTGGTAACTAGATGTACCACATTAGCACTGTGGCATTGTAATTACAATGTAACTGGACTAATATTCCTATATTATGAAGCATCCTGTTTTAAATCTTTGTTTAATGAGAAATCAACTTACTAATGCAATGACATTTATGGAAAAATGTGCTTCTGATTATATGAAGCATAGAATGCATTTGTTCCCTTACCAAATCAGCATGTGGCTTTTCAATAATAGTTTGGTAGGAAGCTAATTTTATTGCTTTCTCAGTTTATTTTAGGCTTGAATAATTGTTTTATACAAAAATAAAGTAGGGCAGGGCAGAAATAAAGGGTTTCCAATATATAGTTGTCACAAATTGTCTCCTGCTTTTGAAAATAATTGTCTTAAAGTTTTGGTAAATACCTTGTCATTTATTTAGCACTGGACAGAACATTACCATGTGACAAGCTTCTGTACCTTTGACATAATCTCTTAATTCTGTTTCAGCAGGAACAGAAGGAAGGTGGATCAAAAATCACATGTAAGTGCTTGAATCCTATATACTGTAAATTTATTTTAATATATGGAAACTACCTGATAGTTTTACGAAAAATTATGTGTCAAGGGCAGGAGGTGTTTGTTTTTTAAACCAGTCTGTAGTTATGATTTTGTTTCCCTATTGAATCAATAAAAATATTTAACTACTATCTGTGTGATATGACACCAATGGGTGAGTCCTGGGCAGCAGTGATTGAAGCCAGGACCTCTGGACCTAAAGGCATGAGTCTCTATTGCTTGAGCTAATGCAATTAGCTCAAAACCTGAAGCACACTCATAAACATCTGTGGTACAGTGCTTGTCCAGGGAAGTTCTTCCTGAGCTTCAGAAGTCCAGTGCAACTGAGATGCCCACATGGGCACCATTTGTAATATGATCCTCCTGGTTGTCTCACCAAGTTTTAATTCCCCCTCTCTCCTCCTCCTCCTCCCCCCGCCCAATATAACCCTGCTGTCCACTACAAAGGGCTATGGTCTCTCTTTCTCACTCCTGAGTTTAAAGGAAATAGCTACCTTTTCCTGGATATGCAGTCCTCAGCCTCAAGTTAAAAGTTAATTCAATGACTGAGGTGAGACAATAAACATTTTCAATTGGCCAGACTGAAAATATTTTAAAATTAACATTGACGCATAAAACATGAACATAAAAATCCAAGTTCCATGTCATATTTAACCTAGATCACAATCCTCCTAACCACACAAGTCTCAGCCTTACAGTCAGCCCTCTGATCATAGTCTTCTATCAGACCCCTTCTGCTAGTCTCTTAGGCCCCTTTTGGACTCAGCCAAAATCTCCCTCAGACTCTTTCTGGGCTTTGTTCAACTTTCTCCCTCAAATCCCCTGGAGCCAGAATCACTAAGACTCTCTTTTAGAATCTGTCAAGCCGCATGCCCGAAATGGTGGCTCTGCCTGATCTATTCTAATCCGTCTTCTGAAATTGAATTAGGCATAATCCACAAAGTTCAAGGTAAACCCTCTTGAGGGATTGTCTCGAAAGAGAATTGCACTATTAATTGTTTCCATCAATAATTCCAACATTCATGACTTTTCAGTTCTCTGTGATCAAAAAAATCAATTCAGCTGGTGAAATGTATTTTAAACTCTTTCAGTACAACAGCCGAGAGGAATGTCTGTAGATTTTGTTTGTTTGTTTGTTTTGTTTCTACCCTCCACTCACGGAACTACTAATATGGTTAAAAATACTTTTAGCTTAGCCCACAAAGCAGAGTTGCATTTTAAAAACAAGCAGTGAATTCCCCATCCAGTTTTTTTGTTGTGCTGGTTTCTTACACTATGTCACAGTCAGAAATTACTTCAGGCACCAGCCAGTTTAAATGCCACCAGGGAAATATTAGCCTGGCTGTGCAAAACAATAACATTCACAGACACAACTGCTTGCTCAAAGAGGAGAGGAAAGTGGAAGGGAGGATTGATGTTTAAAAGGCTTTTACATGGAGATACTACATGTTCACTGTGTCATAATTTAGGAAAACTTTCTAGTAGTTTTTTTGACTAACAACTAAGGCCCAGATCCACAGGCCCCTGCCTTTCCTGAGTTAAGTGAGCTTGGTGGCTACCAGGTGACTTTATGGGTGGTTATGAAGAAGGAATCTTATTGCTCATGCATTCACAATTGTTGCTGAGTATAATCAAATGATTAACAAAGGTTAGGAAAGCAATTTAGTGTCTAATGCAACTCCATTTCCATTTCTACTTGAAAAAAATCATGGCAGAGAGGAGTGATTCCAGAGGACTGGAAAATATAGTGCCCATCTATAAAAAAGGAAATAAGGACAACCTGGGGAATTACAGATGTGTCAGCTTAACTTCAGTAGCCAGAAAGATAATGGAGCAAATAATTTAAGCAATCAATTTGCAAACACCTAGAAGATAATAAGGTGATAAGTAACAGTCAACATGCATTTGTCAGGAACAAATCATGTCAAACCAACCTAATAGCTTTTTTTGACTGGATACAAGCTTTATGGCTGTGGGGGAAGTGGTAGATATGGTATATCTTGACTTTAGTAATGCTTTTGATACTGTCTTGTGTGATCTTCTCATAAACAAACTAGAGTAATACAATCTAGATGGAGCTACTGTAAGGTGGGTGCCTAACTGATTGGAAAACAGTTCTGAGAGAGTAGTTATCAGTGGTTCACAGTCATGCTGGAAGGGCATAATGAGTGGGGTCCCGTTCTTAAAAATCTCCAATGATGGGGATTCCACAACCTCCCTAGGTATTTTATTCCAGTGCTTAATCACTCTGACAGTTAGGAAGTTTTTCCTAATGTCTAACCTAAACTGCCCTTGATGCACTTTAAGCCCATTGCTTCTTGTCCAGTCCTCAGAGGTTAAAAAGAACAATTTTTCTCTCTCCTTCTAATAAACTTTTATGTACTTGAAAACTGTTAACATGTCCCCTCTCAGTCTTTTGTTCTCCAGACTAAACAAACCCAATTTTTTCAATCTTCCCTCATAGGTCATGTTTTCTAGACCTTTAATCATTTTTGTTGCTCTTCTCTGAGCTTTCTCCAATTTGTCCACATCTTTCCAGAAATGTGGTGCCCAGAACTGGACACAATACTCCAATTGAGGCCGTATTGGCATGGAGTAGAGCAGAAGAATTACTTCTTGTGTCTTGCTTACAACACTCCTGCTAATACATCCCAGAATGATGTTAGCTTTTTTTACAACAGTGTTACACTGTTGACTCATATCAAGCTTGTGATCCACTATGACCCATACATTCCTTTCTGCAATAATCCTTCCTATGCAGTCAATTCCCATTTTGTATGTGTGCAACTGATTTTTTCCTTCCTAAGAGGAGTACTTTGCATTTGTCCTTATTGAATTCCATCCTATTTACTTCAGACCATTTCTGCAGTTTGTCAAGATCATTTTGAATTTTAATACTATTCTCCAAAGCACTTGCAACCCCTCCCAGCTTGGTATTGTCCACAAACTTTATAAGTGTACTCTCTATGCCATTATCTAAATCATTGATGAAGATATTGAACAGAACCAGACCCAGAACTGATCCCTGCAGGACCCCACTCATTATGCCCTTCCAGCATGACTGTGAACCACTGATAACTACTCTCTGGGAACGATTTTCCGACCAGTTATGCACCCACCTTATAGTAGCTCCATCTAGGTTGTATTTCCCTAGTTTGTATATGAGACGGTCATGCAAGACAGTATCAAAAACCTTACTAAAGTCAAGATATACCACATCTACCGCTTCCCCCCATCCACACGGCTTGTTACCCTATCAAAGAAAGCTATCAGATTGGTTTGACACAATTTGTTCTTGACAAATCCATGCTGACTGTTACTTATCACCTCATTATCTTCTAGGTGTTTGCAAATTGATTTCTTAATTATTTGATTTCTTAATTATTTGTTCCATTATCTTTCCGGGTACAGAAGTTAAGCTGACTGGTCTGTAATTCCCCTGTAATTTCCCTTTTTATAGAAGGGCACTATATTTGCCCTTTTCCAGTCTTCTAGAATGTCTCCCGTCTTCCATGACTTTTCAAAGATAATTACTAATGGCTCAGATATCTCCTCAGTAGCTCCTTGAGTATTCTAGGATTCATTTAATCAGGCCCTAGTGATTTGAAGACATATAACTTGTCTAAGTAATTTTTGACTTGTTCTTTCCCTATTTGAGACTCTGATCCTACCTCATTTTCACTGGCATTCACTATGTTAGATGTCCAATCGCCACCAACCTTCTTGGTGAAAACTGAAACAAAGGAGTCATTAAGCACCTCTGTCATTTCCACATTTTCTGTTATTGTCTTTCCCCCTCATTGAGTAACAGGCCTACTCTGTTCTTGGTCTTCATCTTGCTTCTAATGTATCTGTACAATTTTTTCTTGTTACCTTTATGTCCCTAGCTAGTTTTGTGCTTTGGCCTTTCTAATTTTGTATGGATCATGTAAGTAAAGACAATATAATTAAAGACTATACTTATAATGGAGGCAGATTGAAGTCTGGACAGGCATTCCAGAATGTTCTTTTAACATAACTTTTAAACATAATAAGTAATTGTTTAAAAAGAAAAACAGAATGCGTCTGTAACAACCCCATCCTTCACTAGCAGAGTATAGGTCTCTATCATTTGAGCCAAAGGTGTAATTCCATTAGCTAGTAGCTTTTATCCTCTGACCCACTCAGAGCAGACATGTAATGGGTTACATAAGCAAGAGCAGTAAGTCCCATTATACATACAACATACCCAAGTGCACAGATTAAGCAGATTGTTTCTGGGAGGATGAGACTGGCTTCTGCCACATTAGAGATGTGGTTGTCTTCCCAGCTCTGTTAGAAGTGACCTTGTGCAAGCTGTTATTTAGTTATAACTGTATAATAGGGAGGCTTCCTCCTAGCATGGGGTGTGAGACCTAGCTCACTAAGAAGAGTTATGAATAGAATTCTTAACACTAGTCATTGAAAGAGGTGGGCTAGAACATATGGTCTCCTGTCAGTGAATCTTCCCTGGACCAAATGGCATTTTGGTGGGCTGAGCAGGACATGGATGCTTTCTGTTTATCTCCTGTCCAAAGCAGTTCCATGTTGCTGCTTCACTATGATGCTGAGAGCTCAGTGGCCCTGGGAGCACACACTTTGCATTTGAGACACTTGAGAATTTAGGAGCAAGCCTCGACAAGCTACACTGTAAAAGACATTTCTCTGACCCCACGACTATTCCTCTGCCATAATTCAAGTACCTACCGTAGGAATAATAGGGTTATATTTTAAGTGAATGATATACTGAATGGGCTCAGGAATGACTGTTAAGGATTTTACCTTCTTATCCTATGTAGGTTACTTTGTCTGCATTGATGATTTGGGAAATAAAACAACTCAGTGTGTCTTACAAATTTATTAACAGATTAAACAGACAGTCATAAAACAAATACAAGTTTAACTCAAAATCTGCTGAAAGCACTTCTGTTACTTTATCTTGATTTTTAAGGAAGTACAACTTTCAAAATGATTTCCTGCTTCTCTTTTGGCTACTTGGTTATACCTTAGGCATGGCTTAGTCAGGGTCAGCTCTCTTCTGTTCTCCTCTGGGTGGCTGGTCCAGGGAATGGAGCAGAATGCAGCTCTGGGTATCTTGTTTGTGCAAGGGAATCTCCCTAACCCCCTGCTCTTTCTCTGCATGCTTTGCATCTTTTGTAGGGATCAGTGATTCCCCTGTTCCTCCTCAAGGAACGTTCTTGTCCAATTAGAGGTTCCTGCATATTGGTATAGGTCATCAAGGACCAATGATTTGACACTTTGGTCTTTAATTACATCAAAGGTTCTCATTTACGGTGGATATGTTGTAACACAATTTACAAACAGTCACTCAGGCTGTCAAAACTTTTTTCTCCCCAACCATTTATTTTGAACACCAGCAAAAAATCCCTATTTTTCACTTGCATGATTCTAAAAAAAGATTTTTATTCCAATTAAAAAATAAAATAACCTGAGGCAGAAACCAAGCATGTACAATCTGAGTATGGATAGTTAGTTTATCTAATTCATAAGCAATTTAAAAGAGGGAGAGGATTATAATGAGGCAACCGTAATATAGATGTGGCTACCATGCATGCATATATACACACACACAAACACACATATATGTACATATGAGAAATGAATACAGTTACAATGTACTCTTCTTGCCAAATAGATTAATATCGTATGTCTTGTGGAATTATTACACTAAAAAAATCTCATATTAATTGTCCATGGTCTATGTCAATATTTTGGGCTTGAGGTCCCTCTCTAGTCTTGACTTCGGCTTAAGGGTTTTCTCTCATGGTTCATAGGGCTCTACCCTTCTCTTGGTCTGATCCTCTACCCAGTAGAATTAAACATTCAAGGTGATATAATCTGAGAAAAATGGATAAAAGTGTTTTGAATGATCTAGGCTGCCTAAGGTTAGGCAGTTAGCTACATATTGTGCTTATAATCTGATGGTTTTGTGTTCAATCCTTCATGAAAGCATGTACTCTTCTATTCTTTTCTCCCTGATTCATGTTTGAGAAAACAGCGTATTTATCCAAGTGCTGAAACAATCTAATTCTGAGCACCTACATTAAAGTTAATTCATATTTTAAAAAGAGAAGCACAAACATTGGAATTGTCTCTTACAATTACAGTTTCCAAAAGGTATTAGATAAGTAAACACATTTAGACAAAGCACATTAAATTGAATCCTCTGTTTATTTATTAGAAAAAGAATATTCTTGTGCCTGGAAAATTTCACTGACTCACAAAGTGTCACGTTTAGTCACTTTCAGAGAGAGTATTTTAAGCACTGATTTACTCCTTCTCCCACTCCAAAAATGAATGTGTATTAAGAAATTCATGCATTAATATATCTTCTCCTTGACCTCAGTGACATAACCTCTTATAAGAATGGCCTAATTCTACCCTCAACTGGTGCTAGGGGAGAGTCTCAGACCTCTGAATCAGACCTGATGGTGAACAGAGAAGGAAAGAGTGCAAGCTCTGTGGCAAGTTCCCTTTACCGCTTTGGAAGTCACTTGGCAGGTGCAGTGTGAAGGTCAAGCTCTGAAGCTTCTGAGGGAATTAATGGGGCTGGGGGAGTGGCTGTTCTCCCCACCAGTCCCCCAGGGAATCCCAGTGATATTAATCCTCATTGATTCTGCTTTACCTCTTCTGGATTCCCTGACTGCACAAGGAAACCCTCCCTGATGTAAGGTGGGGCATCAGCTGGTTGTGCCTCTGGTAACTGCTGCCCCTGAGCCGGAGAACTCAGAAGGGTGGAAGGGCTTGGAGATTAGCTTCTCAGTGACCCTCTGAGGTCCATGTAGGGAGTCAATGGATTCTTTGAGTCAAGACTCCCCATAAAAAATATGAGGCATAAACTCTGGAAGTACAGACATGTCCCTACTGGTGTCTGGGACCAATTCATATAAATGAAGCATTTATCTGAAAGAGAGAGGCATAAAAATGAGACTGCTGTGATTATGGTGCTGGCAAAATGATATTTTATTCAGTCTCCATAATTTTGGGTAGGAAAATAGTTATTTTCTCACTTAATAAAAGCACTGCTGTGTGCTCCAAGGAGGATTCGTCTCTGCTAACATTCCTCAACTCACTGCTCAGTCTTTTGTTTAAGCCAAAGGTTAGCTGAGCATCTTCTTATTTAATGCTTCAAAGAATCAGAAAGTGTGAAGAAAGTGCAGAACTAACTGGCAGAGAGAGTAAACAGGTATACAACAAAGTCAGTTAAGGACTTTGAAAGGAAACATCATGCATTAATGCTTAGCATCACTGAACTGCTAACTCCTGGGCACCAAAGGATTACCAGTTTTTGTTCTCACAGGAGGAATGTAGATTAAAGTTTTCATACGAGGCATTTTAAAGCACAATTTACTGCCAGCACCAGCTAAATTGCACAAAGAAGTCTTGCACCAGAAATGATATCTGTAGCCTGTGCGAAGAGAGCCTCCTTGCAGCATGCATTTTAAAATGTGTGTTCATGAAATGTATTCATGGACACGGATATCCTCTATCACAGGTACCCAGGTACACTAAAGAAGTAGCAGTATAAGCTTACACACTTTACATGTAATTTATTCAAATGATCTCACATCTGATCTAAAATAACATATTAACGTGATAAAATACATGTATAATTAGAACTAACCCATACAGACACACAAACATTTTAATGTCTTATCCTTCTCTTTCAGCCCATTCCACCTCCTATCATTTATTGCTGTCATTAATTGTGTCTTGTGTGTAAATTTCAATTGTGGGCAGGAGTTATGTCTTTTCACTTGTTTGAAAAGCAACTAACAAATTTGTGGGTGCTATATAATATATAAAAATAATGTTGTCACAGATATTCTCCTCTGAGTCTACTGCAGGAATTTCAGTAAGAAAGCTGCTATATAGGGTACTTAATGTGAAGTGGATCACTGTCTGAATCATATCCATTATGTCTTTTGTATATTTTTCTCTGCTCTGGTTGTGTAATAGAAAAATAGATAAATAGAGTATAAGGGCTAAAGGGACCATTGGGATAATCTAATCTAATCTGCATAACACAGGCCATCTGCTGTTTAAATTAGAACATATCTTTTAGAAAAAAAATCCTGTTTTAATTTAAAATTTCCAATGATGGAGAATCTACCACAACCCTTGATAAGTTTACATTTGTTTTACTGTCCTCTTGGCACTTGATCATCATTTGTGGGTTTTAGTTGGTTTATAACTTTATTTATATATGGTTTGGTATGATATAAGGTGGCAGCTATTGGCTGAAGGTTTTCAAGTGGCTGAGTGAATACATTGCTAGGGCCTCTTATCTTTGAGATATTTCTTTGCTGATGATTTTTGAGTAGCCATTTTGGTTTTGTAAATTATGACCATTGATTTGAATATTATGGGCTGGTGATACAGGAGTAGCATAGAGCTCTCCTGCAAGGTGCCTTCTGTCTGGCACTATGATTAGTAATGTTTTAGTTTGGGTAAAGGCATTTCATGTTGGTC
The DNA here is from genome assembly GCA_003942145.1 of Platysternon megacephalum. Classification (NCBI taxonomy): domain Eukaryota; kingdom Metazoa; phylum Chordata; order Testudines; family Platysternidae; genus Platysternon; species Platysternon megacephalum. The sequence continues at coordinate 1,868,724 of QXTE01000155.1, forward strand.
TTTTTGCAGCCATTATTGTGCCCACTGTTCACATTAAAAATGGTTACTTACTTTATAGGAACTGGTTCTTTGTGATGTTCTCAGTGTGGATCCCACTGTAGGTGCACATAGAATCATAGGACTGGAAGAGACTTAGTCCTGCCATGAGTGCAGAGGAGTGGGAGGGACCTCAAGAGGTCATCTAGTCCAGTCCCCTGCACTCATGGCAGGACTAAGTATTATCTAGACCATCCCTGACAGGTGTTTGTCTAACCTACTCTTAAAAATCTCCAATGATGGAGATTCCACAACCTCCCTAGGCAATTTATTCCAGTACTTAACCACCCTGACAGTTAGGAAGTTTTTCCTATCATTTTGAATTTTAATCCTATCCTCCAAAGCACTTGCAACCCCTCCCAGCTTGGTATCATTGCAAACTTTATAAGTGTGCTCTCTGTGCCATTATCTAAATCATTGATGAAAATATTGAACAGAACCCGACAGAACTGATCCCTGCAGGACCCCACTCGTTATGCCCTTCCAGCATGACTGTGAACCACTGATAACTACTCCCTGGGAACGGTTTTCCAACCAGTTTTGCACCCACCTTATAGAAGCTCCATCTAGATTGTATTTCCCTAGTTTGTTTATGAGAAGATCATATGAGATAGAATCAAAAGCTTTACTAGAGTCAAGATATACCACATCTACCACTTCCTCCCTATCCACAAGGCTTGTTACCGTGTCAAAGAAAGCTATCAGGTTGGTTTGACACAATTTATTTTTGACAAATGCATGCATGAGATCAGAGTCTTTGAATAGTCATGTCCAGGCCCTGTGCCACTCTGCTCTTTCAGGCAAAGACATAAAGGGCACGGTGGATGCAACCCTCCCTCAGTTCCCTTGCAGTTCAAACTGTGTCAGCTGAAGAATCTGAAAATAGGGAGGGAGGGAGGGCATGTTGTGAGAACCACTCTGATTACAATGGCTCACAAAGCCACAGTTACTATAAGGTACGTAATCATTCTTTCTTCTTTGATTATGTTTCAGTGTGGATCCTACTGCAGGTGACTGGCAAGCACTATCCTCTCTGGCTGATGGGAGTGAGGAGTTTCAGTTGCACTAGTCACCATAATGTCTGAAGCTCTGCTCTCCCAATCATGGCATGTGACCTAACCAACAAGTCTGGGCTGTAATGTTTTACAAACGTCAGTGGATCGCTTCATGTTGCTGCCTTGCAGATCTCAGATATCTGAAGCAGGCCAACATTCCATGCATGCTCACTACTATTTCCTACAGCCATTGTTTACCTCAGAGTTTACCTGGCACTGTCCACTGTCAGAAGACCGGATACTGGGCTAGATGGACCTTTGGTCTGACCCAGTAGGGCCATTCTTATGTTCTTATACCATAACAGGGTTCAAAAAAGAACTAGATGAATTCATGGAGGATAGGTCCATCAATGGCTGTTAGCCAGGATAGGCAGGAATGGTGTCCCTAGCCTCTGTTTGCCAGAAGCTGGGAACGAGCGACAGGGATGGATCCCTTCATGATCACCTGTTCTGTTCATTCCCTCTGGGGCACCTGGCACTGGCCACTGTTGGAAGACAGGATACTGGCCTAGATGGACCTTTGGTCTGACCCAGCAGGGCCATTCTTATGTTATGATCTGCTGAGCTTTCCCCCCTACTTTTGAAGTACCATGTGACCTGCAGCTTCCAATGGTGGAGTGACTCTTGCTCATTCAAAATGGAAGCCAGGGATACAAAATGGAGTCTGGGAAATTTTTCTGTTATCTCACATTGCTACTGACCGTTGCACTAATTGAAACATTGTCTTGAGACAAAGGGCCAGTGGCATCTATTCAGGCTCCTTGTTGGCTCCTGGTGCCAGATCTTGATATCTGACAACCTGAAACGGAGACAAAGTGTCAGCGATGCCCAGGGACATGCTTGGTAGTGAAACAGATGTTGAAGGTTAAACAATAAAGGACAAATGCCCTTCCCAGTCATGTAAACTGAGTGAGCTGGAGGACTGGTTTTTAATAACATGATGTGACAAAGTGGAAATTTTCTGTAATATTTTTATGAAACCTATGTGTTCCTCAGTTTTGATTGGTACTTTTTATTGCTACCCAGTGGAGGCAAAATCTGCTGTTAGGGCAATGTTGGAGACATGAGTTGTACATGATAGCTAGCTGTCTGGGGCAGACTGAATGGGTCATTAAAGGACTGGCCAAGGCAGACCCATGTCAATAAAAAGTCAAAGAAGACAATGGAAAACCCTAATGGCTAGAACCCTAACACCTAGCAATCAGTAAACAAGAGGAAGGGGATTTTCCTTCCGTCTCTCAGCAGGGGAGCTGAATAGAGGCCAGCTCAAGAAAAATGGTCTGAGAGGTGATAGGAAGGGGATCCAGAATTGGCTTTTGGGAGTGTCTGAAGTGCTGGGACAGTGAAAGGACAGAAACAGAACCTGAAATGGAGCCCATAGCAGTTTGACTAGCTGATGGTACTGGCTTGGCTAGATGGATTATGTCTTAACTTTTATTTCTCTTTGCTAACCTAAGGACTTCTGGTGGTGTGTTCCACTTGACTGATAGATGCTACTCTGTTTTGAAAATTCTGCATGAAGTCACTACAAATACATGCTGAGAAGCATTGATCCTTGAAGGGTGTAAAAGTCTCTGACTAGGAGTCTGGGTCAGTTGAAGTCACTGGGCAGAACTCATGGTTTGAAACAGGAGTGCTGGAGCTCAGGAGCTCAGTCTTGGAGGCACTGAAGCTGACTGGCTTGCCTACCCTGAAGGAAGAGTGGGACCTTTGTGGGGCCTGCCACGCTGACAGGGTTTCCCCAAGATACTGTTTAAAAAGGTGGGGCATAGCACAGATCCTGTGGATCCATGACACATGGGAACTGCTAGGTTATCACTCCATAGCTGCACTCTCTTTTGTTTCTAAATAATCCTCCTCACCCCCAGCCACACATACATACATGCATGCCTCCAGATTAATTACCAGATTAATGGAAAAGAACTTTAGGAACTGTTATATCTTTACCTTTCCTGTATCCAAGCTGTCAGCCATTTCTGGATACATCACTTATGCAGCATTATATGGTATATTTGCAGAGTGATAATGGTAAATATTTTTGAAACATTGGAAGGTATATAAACCCTCATGCTTCAGGGCATAAAATAATTTCTAATTATTAGGGGCTAGGCGCAGAGCTGGACAAAATTTTTGAACCCACATTTTTTTTCAGTAAAATATGCAGAAGCAAGGACATTGAATCATTTCATAAATTTGTGTCAATGTTTCCAAATTGTTTTGGTTGGAAAAACAACCCAAAAAATAAAAATAAAATCAAATATTTGGTTTTGAAATTTTCTAAATGAAATGTTAAGATTTTTTAATTTGAAATGACTTTTCATTTCAAAATTTCCTTTAGGTTTTTTTTTAAATAAACCATGAAATGCTCAATTCCAAAATGAAATATTTCATTTTGGGTCAAACGTTTTTTTTTATTTTAATTTTCAGAATTGTCAGCGAACAAATCACTCAGACATATTCTCCCCTTTTTCGTCTTTATTTTCTTTAAACATGTTTGTGTGCAAATGGGTCATGTTTTATTGTAGTATGCAGAAATTTCTCAGATAGTACAGTACATTTCTTCCTTTGATTTACAGTTGATTTGTTGAGAAAAGAAGTGGTGAGATAAACTTATAAAGATTAAAATCTAGGGGGACAAATTCTGCTATCAGATGAATGGATCGGACTCCTAAATAAAGTGAACAACAGCATCCAGTGGCAGGATTTGGCCTTAATACTTACAGTCCATGGCAGTTTTGTTGCCTGGATAAAGATTGACCGAGCATTAAATATGATTATACAGATGAAAGAAAAAGGTGTAGCTGTTGACAGAAATTTAAATGGCAGCAATTTACTGTACAGTATATACATTCTGCTCCTCTTTGTAGTTCAGGCACATAAGAGATACTGAATGGGTGGGTGAGAAAAATTAATACTTATAATGGTGAATGTACAAAACACACAGACAAGTTTCATTTTCTTTTTCAAACTGTTGCAACTGATCCCTTGCCCTTCTGTTGTTCAGTTGTCATATGTGTCTAAAAGTGCTTGATGTTGTCAAACACTGGTGTGAAACAAGAATCAGATTTTAGTCTTAAAGTTATTGCTAGCTCCCAGATTTTCTAAAATTTAAGACAGTTTTGTGGAAGTGGATTAAATTTGGTGAAATAGAAGCAAAATTAGTAAAACTGTATATTTCTCACTCTTTTTGCTTTTCTTTTTGCCTGCATACCAGTGTAGCTGATAACAGACAATTAAATGTGCTTCAGGTCCCTCATGTTAAATTTTTGTACCAGTGATGGGCATCCAAATTATATAAATAGGAATGCACACATTTAATTAATTAATTAATTAAAAAAACTAATTAAGATCCTCAAATATTAACAAAATGAAGTCATACTTAATATTTGTATATAAATATATAGGCAGCCATGGTAAATGATAGATGCATAAATTATTCCTGCTTAGAGGAACAGCAAAATAAGTTTGCATTGTATGGTGCCCAGACCCTCTGTGTGGATGCCTGTGAAACACAAAACAAAAGAGTACCTCTCTGCACCCATTTGCTGTACCATCTAGGGCAAGATTTGGACCTGAATTATTTATCAGCCAGCACCAGACTTGTTTGTTTTCATCAGCAGACAGACTTTCATAATGTTCAAAGGTGTTTAACTAACAGCAAACTATCAAACCCTTTGTTTACAGACACTTTTGTTCTAAATGTTTTGCTTGACAGATTACAGATTGTGACAATTGCACTGGTTTAGATCAGAAGAAAGTCATGTAATGCCATAGTTCATAATGTAATATGCTCTGATTTGACTGATGCATTTTTATTTAATGTGTCACAATAAATTTCATACAGTGCTGTGACTACTGCTTATACCTCTCTCACAGAACTGAAAGGGACCCTGAAAGGTCATCAAGTCCAGCCCCCTGCCTTTACTAGCAGGACCAAGTACTGATTTTTGCCCCAGATCCCTAAGTAGCACCCTCAAGGATTAAACTCACAATTCTGGGTTTAGCAGGCCAATGCTCAAACCACTGAGCTATTCCTCCCCCCAATATTGTCTCATTGTTTCCTTGTACTCATCTCTATATCCATGTGTTGTATCTTTTTTTCATATTGGACGGTAAACTCTTCGGGGGTAGAGACCATCTTTTTGTTTCATGTTTGTAAAACACCTAGCACAGTGGTCTCCCAGGTGCTCTGATAATACAAATAATAAATAACACAATACATTTCATATGAAAAATTGAAAAATAAAAACCAGTTTGCTGCAAAATAGCATTTTATTGCAATTTTGAGACACAAATGCTTTAAAGTTGTTTCTCACCCCTATATCCCGTGAAGTAAAAAAAATAAAAAATAGCAAGCAAAGTTTGCTACTTGAACCTTAGCAAGCAATTATTGATGGAAGGAATATGTATTTTATATATAAATATTATATATATATAAAATATTAAACAACTCTCTGTGCAGTGACAAAGGGAAATCCACTTTTCTCTTCCAATAGCTGGGGTTAAAATGTAGGTATTCTCATAGAGCCTGAGCCAAAGCCCACCAAAATCAATGGAAATACTCCCATTGACTTCAATGGGATTTGGATCAGGCTCATAATTTATGTCAGCAAGAGATTTTTTTCTTTTTAAGCAAAAACACTCTCCTTAATCGGACAAATATACTGAGTAGAGACAAACCATTGTAAAATTGATAAACGGTATAACTCTGTTAATTACATTTTGGAATTATTTGAAGGGAAGGAAGGGACAGAAGGGATTTAGTTGGAAGAAAGTAATTTATCTTGCCCCTCCCACCAGCAATGTAAGAAAGTTTTAATTTAAACTTTGTTATTTTCTCCCCAGTGCTGAAATAGTCATGGACATTTTGCAGGAGTGCTCTGAATAAACCCTTTGTTTTGAATGAATTCTTTGATTAAATATATACCCATAGTAGATGAAAGAATCAAATGTATTCTGTCAGTTTATTTATTCTTGAATTGTCAACTGGCCAGTATTTAGTTATGAGGAGTCTGAGAAAAGAATGATAGTATAGTTAGGGTTAATGAATTCATGAAACGTGACTCACTGAACGGGGCATTAGACGTTTATCACTGGGCTCAAATGAGATACCTGGTTGCATGAATGATGTGTTCTACTATAGCATAGCAATGTGTGATATTAAGATTCTGCATGCTTTCTGTAACAGTCTTGGCCTGTTAAAGCATAGTTCAGCTTTGTTAGTCACTGTGGTGATAGTTATTCAGTGGCAGATTTTTCTATCTTCAGGGCATCACTCCTTTTCTGTCTGTAGTAACAGTGAACTCCAGTCCACCTTTACTTTATTGTCTGATATTGTGGAGATGCTCATTTTTCAAACAAATGCACCAAGATTAAGCACATAGGGACCAACATTAGCCCAACAGTAATTATGCAGTTTTCCTGTCATGCTGCCTGTAATAATGTGTTTAAATTTGTATATTTCCGGCAGGTACAGTTGCAAGTAACTGATCTGGTTACCCAGTACTTCATTAACTGTGGGCCAGATCATGGCTTGTCCTACATATCCAGGCAGGAACATAAGGGAAAGTAAGATCCCAATGCTCCTGGTCAGCCTGTAAAGATCTTGAGTTTTGGTGCAGGATGCTAAGCAGATGATGTGCATCCACTGTGACTCTCCTTATAAACAAGGGAGTGGGGAATAGGCACGGAGTGGCTTTGCTCCTCCAAAGATACAGATCAGCACGGGAAACAGTAGTAATCTGTTAGTGGTAAGGGTAAGTAGCAAAGTACTACTTACCTGTAGCATGAGAGGACCAGGGAACTAAATTTAGCTTGTTATTATTCCCCATATGGAATGAGAGCAGTAATTTCACATGTAATGGAATATCATACTACAAGGTCTATTGTCTTTGTTTCTACATCTTTTATCTTGGTAGAATGTAACTATGCCCAAATTGATATAAGAACTCTGAGTTTAGTCTAGGGAGTTAAACAGTTTTGCCACTATCTCTGTGGGAAACAATCTACTGTGGTTACAGATAAGCAACCTCTAGTTTAAACTTTTAACCCAAAGAAAGTAGCACCAACAATGACTGCAGCACAATTATAGAAATGGGTAATATTCTGGGGTGCTTACTATTCCAATACTGAGTTCAAGTACCAACCAACATGCAAATACAGATTGCTTGTCACACTTGCCCTTGAAAGTGGCAGTATGGATAACAAAGTACAACTAGAGGCACTCAATAAGTTCCATATGGCACAAATAGAACCTGTGCCTGTGACAAATGCCACGGTACAATGCAAAACTAAAAATGATGCAGATACTGTTGTAATACCTACAACATTATCCAGGGAGATGTTATAATACTCCTCTGAATTAATTTGTAGCATGTTGCATATTTAATGATGGTAGTTTTGATAGAAATATTTATATTTTTTAAAGTAAATTGGACTAAATGGGGAGGAGTATATAGTGAATGGGAATTGGGGAGTATCCCTTTAGTTTGGGCACTGTCTAATGGGCCTCTCTGTCTTCTATTGCAAATGCCACCAGAACTTAACAGACCAGCTGTGTATATATGTAGTTAGGCTTTGCATGTTTGTATATTTGGAGCCCAGCTGTGTCCATGTGATTTCTTTCCTCATATTCTTAATGTTGTGTAAAGGGTAAAGACACAACAGGAGTGAACTGTCTCTCAGAAGTCACAGGGCAGATTATAAAATTAAAATCTAGCCCTCCATAATTCCACATAAAATTACTCATTCTGGAAGAAAAATGAAGAGTTGTTCCGTCATGTATATTTAATAACTTCTTGTGACTCCATGCACAGAGGGCATAAAAACTACAAAACTTGCTTAGATTCAATGTGATTGTGACACAATACATACCTTAAATAGGTAAATAGATAGGGTTGCTGGAAGATGGACTGTGGTGGGTGAATCCCTCAAATTGTATATAGGAAAGTGTATTGCCAGCTTTCCCAGGAGATTTGTGTCAAACTATCCCAAAACTATTTTGGGTTCCATCCTGATACCCTCTTTTGATGGATTTTATCTGCTGGTTAAGCATGGGAGTGGACAAGTAGCACTACTGGAGCAAGAGACCTTTACAGAGTGTTAAGAGGCATTGGTGAGAGAGGAAAAGGGTAAGAAAAAAGCTACGCCAAGCTCAACTAAGCTACCACCTTGCATAGAGTGACAGCACATTATAAGACATCCACTTTTCTTTTAGCATCAGATGCCCAGATCAGATTCTGTTCACATACTAAGTATAGAGGCCTGTTCCCAGTGACGTCAAAGGAAATTGTACCATTGCCTTCAATGGGAGCAGGATCAAACCCTACAGTATATTAGTGAGTCATATTACAATTGCTTATCTCATTTTTTCCCCTGTGGCTAATTGAACTATACATCGTATTAGACTCAGAAATAATTGAGCTTTCTCACAAAGAAGATTCCTGCTTTTTTTAGGCAATGTTTCATTTTCCTGTGTCATGTTCACTTGAAAGCCTGTCAGCTAAAATCTCTGTGCCACAGGTTGTTAGGAATCAGATGAAAGTGTAGAATGCTTTTATCCCCATAAAGTTTAATCCTTTACCTGTCTGGCTCTGGTATTCCAAATGAAGTCTTATAATTTTGCCGTTACATAAACTGAACAGAAATTATAGAAAAGAGCACAAAGAAAGTTCTCAGTGTAAAGTTTTATTTAATTTTCATGAACACAATCCATGCTACATGACTGTTCACTAGCATTAAGCAGAAAAGATATTTCTTGAAAAGATTATTTTCCTCTATTGAAAGTAAAAGCATTTCAAAGTATACTTTTTCCTCAAGCACAATTTTCGGAACAGAGAGCACATCAAGGTGAATCATATTGTTGACTGACTAAATTAAAAAGGATGCTTGTTGAATCTCCTGAAAGCACATTGTAGCAAGAACAGGACATTCTGTTTTCATTGCACATTTATTCAGGGAAAAGATGGAGGAAAGAGGAGATCATATAAATGAACTTGCCTATTTCCACCACACTGCCAGATTTCTGGAACTGAGAGTTTTATAACAGAGTTCTCACCTGTAGTAGTGCAGTGAATAGAATTAATTCACCTGTACAGGAGTATACAGGGGATGAACAGGGTTTGGGGGGGCAAGGGCTAATACTTTGGAGTTGGGGCAGGACGAGCATGAAGTCATTTATGTAAACTATTAATAAAGTTTCTCATACTTTCTTTTTTGCATTGGTTGGGTTTTCATGAGGCCTTTTCATAAGGGTTTTTCATTATTGCTCCATTCTCAAAGGCCCTGTGTCATGCGTCACCATTCAGTTGAGGCAATCTAGGAAAGGTGAAAACTAGTTCACTACAGAGCTTGCCACCAATGTTCCAGAGTTTGCTAGAAGGACAGCTAACTTCAGATTACCTCCCTATAAGTTACAGTGGGAAACAAATAGCAAGCATAAATTGTTCTTATTTGTTCTTATTGATAACTGACCTATCAGGAAAGAGCCACTCAACTTCCTCCTTATCTGACGTCTGGTCAGGCAGGGACATACCTGCCATGACCGTAGGACATCTAGAGTGTTAAAGTAACAAAGCTATTGACCTTATTTTTAATGTTCTAGTTGCTTGACAGGCAATAAGACTGGGCAAAGTCAAGGACTCCTCTCTGGAAAAGGGGATGGTGTGGAATGGCTAATATGGCCACTTTCCCATCCTGAGCAGTAGGATATTCATGAGTTATTAACCAAAGAACATCAGAGAGTATCAATGACTGGATGGAAGATATGCGAAGGACCAGAGCGGGAGAAGGCAATCTCTCTCCTCTTACAAATAGCGTATGATATTTTATCTCACATCTAATTAGATTTGTAGTCAGGCCTCTCACCCTTTAATGCACCTTCTCCTCACCAGCATTAGTAACAGCAGCCTTGTCTCTATTTCCGTTTGGTATCAGTTCAGAAATATGTAGTGCTCGGCTTCTTTATGACTCCAGCCCTCCATGGGTTGTCTGAGCCCCTCCCATTTCAAGGAAGCAGGGATCTCACCCCCAAGGTCCTAATGGTCCTACAATGGGCCTCCAGGCGCTAGTCCTGGCCTGATACCTCCCTCTCCCTTCTTCCTCTGGGGAGGAACAAGGGAAGTTAAAAGCAGAAGCAAAACTAAAGTCCAACAGTCTTATGTGGGGATTGCTACCCCCAATCTGGAGCCTCAGCAGTCTCTCCCCCCCTTCCCTGTGGAGGGTGCTAGAGGAACCCAGTCCTGCCTTCTCCTCTTAGTCCCAGCCCAGGGACTGTATGTTAGGCAGTCAGGGACTGTTTGCTTAGGTCCCCTGCTGCCTTCCTGTGGCCTTTGCAGGAGTCTTCTATATGGCAACTTTCCCTGGATCCTTCAGCCATGGAGTTGGTCTCTTTTGGCAGGTTTTCCCCATCCAATGCGGTGGGGAACCTCGGCAGTGACTTTCAGTCTGTCTGGCAGCTGCCCTGCTCCCCCTGGGTGGCAGCTTTTTATCCCAGCTGTTGCTAACCAGCAATTTATCCACAGCTGGGGTCATGATTGCTCTCTTCATTAACTTTTTAGTGTCAGCTGCCATATGCCGTCTTTACACCCCATCTAATACAAAAAAGTAACCCTATTTTTTGTGAAAAATAATGCAAACTGACTCGACTGTAAGTTCTTCTAAATATAACTTTTGAATGTTTGTCTTGATTATTGTAAGCCACATTGCTTAAAACAAAATGCCTTCCCCCTCAAACTATTTTGCCTAAAATGACGTTTCTGAAAGTTACACTGTTTTAAATATTGGAGAGAGGTATAAAGAATGAAACTTTCCAGAGAAAGACAGCTGAGAAGTGTAACAGCAGTTTGTCTTTCAGAGTACAAAACAGTAAGTTTGAAATGGATTGTATTATGGCAACTAGAGAAACTGTCTCGGCCTCCGTGATAGAGCTGCCTCTGATATTGAACCTGACTTAATGAGAAACAGGACTTGCATTGGAAAAGACTGCCTATGAAGCCAGTAACGTATTGATAGGTAAGTGATAAAGAGGTTCCTGACTGGAATGCATTTCATGAAGACACAAACTGAAAATACTTTAGTTTTGTAAGTTACAAAGTGACTAGCTGAATATTAAAGGTAGCCTAAGCAGAAGATGAAAATATAGACAAGATGATTAATTTATAACTTACCTTTCCACCACATGGTGTACCTTCTTGGGAAGTCTCTAAGATAGTTTGAGATATTACTAAAACCTTAAAATGAAAAGGGGTTGGGTTTGCACCATTTCACCATCTCAGTATGATTATTTCATGGAAAGAAACTCATTTCAACAGCAAATGCTGAGTATAGTAAGAATTCCCCAAAGGGATGGAGCTTGACAGTGTTTCATGAGTGCCACTGAAAATGGCTAAATACTCCTGGAAACCAGACAGTTTATATTATTATGAAAGTGATAGCACCTAGAGGTCTCAACTAGGTCAGACCCCATTTGAGTATGTTTACACAGCTAGCAGGAGCAAGCAGCCCAGTCCGGGCTGACGGACTCCAGCTAGTGGGGTTCATGCTAGTGTATAAGCATATAGGGACAGATTTTGGTACAGTGATTAGCACTTTATTTCACAAATGTTCTTATTGTCCTCAGTGTGATATGAGTCAATGTGACATAATTTGGTCCATTGTCCCTGTCCCAAAAGCTCACAATCTTAAAAGACAAGATGCAATATTGGTGGGAGGGATAAAGGGGAGGAGATTGGAATAACAATTATAATAGAATATTCTAGCATAGACTCACTATGAACTAATAGGTAGCAATAGTCATGGTAATGACAGCTTGTCACCTGCCTTGTCATTATTTTGGAATAAAATGTTGGGCTGCATTAAGAAGCCAGTTATATGGCATGGTACATCTTTTATCTGAAACGAGTGAGGGCCATCAAAAGGCAACAAAGAGAATGGGTGTATGGGGCAGGAGATTTAAAATGAGGAGAGACTAAAGAGACTTGTGATAGTTTGGAAAAATGAAGAGCTATAATGGAAACCTAGAATAATGAATAATACATCAAGACCATTCAAGTGCTCTGAGTCATCTTGCCCACAAGATGATTTGCCCAAGAAAACAATGACACTCATGGATTAAAAATTGATACTGTAAACTGAAAATAGATTCATGTTTTTAAGTATTATATAGATAACTATGGAATTCACTGCCACAAGGTATTCTTGAGGTAACTAAAACAAAATTAGCAAAATTTAAGAAAAAAAGGAGACAAATTAACAGCATATACATTTTCATCATCAAGCCTTATTCTCCAGGTCATAAAATAATCACCACTCATCAGGATGTAATGTTTCTATGTATCAAGTTTCATGATTGTCCAGGTAAAATATAGGGTTTCTCATACTGTCAACTAGACAAATGGTGGCAGAGGAGGAGGAGCACCCATTAGTGAATTTTCAATAATATAACTTTCTCTTGTTGGCATTTCTAGTAGCATCCATTACTCCATTATCTCATTTCCCTATAGGACTCAATTATTCCCCAAAGCATATCCCCCAATCTTCAGTGCAAACTACCATGTCCAGGGAAACAAGGTAATAGATAAATTGAAATAACTTGAACACTCTATCTTGAATTTTCCAGACTGAGACCTTACTCACTGAACTTGGGTCACTTGTAAGAACATATGTAGATATAGTCTAAAACATGCATTGGTTAAATAAAATTATTTAATCAACTGTTTCAGTTTTAGATTGCTTAAGCTAAAGTACAGAAAAAGGCTTCTTATAAATATGTCTTATTAATCAAAATAGACTTTTAGAGGTGGTTATATGAATGTTTACAATGTGCCAATGTACATGTGCCTAGGATGTTAAAAACCTAGCAAGCAGTAAAAATTTCTATCAGTCTTATTACAAAGTAGAAAATTTACCTAATTCCGTATTATTCTCAGGCGATTTGGTACAAAAAGAGATCCTTAATATAGAGCAGGGGTCCCCAACGTGGTGGGGTGTAAGTGCGCCCGCGTAGCCCTCCGCCTTTTTTATTTATTTATTTATTTTACCCCAAAGTAATGGGCAAATCTGGTAACACTAGTTGTGTCCACAAGTGTCACAGGATTTGGACACATTGCCCTAATCTCTTTAGTCATCACACTTGAGAGGCAGTGTTGCCTCAGTGTTCTGAGCATTGTGCACTGGTAGACTCCTGTGTTCTCACCCTAGTTCACTGGGTGGCCTTTGGAAAGTTAATTAACCCCGTCTGAGTCCTGAGCTGTATAATACAGATAATATTCACCTATTTTGTAGGCATGTTGTGAAGATTAATATATTAAAGTTTGCTGTCATATTCCTATGGCCTGTGCTACACATGTCAGACTAGCTGGTTACAGTGGTCCATTCTGGTATTATAATCTGTGAATGAAAATATATATAATAATGATATTTATTAATCTCTACTACCTTCAATCTCCTCCTCTTTTAACATTTGTTGTTCTGGTTTAATCAGATGACTCTGATTTTTGTAGGTGATGAAATGTCGATAAACTCAATATCAGCCCTGTTGGCATGCCTGTTTGGTGGTGGGTGGGAAGAGAAGAGGTTGGTTACCTGTACAACAGATCTTTGATTTTTTTTCTCCATCTTGGTAGTGTCACAATATGAATGACAAGTGTAGCTTGGAAAAGCTTATATCACTTTTACTAATACATATTGTCTGCAGTTCCAATTTACTAATACATATTGTCTGCAGCCTGACTTTATAATTTTCCTGTATTTTCCTGTGCTTCTTTTAACCCCCTCCCCTCAACAGATTACACAATGCATGGTAATAAAACAGCGAGCTGTAATATTATATATATCTTAGGTTAAATGTTTGTTAGTATAAATGTTGGTTCTGAGAGGAGGCTGGTGCAAGAAACTCCTTGATACCTCCCCTACTTCTGCCGCAAACAAGCGTTAAAGGAGAAACACAGTTTGCTAAAAAGACCTATTATTATTAAAAAAATTTGCATTACTCTAGCTCCTCAGAGCCCTAGTCATGGACCAGGACCCCCTGGTGCTAGGTACTGTATAAACAGAATAAAAAGATGGTCCCTGCCCCAATGAATTTTCAATCTATGTAGAAGACAAGAGACATCAGCTGAATATGGACAGAGGAGTACAAGAAAACAATGAGACAATATTGGTCATCATTGTCACAGTTCAGGGACATTGCACCAGTATTCCCCCTCCGTGGTCCACCAAGGGCATCCACTTTTAGGCTTCAATCTCCCCAGACTTCACTTCTCTTGGCCAGAGACCCTCCTCTCTCTCCATCCTGACCAAAGATTTTCCAGACTGCACTGTTCCCTGCCTACATTGTGTTATCTCCAGCAAGCTAGATGGTCTAAATGACCAGCGTCTGCACTTTTCTTTTTCTCAGAGACTATAAACAGCATAATTGCCCACAATTGTAAGTTACCACACAGCTCATTTTAAGCAAGCACATTGATTCTTAAGGTGAAAGCATTACAGAGAAGACATATAAAAATAATAAAAGAACATACACATGTTAATATGCTTAGCAGAGATCACCCCAACTCCAACCTTGGTCTCCGACAGATGTTATTCCTTCCAACCCTTCCCCAAGAATTGCCCCACCCCCTTACACAGAAGGTTTTGTCTGTATGTTGCAGTAATTGAGATGCAAGATAATGAAAGCTTGGCTGATAGTTTTAACGGTGTGGATGGATAGGAAGGGCCATAACTCAGATATTATGCAGAAAAAAATGTCAAGATTTATATATAGTCTGAATGTGAGGATTGAGAGAGAGATCTAACTTGACAATGACTGGTAACAGTTCTGAGTGACAGGCAAGATGGTGTTGTCCACAGTGATCGAAAAAGGAGGTAGTGCGGAAGGTGGGTGGGGAGAGCTTAGGAGATCTAGTTTAGCTTGAGCGGGCAGAGAGACAGATTGTGACTTTAGTTTGGACAGAAGGAGACAGGTTTGGAATAATGATTTAGGTCTATGACTTGTCAGCACAGAAATGGTAGCTGAATTTGTATTTGCAGTGGAGATTACACAGAGAGAAGAGAAGGGGACCAAGGACAGAGCCCTAAGGAATCTCCACAGAAAGTTGGAGTGTGGAAAAGGAGGATTCTCCAAAGGACACACTGAAGTAGCGATGAGAGAGGTAGGAGGAGAAACAGGAGGGGATCATCATGGAATCCAAAAGACGACAAGACTTGAAGAAGAAGAGCATGACTGACTGTGTCAAAGGTGGGTGACAGATCCAAGAGGATGAAGATGGAGTACTGTTTCTGAACTTTAGCTAGGAAAAGGTCAGTAGAGACTTTGGTGGGAGTGGTTTCAGTGATCCTGAGTTGTTTAGAAGATCCACTTCTATCTAGGACCCAACCACTATTAAGATAATGGCAAGGCAATTTATTTTCTCTACTGCAGGGGTAGGCAACCTATGGCACGCATGCCAAAGGCGGCACGCAAGCTGATTTTCAGTGGCACTCACACTGCCCGGGTCCTGGCCACAGGTCCGGGGGGCTCTGCGTTTTAATTACATTTTAAATGAAACTTCTTAAACATTTTATAAACCTTATTTACTTTACATACAACAATAGTTTAGTTATATATTATAGACTTATAGAAAGAGACCTTCTAAAAACGTTAAAATGTATTACTGGCACGCGAAACCTTATATTAGAGTGACTAAATGAAGACTCGGCACACCACTCCTGAAAGGTTGCCGACCCCTGCTCTACTGTTTTGTTCAGCTAACTATGTAAGACGGGTAAGGAAGGGGAGGATTGCAGGCAAAACAAACATATACAACTTTAACTGTGTTCCTCAATCTGAAAAGGGCTCCACAGATAGTAAGAAGATTGGATTTCCACTTCATTTTGTACACTCTTCTCTGATTACTGGACAATTTCTGCATGATGTTCCCAAAGATATTTTAATTGTTTTTGTCATGCTGCATGAGTTGTTTTGTAATTTAAATCTTGTTATGCTTTACAAATTTGATGTAACTGTTTGTAAAGCTTAGAGTATTTTAGATCTAATACCCTCAGAGTCTTCCAACCCCATTAAAAAATGTAGACAACCAGTTGGTGTGAAAGCTAAAGCTTGTGAACTCATAACAAACAGTTTTACTTTAAAGATTAAGGATTATTTAATTTGTTTGATTCTTTAGGTAGATTTAGCAGAGCAATTTGTGAACCGAGTGCAGCATTGCTTAAGACATGTGGGATAATAAGGTGAAGTACAACATGTCCAATGTTTTTTTTTCAGCCCAAAGTAATGTTGTTTACCAAATCACTGGCAGCATCTTATCACAATAAAAGAGACATAGTCTAATATTTAGTTTTGAGAGACAGATAAAATTCAATGTATACCAAACCTTTAAATGGTTTTGAAGCAGGTGGTCTACAGAAAATAGCATTGAACATAAATATACCCCCCCACACTCTGCCCCCAATATCTGAATGAGACTGGCTGCTACTGGGAGACAAAATGAAACCTTTTCTTTAACTTTCCATTTTCACGGACACAGTAAAACAAGCTTTAGGGAAGCTACAAGACACTTGCCATTCCACTGTATTAATCAGTCATTTTTAAATTTTATTTTGCTAATTTTTCATCACTTCAATAGTATAATATAGAATACAAGCAGCAACAGAGATGCAAAGAAGGACTTGATGGGCATTACGAAATGATTTTACATTGTAATCCTTGTTCATAAGAAAAAGCAAAATGTTCCTCAGACATTAAAGATTATGAGGTGTTCAGATGTTATGTTAATAGGCAACATATAAATTCCTAAAATAGACAGAAATTAGGGTCTTATGTATCATTATGAAAACAACGGGCTGTATATCTTTAGTTAGCTTTTTATCAATGACTATCAGAAACATATCGAGAGAAGACTCACTGAGTCCAAGCTCACAGTAACATTAAAACATCAAGGTGAGATTTTCAAAAGCAGTCAGTATTAGCCTAAGTCTGCTCCCATTTCAGTCAATGGTAAAATTCCCATTGACCTCAGTGAGAAGAGCTAAATTAATGGTGAGTGCTTTTGAAAATCACAGCATAGATGCCCATTATGAAGTATTGTGTCCAGTTCTGGGTACCACACTTCAGGAAAGATATGGACAAATTGGGGAAAGTCCAGAGGAGAGAAACAAATATTATTAAAGGTCTACAATTAAATTACCTATGAGGAAAGATTGAAACAACTGGGTTTGTTCAGTCTGTAGAAGAGAAGACTGGGGTTGGGGGGACATGATAGCAGTGTTCAAGTACGTAAAAGGTTGTTATAAAGTGGAGGGTGATAAATTGTTCTTCACCAGTGAGGACAGGACAAGAAGTAATGGTCTTAAATTGCAGGAAGGGATATTTAGATTGGACATTAGACAAAACTTCCTAACGAAGGGTAGTTAAGCTCTGGGAACAAAATTACCTAGGGAGGTTTTAGAATCTCCCTTATTGAAGGTTTTTAAGAACAGATTCGACAAATACTTGTCAGGGATGGTCTAGATCAGCGGT
Organism: Platysternon megacephalum; assembly: GCA_003942145.1. Taxonomy (NCBI): domain Eukaryota; kingdom Metazoa; phylum Chordata; order Testudines; family Platysternidae; genus Platysternon; species Platysternon megacephalum. The sequence goes on from QXTE01000155.1 coordinate 1,886,331, forward strand.
TCTCAAACTTTAGCAACCCAAGGACCCCCATTTTGATTTAAATTTTTTTTGGGACCCCCAAGTCCCCCGCTCAGCCCCAGGCCCTGCGCCCACTCCACCCCTTCCCCCAAGGCCCCACCCCATCTCTTCCCATCCCCGCTGCACCCCTGCCCCTTCTCTTCCCCGCCTTTTTTCGCCCCTTGCCTTGAGCGTGCCCCATCCCCACTTCTCCCCTCCCTCCCAGCACCTCCTGCACACCGGGGAACAGAGGGAGGGGCAGGAACTGAGGGAGGGTGGGGGAGGAGTTGATCAGTGGGGCTCACGGACCCCCTGGAGAACCCTCACAGACCCCCAGGGGTCCACGGACCCCAGTTTGAGAAACGCTGGTTTAGATAATACTTAGTCCTAGCTCAGTGCATGGGATTGGACTAGATGACTTATCGAGGTCCCTCCCAATCTTACATTTCTATGATTCTATAATTATGAAGTAAAAATAGACCCTGTATAGTACATTGCAGTATTACAAATGCTTAATTACCAAGGCATGAATCATTGAGGTCTGCATCCAAAGGGAAAGGTCACAACCTCCTGGCTAAGAGCAGAAGACAAAAATACTTCTGATCATGGCTGCTATTTGGACATCTAAAAAAAGCTGAGGATCCAGTAAGACCCCAAATTGCAAAGCTGAATAACTAAAGGCAGGAAATCTCCCTTGACTGAGAGAGCTGATATCAGCATTACCATTTCTTACAGCCATTTCCCCCCTCTAGTGTTAACTCAATCTTCTCTAGATTAAGCCACAGCTAATTTACCTTCATCCAAATCCCAGTACTGCTAACGAAGTGGGTATGCTGGTTTCCCAGGTAGATCCAATGAAATAGATGTTTGAGCTAGCCACATATTGGAGATACCAGGACAACAGCTCCTCTAATGTCCTACACTGGAAAGGAGGAGCAACAGAACACAGCCTTGAGTTATCCCCCAATCCTGCCACACACATATGAACCCCATATCAAATCGGCACATTATCTGTCCTTCCCTGGGCGGGGGTGGGGGAGGAGGGAACAAGGGGGAAAATGCGCATCTGAGATAAGAGTAAATCTAATGAATTTGGATCTGCGGTAATTTCAGCCTACTAGAGTCAGTTAGAAAAACACCTGAAAAATACCAGGGTTTTCATCTCACATTCATTAATGCTGGCTGCTACATAATAAGACTGCTATTGAATGTGTATAAATCAAGCTGAATTCAAGTTTTTGCTTTCATTTCCCCCCTGACTCTGTGACATGAAGAACCATGTTATTTTTTGTGCAGGGGTACAAGCAGAATTTCTCCACTCCCGGCATCTATGTAGGACATTCTTGAGCTCCCTTCGAGTAAAGAGGGGCAACACTACCATGGCCTGAAGCACTCACTCCACACCTGGAAAAGACACAGGGCCATGTCCATGACCTCCTTCCATATGTATGACTGCTCAGAGGTCAATGCTGAGGGTGATGAGGAATGGTGGATGGAAGGTAGATCCTTAGAGGGTGTAGAACATGCCATTCAAGTGTTTTTCTGTGAGCCACAGACTCATGCTGTCAGCCTCTGTACTGTACAGGTAGCATGCCTCCCGTAACTCCATGCTCCCCAATATGGTGGTTGTGGTAATTACGTCACAGTTAGATCACAATTGCATTTTCTTTATGTAAAATCCATGAAATTGCTTCAGGCACAGCCAAATCCATGGTGCAAAGTGACTGTCCACAGATAAATAGAGCTTGAGAGGGCATTACCTATAGCTCGTGCAATGTAGTTGACATTTTTACAGTATCTGAAAACTCTAGCAACTATTCACTGGAGTAAAGGTATTAATCTAGTCGTAAACAAATAATCTAATCTGTGAGTCCGAATGTCTTCCCTGATCTATAGGAATTTCCAAATGTAATTGTTCAATACCTATCTGTTCAGATTTGTAATTGAGAAGCAAAGATAACAATTCCTCTTTAGTGCCACTGTTTAATTTTTTTTCTCCACATGTCTACAGTTAATCCCTTTTTCTTAAAAAATATTGAGGGAAATTGAAAGCAATATATTTATGTAAGATTTCACCATGATTGTTGTCTACAAGTTGTGAACACCTGAATTTATATATACATTATATTCTTTATTTCATATGATCCAGTCACCACATTACGAGTTTATACATTAATTGCTTCAGTGCTTATTCCTGTGCTTGCTGATAATGGTAATATTCTGAAGGAAAGGTGAGAATGGATTCTGAGTGTCTGTGGTGTGTGATGGATAGGATCTGGATATGGGGGCTCCTTTGGTATTTTTTTTTATTAAAAAGGACAAATATACAGAAGTCAGGAAAGGAAAGATAAAGCTGTAAACACAATAGAATCATCTTTCCCACTTTAAGTGAAGAATGCATTTGTTTATAAAATACTAGGGGTATTATTGTGTGCATAACAGTATGTTTATTTCTGTGTGGTACATACTTGTTGACACAAGGTGCTAAGCACTTATTATTTGAACCACATTATCTCATTTCTACTGATAATACAGGCAGCTAATCACTGGTTCAAGTCACACTAACTTATGAATATTTTATACCTTTAAGTAATAAGAATATTAATCTGGTATCTTGAGAAAAATAAATTCTTGGAGATCTTTGATCCCCTGTGATATTTAGAATTTGCATGTCTATACTTTATTTGATAATACCTGAGACAGACTTCTAACAATGACGGAATAGAGAATGAAGGTGCAATTAATATTTTGAAGCCATAGGACAATTGCTAATGGCTTGTTAAAAATGCATAAAACCTTCTAGTTGAAGCAAAAGTTAACATGCCGCAATGTCAAAGTCACTAGACCCCAGCTTGGACCTAGTTTTCTTTTCTACCTGTTTGCAAAGTTCATGTAGTTCTTATATGTATTTCTGAAAACAAATGATTTAGTACATTTTAAACAAAATTTTAACTTGTTTATTTTAATAAAATAATGCCAGCAGCCCAGTGTTCATGAGAGAGTGGAAATTAATCAGACACATTTTTATCTGCCTTTAATGGTGAGCAACTGGCCATATTATTTGTGTTTTGATACCACCTAGGCGCCCTGGTCATAGACCCGAATCCCATTGTCCCAAGTGCTGTACACACACAAAACAAAAGGACTATCCCTGCCCCCACAAAGCTTTTACCATTTATGTTTTATTGTGTTAATATACTTACAAAATGATATACTTTGACAAAATAGATTTAATTCTGTGATCAAAACGTGCATCTTAAATGCTTCCTGCTTAAGGAATGTTTGCATCAGCAAAAACAAGTTGATAAAAATGGGGTTGGGGGGAATTCAAGCATCATTGACAATCATCATCACTGAAGAGGAGAGACATGAACATTTACTCCCTCCTACCTGTCTCCTGCCATCTTCCTATTCTTTCCTCACCCTTGTCTTCTCTCACAACCTTCATTCTGCCTGCCATTTCAATTATTACTTGATGGCACTGGTTTTGGGGGTGGGGATGGGAGGCATTAAAGGAAAGTTATTCAGCCAGATTCTGTGATGCATCTCCTGGGAAATTCCAAATTCTAGTTCCTGAGGGTGCTAAAGCAGCATAATGTGATATATTGTAGATGACCAGATAAGCTGCAGCTGCAATTCCGTTTATTACATTGTTACAGAATTCTTCTAGGTTGTCACTTGTACAGTTACTACATAAATATTCATCACATTTAATCTTGAAAAGGTCCCAATCAGCTTTTTGAAAATTCCAGATAGGAATTCTTTTTATGTGTCCTCAACATTTCTTCACCCTTTATACTCAATAAGCATAGAGAAGTGATCACTTTCCATTCTGTCTTCTTTATCTATTTTCCAGTTGAATTTACTAGATACATGATTTGTTGTAATTTCTGCATCCAAATTAGAGAAATATCCATTCATTGAATTAAATCTAGTACCTGCTCTTGTATTCAATATTACTGGGTTATGCATACCAACAAATTGTTCTAAGCATTTACCATTTAGGTAACTATATATAACTCAGTATTACTATTAAAGTCTGCAAATTCTGAATGGGTTTTTTATATTTACACATTACTATGTGCATTCTAGTTAAAGATCATTAAGACCATGTTATTTAAGCTGTATTGCATTCATTTAAAATGGTGTGGATGTGATCTATTGAGAGGTTATCTACCTTTAGATATTTTTCTCCTGCTTTTGCTATTATTTTAATCCTTTCTCTTTTTTTCCCATCTACGAGGTGCAGTTAACTACTTCTTTAATGAACGTTATAAACTTCTCTTTACCTACAAGCACTACATCCTCTCCCATTCCTCTCGTATTCTCCTCCCTGACCAGAGAGGTGTTCTGCTGCCCTTATACATCTTTTCTTTTACGTGAGTATTTTTCTTTTTCTATTTTCTGCAGTGGGTACATTTTGGTAGCCTCCTCAGAGGATTTTTTTTTTTTTTGTATTTCTCTATTGTTCTGCTATTGCACATTATTTCTTTGGTGCACTGTGTTTCCCCCCACAATTGCTGCATTTAGGTTCTATTTCTTCTACACTGTTCTCATATAAGTGATTTCTCCACATTTACTGCATCCCATTGTTTACTTACAAATGGCTGCCACATGTCCAAACCTTTGACAATTATAGCGCCTCACAAGAGGGTGGGGGATGGTTGAAGCCAGAAAGATGGATACCCCATTTGGATCCTATCCAGAAGTGTTCCACCTTTAAGTGGTATGAGTACAGCCATAGATGGCCAGTTTTCTCCCTTTCTCCTACTAAGTAGCCATTTAACAAACAATACTTTATCTTCACCTTTACTCTTTTTGATCTCCTCTTCAGACAATCCTAGCAGCACTCCTTACTTAACCTCCCTTGCTTCCATCAGGAACTGAGGCAGTTGACAAGTAACTTTCTTTTTCCATAAGGTCACAGTTTTAATAAGTTTTTCAGCTTGCTCTTTATGTTGTACATTCTATTAATAGATCTTGACCCTGCATTCTTTTAGCTCTTTGTATGTCACCAACTCTTCCCTTTATCCATTCTGTCATTTTCAGGGGGTTAACCTCTATTTTCACATCTTATGTCACTGATATGACAATTATGTACTGTTGATATTTTAATCTATTTTTGTTTCACTTCTATGCATTCCTTCTTCTTCTTCTTCTTCTTCTTCTTCTTCAAATCCTGACATATCTAGTCTTTATTCTCTTTCTTGATCTCAGACCATTCCTCATCCGCTACTACTTTTCCTTCGTGGTCCAAGACAACTTTCTCTTTTCCCCCCTTCTACTTCCATTGTCAGTTTCAATGTTCAAACTCATTGTAGCTGGGGGCTGGGACCATCTGCAGCCCTCCACCCAGCTTGCTCCTGCAGCCCAGCCTCACGGTCTTCAGTCAGACACCAGCCCTGCCCCGCCCCCAACTCTGGACACTTCCTGGAATGCCCTTTGGCACCCTTAGCACCCCTAGTTCTAGCTCCCCTGGTCTTGGGTAGTGGACCACACACTGGTTCCCACTGCTGCTGGATGGTAGCATGGAGATGTTTGCTTCCTAGCAGCTCTATAGGCCTGGGTTTGAGATCCATTGGGCCTTACACCACCACTCTGGTAGCTTATAGAAGCCATAAATGAGTCACGATAGGACATTGGAGAATTCTGCCAGTGCAAGAGCAGCATAGAGCCAACAGAAGCAGCCCTACTTTGCCTCCCAACCAGCGCCGGCTCCAGGGTTTTTGCTGCCCCAGGCAGCAAAAAAAAAAAGCCGCGATTGCGATCTGCGGCGGCAATTCGGCGGGAGGTCCTTCGCTCCGNTAGCTTATAGAAGCCATAAATGAGTCACGATAGGACATTGGAGAGTTCTGCCAGTGCAAGAGCAGCATAGGGCCAACAGAAGCAGCCCTACTTTGCCTCCCAACTTGCAAACACTGGCTTAGGGGCTGAGAAGGGGTGTAGGTATAGCACTCAGTGCTACAGAGATTCTGTTCTCAAGTAGGGCTCCCTGAGTTATAGCAGCACTAACTTACTCTAATGGCATGTCATTTAGGGTGCAGATAAGAAAGTATTGATGATGATGATGATGATGTATAGAGCATTGATAAGACCAATTTTAAACTATGGATGGCAAGATTTTGGTTCAGCCTCAAAAAGAACCCTTAGAAACTTGGAATTGCTCCAGGCCTACGCTCTACAAGTAGCATGTGGCAGGCACAATGATAACAACACCCGTGAGTGTGCTGCAAATAGTCACTGGAGAAGCACCTATACATCTAAGAAAGAAACGATTAGATCCAACCTTTTGGGCAAAGGAAAAAAGGAATCATGAAAATAAAACTACACAAGATTTCTGAGGATTACTTGGAGCTTAGTAGAGAAAACTATATTGATTGCCTCAGACTTCCTCATGCTCAAAAAATCGGTAAAGGAGATATGTAAAAGAAAAAATGAGAAATAAAAAATGTTAGTCATAGAAAATCAAATTACAGTGAGACAGTTATTCCTTCTTTTGTGGATTTGGAACTGTATGAAAAAAACAAGGGAAGGAAAAAAACAACACATTATGACCAATGAAATTTCTGAACTAATGGGGATAATGTTGGCACAAACCTGGGCAAGAGACGTGTGACCGGCTGCAGTTGTAATTTTATTTGATTATTTGTCAGGCATTATGACAAAGAGATCAGGGACTTCGGAAAGCAAAACTGACATAATAAATGAAATACTGTTTCTAACTATGGAAATGATGCATGCAGGTATCTGTAACAATAGCATGGATTCCGGCACATATTGGAATGCCTGCAAAAGAAATGGCTGACAAAGCAACAAAACAAGCTCTAAAAAATGAAGAGTGGCTAGTAAGATACCCTTAAGTAGAGAAGAATTTAAAAGAGTGATCATGAAGGAGTGTGCAAAGGAATGGCAAGAACTATGGATAAGGAATCAAAAGGACAAAGGTTTTATGAAGTATGCTCAAAAATTGAAGATAATACTATACTCCACAGTCTAGATAGCAAAAGTGAAATACAGGTCTGTCTCATCTTACGCGCATTTAACGTGCGCAAATTCAGCTTTACGCGGTCGGCAAAAACAAAAACAAAAAAAAGAGAAAAATAACAATTTATGTACTGTTCCTGTAGTGCAGGCGATTCCGCCCACCATTACACTCAATGGAATTTTGACTATACGCGGTTTTCGCTTTATGCGCTGACCATGGAACGTAACCCCAGCGTAAGATGAGACAGACCTGTAATCATTTTTAGAGTGTTAGCAGGTCATTGTTCCTTAAATGATAAGTGAAACTTATTAAAGTCATAGAGATGGGCAGTGTAATATGTGCAAAACCAAAGAAACTGTTGACCATGTTCTATGTCATTGTGGGCAATATTATATGGAAATAAAGGTTTTTTTTTTAAATGAAAAGTTGAGTTAAGGATCCTGGATTCTGATCCTTGGTATTGATCCCAGCCTGGAACTTGACAATGAACTCCTCCGTTCCTCTCAGCTTCAGGTTAGACCTTGCTCTTACCTTTGATCCTGAATGCCCTTTTAGGATCCTGACGGGTGTATGGGGCCAGAGTGGGGGTAAGAATCAGTCTCTCTTCTCCCATGACTGTGATTCACTTGGGACCCTGCATGTTATGTAGCAAAATGAAGGACAATTCAGACTTCTCAGTAGCTATACACAACTCCGTTAAATTGGGGGAAAACAGTCACTGAAAGTTTTTCAAGATGCAGGTCCAGGCTACAGCTGATTTCAATTCTTCGATCAATTACTTGCTAGTTTGAAGGGGCTTTGGAAGCTGAGTGTCATACTAACAAGTAGATGTATGAGTTATCAAAACATACTGTGATTTGATCAATCAAGCACCTTGAGAAGCCTCACAGCATCTATTTCCCCCCTAAAATGTTGCTTATAAATAGTGTAGACCTGCATGTCCAGGCTACAGCTGATTTCATTCTTCGATCAATTACTTGCTAGTTTGAAGGGGCTTTTGAAGCTGAGTGTTGTTGTAATAAGTAGATGTATGAGTTATCAAAACACACTGTGATTTGATCAATCATGCACCTTGAGAAGCCTCACAGCATCTATTTTCCCCCTAAAATGTTGCTTAGAAATAGCGTAAACTTGTTGAAATTTTAGATTTTCCTCTCCTTCCCAGCTCAAGAGCTAATGCTCATGAATAGTGATGTTATCTATACAACCTTCAGATCATGTATTTAGACAAGCAATGTGGCTTAAAGCTGGGCTGAAAACTGTGTCCACCATATATTAAGAGATCAGCCATGGCTTTTAGCCACTGGCTCACATTGTAGAGCAGTGTCAGCCAACTGGGATGTTCCCAGGAGGAATGAGCCTCAGAGACTGGTCAAGGAGAAGGTGCTCACTACTCCATCACTTCCAGATGTGAAATGCATAGCACCTGCACATCTGGCTAGTTCTGCTTCCACCCCCAACCTCTTCTGGAATGTGTAGTGTCCTTGGGAACTTTAAAAAGGAGCACTCCTTGTATTCAGGGAATTGCAGTGTGAGCCCTGGTCTACACTACGAGTTTAGGTCAAATTCAGCAGCCTTAGATCGATTTAACCCTGCACCTGTCCACACGACGAAGCCATTTTTGTCGACTTAAAGGGCACTTAAAATCGATTTCTGTACTCCTCCCTGACGAGGGGATTAGCGCTGAAATCGACATCGTTGGGTCAAATTTGGGGTAGTGTGGACACAATTCGATGGTATTGGCCTCCGGGAGCTATCCCAGAGTGCTCCATTGTGACCGCTATGGACAGCACCTTCAACTCAGATGCACTGGCCAGGTACACAGGCAAAGCCCCGGGAACTTTTGAATTTCATTTCCTGTTTGGTCAGCGTGGCAAGCTGAACAGCACAGATCACTGTGCAGATCTCATCAGCAGAGGTGACCATGGAGTCCCAGAATCGCAAAAGAGCTCCAGCATGGACCGAACGGGAGGTACTGGATCTGATCGCTGTATGGGGAGATGAATCCGTGCTATCCGAACTCCATTCCAAAAGACGAAATGCCAAAATATTTGAAAAAATCTCTAAGGGCATGAAGGACAGGGGCTATAACAGGGACCCACAGCAGTGCCGCGTGAAACTTAAGGAGCTGAGGCAAGCCTACCAAAAAACCAAAGAGGCAAACGGCCACTCCGGGTCAGACCCCCAGACATGCCGCTTCTATGATGAGCTGCATGCAATTCTAGGAGGTTCCCCCACCACTACCCCAACCCTGTTCATGGACTCCTGCAAGGGGGGCGTCTCCCACAACAGGGATGAGGATTTTGGGGACGAAGATGATGATGATGAGGAGGAGGTTGAAGGTTGTGCACAGCAAGCAAGCGGAGAAACCATTCTCCCCGACAGCCAGGAACTGTTTATCACCCTGGAGCCAATATCCTCCCAACCCTCCGAAGGCGGGCTCCCGGACCTTGACTGCGGAGAAGGGACCTCTGGTGAGTGTACCTTTGTAAATATAATACATGGTTTAAAAGCAAGCATGTTTAATGATTAATTTGCCCTGAAGACTTAAAGAAGCTAAAAGACTGTGGCTTACCATGGCTGCCTGCAAGCCGAATTCTGTTGCCTGGCTCTGCGTGTGTGATCTCTCACACCAAACTGGCAGGCCCTCAATATAAGAGGCAAAATGCGACCTTGTACTCTAAAATGTGTCTTTTTAAATACTACTCTCCCTTTTTTTCCCTACCGCAGCTGCAGATATTTCAACGCTCCCCCTATCATCTCTGTCCCAGAGGCTAGCGCAGATAAGAAGGCGAAAAAAATGCACCCATCAGGAAATGTTCTCTGAGTTCATGCAGTCCTCCCGCACTGAAAGAGCCCAGGAAAATGCATGGAGGCAGACAATGTTAGAGTGCAGGAAAGCACAAAATGAAAGCGAGGACAGGAGGGACACGCGAGAGGACAGATGGCTGGAGCAAGAGGAGAGGTGGCGGCAGCGTGAGGAGAGGAGGCAGGAGGCAATGCTGAGACTACTGGAGGATCAAACTGATATGCTCCGGCGTATGGTTGAGCTGTAGGAAAGGTAGCAGGAGCACAGACCACCACTTCAGCCTCTGTGTAACCGACCACCCTCCTCCCCAAGTTCCATAGGCTCGTCACCCAGATGCCCAAAAACGTGGGGAGGGGGCTTCGGGCACCCAACCACTCCACCCCAGAGGACTGCCCAAGCAACAGAAGGCTGGCATTCAATAAGTTGTGAAGTGCAGTGTGGCCTTGTCCTTCCTTCCTCCCGCACCCCACCCGGTGCTTCCCTCCTCCCCCACCCCTCCCGGGCTACCTTGGCAGTTATCCCCCTATTTGTGTGACGAATTAATAAAGAATGCATGAATTTGAAACAACAATGACTTTATTGCCTCTGCAAGTGGTGATCAAAGGGGGAAGAGGAGGGCAGTTGTTTTACAGGGAAGTAGAGTGAACCAAGGGGGAGGGTCTTCATCAAGGAGAAACAAACAGAACTTTCACACCATAGCCTGGCCAGTCATGAAACTGGTTTTCAAAGCTTCTCTGATGCGCACTGCGCCCTGCTGTGCTCTTCTAACCGCCCGGGTGTCTGGCTGTGCGTGATCAGCGACCAGGCGATTTGCCTCAACCTTTCACCCCGCCATAAACGTCTCCCCCTTACTCTCACAGATATTGTGGAGCACACAGCAAATAGTAATAACTATGGGAATATTGGTTTCGCTGAGGTCTAACCGAGTCAGTAAACTGCGCCAGTGCACTTTTAAACTTCCAAACGCACATTCTACCACCATTCTGCACTTGCTCAGCCTATAGTTGAACAGCTCCTGACTCCTGTCCAAGGTGCCTGTGTATGGCTTTATGAGCCATGGCATTAAGGGGTAGGCTGGGTCCTTGTAAGGTGCTGGACTCACTCCTGCGGTGCCTCCTGCTGGTCATCTTGGTAATTAGCTCTTCCAGCCTCTGGAGCGCCCTCTGCAGGCCGGTTTCCCACTGCCGCTGGCCCCCGTGTTCCTCCCACGACCCCAGTGTCCCTTGTGTTTGGGGTGCTGCCCTCTGGCAATACCCCCGCAGTCTCAGGGTCTCCCCACCCAGGGGAACCCCCAACCCTCTAGCCCCACCTTCCCTCATTCATGGGCTACTGCCAGTCACCATCTAGCCCCCTTTCACTGGTGCCGACTGCAGTCTGTATAAGCCAGTCATCATAGGCAAGGGAGGTTTTGGGCCTGCTGCCTTCCTCTGGCCTTAGGCTGCCCCCTGCAACTCCAATACCTATTCGGCCTTATACTAGGCCTGCAACCTGGGGGGTGTCCAGGCCGGAGCTCCCAGCTCCTCTGGCTCTCCCCAACCCTGCTTCACTTCCAGTACCCTTACTGCAGGCAGCCAGGCCCTGCTCTCTCCCAGCCTGGAGAGAGACTCCTCCTGGGCCTCTGGCTCACAGCCTTTTATCCAGGCCAGCTGTGGCCTGATTGGGGCGTCAGCTGCGGCTGCTCTGCCAATCAACCCAGCTTTTCCCCTGCCCCAGCCCTCTGCCAGGGCTGTTTTAAGCCCTTCCAGACAGGAGCGGGGGACCACCCCGCTACAGTCCCCAAGGATAACTATAGGCATTTCAACATCCCCAATGGTTATTTTCTGGTCTGGAAAGTAAGTTCCTTGCTGCAGCCATCAGACAGACCAGAGTTCCTGAAGATGCGGCGTCATGTACCTTTCCCGGCAATCCCACGTTGATGTTGGTGAAACGTCCCTTGTGATCCACCAGTGCTTGCAGCACCATTGAAAAGTGCCCCTTGCGGTTTATGTACTGGCTGCCCTGGTGCTCCGGTGCCAAGATAGGGATATGGGTTCCATCTATCGCCCCACCCCAGTTAGGGAATCCCATTGCAGCAAAGCCATCCACTATGGCCTGAACATTTCCCAGAGTCACTACCCTTGATAGCAGCAGCTCAGTGATTGCGTTGGCTACTTGGATCACAGCAGCCCCCACAGTAGATTTGCCCACTCCAAATTGATTCCCGGCTGACCAGTAGCTGTCTGGTGTTGCAAGCTTCCAGAGGGCTATTGCCACTCACTTGTGAACTGTGAGGGCTGCTCTCATCTTGGTATTCTTGCACTTCAGGGCAGGGGAAAGCAAATCACAAAGTTCCATGAAAGTGCCCTTACACATGCAAAAGTTTCGCAGCCACTGGGATTCATCCCAGACCTGCAACACTATGCGGTCCCACCAGTCTGTGCTTGTTTCCCGGGCCCAGAATCGGCGTTCCACGGCATGAACCTGCCCCATTACCACCATGATGTCCACATTGCCAGGGCCCGTGCTTTGAGAGAAGTCTGTGTCCATGTCCTCATCACTCTCATCACTCTCGTCACCGCGCTGCCATTGCCTACTCGCCTGCTTTTGCAGGTTCTGGTTCTGCATATACTGCAGGATAATGCGCGAGGTGTTTACAACGGTGATAACTGCCGTGGTGATCTGAGCGGGCTCCATGCTTGCCGTGGTATGGCGTCTGCAGGAGAGCAGAGTTGCAGCGGAAGCGGTGGATGACAGAATAGATATTTATAGAGAGATGCCACAAGAATAGATATTTATAGAGAGATGCCATGAGAATAGATATTTATAGAGAACGACGAGAGCACCTGCGAGGTGGATTCATGAGAGCAGGAGAGCAGAGTTGCAGCGGAAGTGGGAGCCCATGACAGCCAACATGGAGAAATTCGCTATCGATCGAGACAGGAGAGCAGAGTGGCAGCGGAAGCGGTGGTTGGAATGCCAGTTTTTCCAACCTATTGCTCTGTCTGTGGCCAGAGCAGGAGAGCAGAGTGGCAGCGGAAGCGGTTGTTCGATGACGACGGTTAGCAGTCCTACTGCACTGTCTGCTGAAAGCAATATGGCGCCTACACGGAAAAAAGGCACAAAACGATTGTCTGCCATTGCTTTCACGGAGGGAGGGGCGACTGACGACATGTACCCAAACCCATCCGCGACAATGTTTTTGCCCCATCAGGCATTGCGAGCTCAACCCAGAATTCCAATGGGCAGCGGAGACTGCAGGAACTGTGGGATAGCTACTCGCAGTGCAATGCTCCGGAAGTTGACCCTAGCCACGGTAGTGTGGACGCACTTCGCCAACTTAATGCGCTTAGTGGGGACACACAGAATCTCTGTATAAAATCGCTTCCTAAACAATCGACTTCTATATATTCAACCTAATTTCGTACTTTAGACATACCCTGAGAAACAAAGGGTTAATTTAGGAGGAGCCCATTAAGTTCCTAGGTAAACTGGTTGATTTACTTAGATTCTCAGGGGTTCTAGCCCACATTGGAAAAAATGCAACTCACTATTGATTTTATAAATCTTATTACAGCTATAAACAAGCAAGGCTAAAATCCAGAAAATGTATTACTCCATTTAAAAGAAACAATACTAATCAACCCAAAATTAAACCAGTTGGCAGGAGTATTGGATTGGGATCAAATCACATATGTCAAGTCAACATAACAGATAATGAAATCTTAGGAAATCCAGAAGGAAAAGAGGTAGCTGTCTGCTTGGTTAGAATCCCCCTGAAGAATTTCACCCACATCAATCAATTCTATAACTTGTAACCTTGGATAAGGGTTAATGGTTTAATATTAAATTCCCCCAATGTTTTGGACCACAGTCTTCAGATCAATTAAAGTTTCCTCTTTGAATTTCACTTATGTGGGTGGTATGGAATGGTAGCTCAGTTGTTCCTTCTCTCCCCTCCAAACACAGATTTTATAACACAGACTTTAGTAAGTCTTTTTTGGAAAGTGGAGGTTTAACACATTCTCAGTAATCAACAAATAACAGTTTATATCAATTTCTCAGGATTTTGACAACACAGAAAATAGAACGCAGACTTATATAAATACTCTTTCATGAGATAGCGCTTAGGGCTACACATTTATATCTGGGGAATGTTCTTGCTAGGTACCATCCCCATGTGAACATCACTTAGTGCTCAAACATTCATGTATGTACATACTTTCACACCCTAAAAAGGAAAAACTGTGATGTCTCCCAGTTAATGAAACAAAAGGCCAAAAATGAAAAAAGAGAATTAAGATTATTAAGGTAACAAGGGGTGTGTTTGCTCTTTACCTATTGTAGTCCTCTCACGTCTTTGGAACTGTAACTGCAGTCGAATCCAGTGATGTTGCTGGCACAGCTAATCATTAGCATTCTCTCTTTGGGCCAGTCAAGAAGCTGAAGTGCCCTGTCTGTTGTTGCAGAGCAGGGAAATTTTTTGAACTAGTTGTTTGCTGAAAAATGCTGTTTCATGAATAACTATGAATTGCCACTATAAAGGACAAGGGAAAGTCATTGGGCCAGAGAGAGAATGACTCTACAGCCTGGTAGTTAGTTTCACTCGGGAGGTGGAGATGGAGATGGGACATCCAAGTTCAAGTCCCTGCTCCAATGACTATTTACCTATTCATAAAGAGAGGAACAGCTTCATGAGAAGAGACTGTAAAATGCACATAGCAGAATATCCAATAGCCCACTAGTTAGGAAACTGACCTGAGAGGTGGGAGAACCAAGTTAAAATTGCTTCTTTTATTTAGGCAGAGGAAAGAATGGAACCTGGGTATTCCTCCTGCCAGGTGAGTGCCCTAGCCACTTATGATAGCCTGCTTATGATAGCAGCACCTCCTCTTCTGGGTGTTTTGTATACCTAGTCCTCCTTTCCTTTTGTCATAATGTCTGAAAGCAGAAATGAAATTGTTCAGTCAAAATAAAATGTTTCATTCCTTTCAACATTACCACATTTAGTTTAGTTTCACACTCAACATTTTTTTGACTTTTTGATTCACCAGAAATGTTTTTTTCAGTTTGACCCAAAACAAAACTTTTTAGATTTTTCAAAATGGTTAGTGAACCAAATAATCCATTATTTTCCCAGCTCTAAATTGGTCAGTGACAGAGCACTGGCAGTGTTGCGACTTTCTCTCACCAAGTTGATTAGGCTCAGGATCTGAGATGTTAGTATCTGCCCATTGACCTGTGGAGCTGAAAGGAAAAGGCTTCTTGGCCTCACTTTCCCTTTTCAAGATTTCTCATCTTTGCTCATTACGTCTTCCAGTACTGCCCTCGTAGGCTTCAGATCACTCAGGTGTGAAATATGTCCTGAATCCCAACAACATGACTTAACCAAATTGAAGTGAGGGAATCTTGCCTAGCAACAGTTTGGAAAAATCCCACTTAGGATGGCAGTTTTCTTAAAATAGCTGTTGCTGCTTACCATGTGCTTTTGTGTTTAGTGAACCCTAAAACATATAAAAGTAAGACTCATAAGGCTAGTTTTAAGGAAGTTACCATGGCTTTTCCTCTCCAGGCCAAATGGTGATGGGTTCAGGTCTGCTAATATTACAAGAAATGAGGCCCCAAAAATCTAAAAATAGCTATAGTGAAAGAAAATCTATTGGCCACCAACCATTTGATCATGCATTCCAGCAGCACCCTTAAAAATAATTTTGACATATCACGGGTGTCCTGTCTTTCTCACAATCAAGGCAGTTACCAACTGTCATCATCAATTTGAGATCAAAGTTACCATAATGGGTCTCTGGAATGTTCCACCTAAAAGGTTAAAAGTTATTTTATCAAAATAAATCCAATTCAAAATAAAAATAATTAAGATTTATACCAGATCTGTATTCTGTTTCTTTCATGGCTGCCATGTAAAAATGGGGATAATTATATTTATCCATCTGAATAAAGCATTGTGAGATCCTGGGACGAAAGGTGTTAATGAAATGCAAAATGTTATATTTTTGTATAATAAAAACAGAAATGCTGCACACACTAAAGGTTAGGAAGATGTAGCAAGGTTCTCCTGAAGACCCACCATGTAGAACCCTGCAGGCAGATGTTGACTGATTCTTGCTGGCTCACTCTGGCAGTTGTAGATTATAAACTCCAGCCTGGATATAAGGGAGGTAGGAGGGGATTTTTGTTTGTTTGTTTGTTTGTTTGTTTAAAGGGGACTAGAACAGAGGGTCTCTTTGCAGACACTCTAGCAAAATATAGTTTAGGGTGAAGTTTGTTTTCCATGCTGTTATTCAATTACTACAAAAGGCAAAATATACAGGAGGGGGTCTAAAGTTTAGTCTAACACTGTTCTTACTCCTTTTGTCCCAAGTGGCTACCCCAAAATTTGGGATCTTATAGGTGATTCCAGTAGGGGGGAGAAAATGATGATGGAATCAGGTGCTTTTCTGATGCAATCTTGTTTATTAACAGTGTACAAAGTCTTGAACACAAGAGGAGTCAAACAAAGTTTCCTTGCTCACAGCTCCATGCCTCTTTCAGCCAGCTTCTGACCCCAAATCTCTCTCTAGGCTTCCTGCAGTACCACACACCGTGTTTGCCAGGCTTGTCTGGAGCTTTCTTCTCTTTCAGTTTCTCTGTGTTTCACTACTTGTCTCCAAACAATCCCAATTAAGCCCTTCCATTCACATAGTAAAAATTTGTGAGCAGCCTTGGATGTGCCTTACTTTTGTGTGGCTACCTACATAGTTTAATATAGCAATTTAGCTGTTTCTAATATCTGAAATGGTTACAGCCACCAGCTTCAACGAGGTTTAATCCAATCTGGAACAATACTGTGAGTCAGATTATGAGCTGTGAGTGAAGTGGGATTGCAGTTGTGCTATTTATGCCCTTCAAATCTTTGGATAGCAACATCAGCATAAAAATCAGGAGATTGGCTAAGCAAGTAAAGAACATGCAGATGAGATTGAAAGTCTCTTGCCATAATCAGTAGACATGAGCATTTTATAGCATTGATATATAGTATCTTTGTGGTCACAGGACACACAAACATGAATGAAAATTGGAAGTTGTTTAAGACGAGTTTACTAGATGACCAGAAAGCCATGATTCCATGATGAAAAAGAGAACAGCTTTGGATAAAAACCCATCCTGGTATAGTGAGGAAGTGAAGGCTGCAATTAGAAATAAGAAAAGCAATATAAAACAAATGGAAAAACGGAAATATGTACCAATCAATATGAATAAGAATTTGTGTTGTTGTTGAGTCAGAAAGATACATACTTGGATCTGAAACATTCAGGTTTATTAATTCAAACCAAAGCATACCCTGTGGTTACCTTTACTATTAAAGTAGGAAATAATAGCTATCCAGAAAAAGATAAGGATTGATTACCTTCCCCGGGGGGTACAGATGAGTCACACTGGATTTCTCCTGCAAACTCCACCCCTCTCTCACAATTTCTGATATATTATACACATCCACATTACATATTCATTAGTTCTCTTCCAATCACTATTACATATTATTAATATTAAGTATCTTATATAACTTATACAATAGACATGTATGAACACTGATTTGGAATAATTTATTACTGTCTCTGCTAATTTCACGTTATTATTCCCTTTTCTGATCAGTTTATTCCCATTTTATTTCACATTACAGTGCACATTTTGGCTGTGTCATTTTTGGCCTGTTTCTCTGCATAGGTTTTCCTGGGGCTTTCCAATCTCTTTCCACTTGCCTTTCTCCCTAATTGCATTTGGCAAAACAATTTGTAGATATGCTATTGTTCAATTTAACCACATCCTGTTTTAAAAACATTAACTTCTCTCCCACACAGCTGTTATAAACAAATTGTCAACAATAACACGGTCACTTAATGCAGCATTTCATTGTCAAGCAAAATGAGCCTTTACTGTCCAATCCTATGCATCAGACATGGCTATTTTGGCAATCTTCAACATAGTGTAGAAAACTGAGGAGGGAAGCTAAAGACATGGGGTAGGGGAATTCTGTGACTGGCAGGGCTAAGGACAGTAAGAGTTTTTTAAATATATCATGAACAAAAAAATCCTAGCAATGGTATAGGCTCCTTACTAGATGGACATGGTAAAATTGTTAATAAGACACAGAAAATGCAAAAGTGTTCAATACATATTTTTGCAATGTATTTGGAAAGAATCACAATTATGTATTCATATCCTATGAGGATGATGAACTACTTTTTAATTAATTAGTAACTCTTGTAATACTGGGAAATTCTGGAAGACTGAAAGAGTGCTAATGTTTTGCCAATATTTAAAAAGAGTAAGCGTGATGACCTGGATAATGATAGATCAGTTAGCCTGACATCAATCTCAGATAGAATAATGGAAAAGCTGATACAGGATTCAATAAAGAATTAACAAATCAATAATAAGTTGTTTTGTTAATTAGTAAGGTATTTACTAATGCTGCATGGTATCACTTTAAAGTGAAAAATGGAACAAAGGCCAGGCTTTGAAGACTTTCATTCACGGAGACTGCCATTTATTTAAAAAAAATATTTTGTTTGAAAAATTCTTTATTTAAGCATAGTCATCATACACTGCCAGAGGCCAGGGTTCCAACAGGAAGATTTTTCCAAGATGAGTAGCTCTTGGTAACTAAGTTGGTTAGGGGTATTCACTTTAACAAAAGAGTGTAATGGAACAGTGGACACAGTTCCATCATTTAAAAAACTCAGCAGATTCAGCTCCTCTACGACCCATCATTTGTGGTAGCCATGAAACCCCATCACACTACCATTTTGGATTTGCTCTAGAGAAGTAGTAAGTCCCCATGGTAGTTTCCAAAGCTTTTGAAAGCAATTGATAGCAAAGCTTTTAAAGGGTAATTCTAATCTAAAAATGACTGTAAAAAATTTATCATGGAATTCCATGTTTATTGCAAAGGATTTCCATAGGAAATGTGTTCACTCGGAGGTTGTTTTTTATAACTGCAAGCCCTGAAAACATAATCTAGGAATGAAGAGTAAAATTGAAGTATTTCTTTCTCTTAATAATGGCTCTGTAGGGAAAACGAAACCTAAATTCTACCTATGTTTACAGGCTATGTCCTCCTGTGCAGACTCACTATCTGTAATAGTTTTGCACACATGTAACCTAATTAGATTAGTAAACAATGACGTTGATAGTAGACTAGAATTTTATCACTAAAATAAGTTCCATTTTGCTCATTACTTTTATAATTGTATGTCTGTGTCAGCTATTCCCAAATGCCAGTTTGCCTTGCTGCTGTTATGGGCCTATGGGGTTATTTTAAATTGTGTTTCAATATTTAGTAACTTTCAACCCTTGACTAATAATTAAGGGTAGGTCTACACTGCAATTAGACACCTGCAGCTGGCCTGTGCCAGCTGACTCAGGCTAAGGGGCCATTTAATTGCAGTGTAGATGTTCAGGGTTGGGCAGCAGTCTGGGCTCTAGGACCCTGAAGGTGGGAGGGTCTCAGAGCTCAGGCTGCAGCCTGAGTCCAAATTTCTACACCACAATTAAACAGCCCTTGGCCCAAGCCTGTGAGCCCAAGTCAGCTGGCACAGACCACTTGAAGTGGTTTCCATCATATACACAATTTAGAGTTTGGTTCAATGTCTC
Source organism: Platysternon megacephalum (assembly GCA_003942145.1). NCBI lineage: Eukaryota > Metazoa > Chordata > Testudines > Platysternidae > Platysternon > Platysternon megacephalum. Next base: position 1,905,749 of record QXTE01000155.1, read on the forward strand.
TCAGTATCCCCACTATACTAACTGTTCCAGCATCCCAGCAGCCCCCCATCTGCTCCCCCCAGTGCCTCCCGCCCACTGGCAGCCCCCCATCAGCTCCCCGCAGTGCCTTCCGCCTGCCGGCGCACCCCGCAGATCAGCACCTCCCCCTAGTCCCTCCCCGTGCCTCCTGCCCGCCACGAACAGCTGTTTCGCGGCGTGCAGGAGGCTGGAAGGGAGGGTGGAGGAGTGAGGATGCGGCGTGCTCGGGGGAGGGGGTGGGACTGGGCAGGAAGAGGTGGGGCATGTGGGGTGGGAAGAGGCTGGGCAGGAGTGGAGTGGGGGCAGGAAGAGGCGGGGTGGGGTGGGGCCTTGGGGAAGAGGTGGGGGTGGGGCCTGGGGCGGAGCCAGGGATTGAGCACCCCCGGCCATAGGCACCGACTCTGTGGGTGCTCTGGGACTGGAGCACCAACAGGGAAAAATTAGTGAGTGCTCTGCATCCACCAGCAGCCAAGCTTCCCTCCCCCCTGACCCCCTCCTCCTCCCCCCCGAGCGTGCGGCGTCCCCGCTCCTCTGCCTACCTCCCAGCATTTCCCACCCAGCCACCACCAAACAGCTGTTTGGCAGCCTTAGCATGCTCCAGGAGTGGGGGGGGGGAGGAGCAGGAACATGGCACGCTCAGGGGAGGAGGCGGGGAAGAGGTGGGGCTGGGGCAGGGATTTGGGGAAGGAGTTGGAATATTGGCAGGGAGGGGGCGGAGTTGGGGCGGGGACTTTGGGGAAAGGGTTGGAATGGGGGGTGGGAAGGGGGGTGGCCTCCTGGAAGGGGGGGAGTGGGGGTGGGCCGGGGGCAGAGTGTGGGTCAAGCACCCACAGGAAAGAGAGGAAGTCGGTCCCTATGCTCCCAGCAGTTTGAAAAGTCGGTGCCTGTGCTTCTGTTAATGAAAATCTCTAGAAACAGTAGTTCTTCTTTGCAACAAGAGCACAGCTTCACATGCCCGCTGATTGCATTCACTCTTGCTCTTTACTTCAGCTATTTCCTTTTACATTCTGTCTCTGAAATTCTGTATGCTAGTGTAACTTATGTGCCTAATAGGGAGATATCTCTTTGAGAGATTTATGGGGGTGCTGGGTAGGAGTGAACTGTTTCTAGGTCATTGTTGCTAGGCAGATTTAGCACTCCACATCCAGAAGTTTCTGGAACTGGGTGTGGTAGGTTTGGGTATGCTCCAATAGGTTCCCAGTTTCTGGGGTCAGACTCCATGAGGGCAAGCAGTCAGGGCTGCTGCTTTGCAGAAGGCAATGTGACCTGTGTGAGTTGGGAGAAGCTGAGGTCAGGAGCAGAAAGCAGGCTGTTGTCCCTAACTCTGAAGCATTTTGCAGCAGGTTAGTGATATTGTTAATCCTCCAACAGGGTAGCATGGGCAATGTTAATTATAGAAAGGTCAAATTGGGAGGAAACATTAATTTCTTTTATTTTAATTATATACTTTGAATGTTGTTTGATTTTTAGCCAAATTGGTTAAGTTAAATTGTCTCAACTAGTATGATTCACTAACTTTTCTTTAAATGTGATGATGAGGGAGGAGTCATTTATATTTTTTACTATTCTCAATTTTGCATTTTCTTTTATCAGTTTTTTTTTAATCTGTATACTTAAGTGAGTGGTTGGTTAATCAGCTGACTGGCTAACAGTGATTTCAGCACAGGAAGAGTAAGAGTCTGCATGCATTCCTACTGAAGATTCTTACAAGCAAATGGAAGGAAGATGTTGCTTTTGACTCAGCAGACTATAGAGTTGGTGATCAAAGATTCTAACTGAGATCTTAAGAGTTATAAAGTTGGTACAAGTTCCTTTGAGGACTTGAATGTGGGGAGGTTGACCCTGTGCAAGCTTTGCTGAAAATCCTTAGAGACTGAACTCTGGGTCTCCAGCTGCTTTTCTATGGGAGTTGGGGTTTATTAGGCACTTGAGAAGGGCAATGACATGAATTCTAGCCCACCCAAAGTTTATACTAGCCGCATATGTACTTAGGCCTTTCACTCTTGAGCATTGCACTGACTTTTCAAAGTATGCTGTACACCACATGTCAGCTACATATGATTTGGAAGAATGATCTACACCTGAAATGTATATTTCTGTAAACCGCCTCAGAAATCTCTGTTGTTGGCTGTGCACTTGCTTATACCTGATCTAGCAGTTTTTGATCAGGTTCTGTTCTTACAGAGGTTCTGTACATGTACTGGTGCAAATGATCACATACAAAAACTGTTGCCAGGACCTTCTCCTTTTCTCCATGCAAACAATTTTGGTGTGATGCTGAGAGACTTCTGGATGTAGGTGCCCATGGAACTTCTTGAAGTAGATGAGCTCCTTTAAATATATGTAGTCAGTGTTAGGTTTTGGTTTCCCAGTGTCATAGAATTGCAGCATGATAATTATGGAATGGAGGTAACTGCTCCATAGTTAATGTTGAGGCTAACATTTCCCTGTACATTGAGGTTTTTAACCCCTTTTTAACTGTTCCATAAGGAATAAGCCTGATTTTTAACCCTCCCTCCCCCCATACACATTCTCCCTCTCTAAAAATAAACTGATCTCTCTTAAATTTCATATGAGAGTTCTGGGAGAAAAAAATCACAAAATAATATTTTGTGAAGTTATGGTGGTTAGAAAAAGTGCTAGTTGTTTCCTGGCTCATCTTCTCTCCAAAATAGCTTGAACTACAAGCTCCAGATTTGTTTTATTGTGTGGGCTTGCTGAAACGAAGTGCACTGTGGTGTTTTTGAGGGATTAGTGAGGAATTACAATTATATACAATATTGAACCACATGGGGCATCTGAATGAACCAAGACCACATTGTCTCAAAAACCAACAATTCTCTAATGCAGCGTGAGCCCTCACACAGAAGCAGATGCCTCCTCTAGGGCTGGCCACAGGTGGCACCACACCCCAAAAACCAGTTTCAATTTCCACTCCCTCAGCCTCTCTCAAACCACAATCACCTGCAACTCATCTAGTATGTAAGGAGAACCCCACTAAAACATAAAGCTTTTGATGTAGTGAGTATATATACCCTATGCTAAGTTCTTGCCTCCACTAAGAAACAAAGGTGTGCTTTATTCGAGTTAGCTAACTCAAGATAAAATCCTAGTGAGTTTGTAATTTCCTCATAAATCAGCAGGTCAAGTTAAAGATTAAGATAGCTAATTTGAGGTAAAATTCTATTGGCTAACTTGAATTATGAACGCACACTTTTTTTTTTTCTAGTGACGACGAGCTCTGAAGTAGGAAGTCATAGCTCACTAGAACAGGAATATAAGGAGGGATATTCAAGAAGGAACTCATGCTTTCTTATAACTAGGAAGCCACTAGGCCTAGATTTAGGCAATACAGAAGATTAGGGAAATTGACCATGTTGGCAATATGGTTTACATGGCTTTGTAAATTAGAATCCTTTTTTTCCCACCTGAATCATAGAATCATAGAAGATTAGGGTTGGAAGAGACCTCAGAAGGTCATCTAGCCCAATCCCCTGCTCCAAGCAGGACCAACACCAACAAAAACATCCCTGCCAGGGCTTTGTCAAGCTGGGCCTTAAAAACCTCTAAGGATGGAGATTCCACCACCTCCCTAGGTAACCCATTCCAGTGCTTCACCACCCTCCTAGTGAAATAGTGTTTCCTAATATCCAACCTAGACCTCCCCCACTGCAACTTGAGACCATTGCTTCTTGTTCTGTCATCTGCCACCACTGAGAACAGCCGAGCTCCATCCTCTTTGGAACCCCCCTTCAGGTAGTTGAAGGCTGCTATCAAATCCCCCCCTCACTCTTCTCTTCTGCAGACTAAATAAGACCAGTTCCCTCAGGCTCTTCTCGTAAGTCATGTGCCCCAGCCCCCTAAATATTTTTGTTGCCCTCCGCTGGACTTTCTTCAATTTGTCCACATCCTTCTGCCGAAAAGAGGGGAATAATCACTTCCCTCGATCTGCTGGCAATGCTCCTACTAATGCAGCCCAATATGCCGTTAGCCTTCTTGGCAACAAGGGCACACTGTTGACTCATATCCAGCTTCTCATCCACTGTAATCCCCAGGTCCTTTTCTGAAGAACTGCTCCTTAGCCAGGTGGTCCCCAGCCTGTAGCAGTGCATGGAATTCTTCCGTCCTAAGTACAAGACTCTGCACTTGTCCTTGTTGAACCTCATCAGATTTCTTTTGGCCCAATTCTCCAATCTGTCTAGGTCACTCTGGACCCTATCCCTACCCTCTAGCATATCTACCTCTTTCCCCATCTTAGTGTCATCTGCGAACTTGCTGAGGGTGCAATCCATCCCATCATCCAGATCATTAATGAAGATTTTGAACAAAACCGGCCCCAGGGGCACTGCACTTTATACCGGCTGCCAACTAGACATGGAGCCATTGATCACTATCCATTGAGCCCGACGATCCAGCCAGCTTTCTATCCACCTTATAGTCCATTCATCCAGTCCATACTTCTTTAACTTGCCGGCAAGAATACAGTGGGAGACCGTATCAAAAGCTTTGCTAGAGTCAAGGAATAACATGTCCACTGGTTTCCCCTCATCCACAGAGCCAGCTATCTCATCATAGAAGGCAATTAGGTTAGTCAGGCATGACCAGGACCTCCCCTGATCGCCACAAGTTTTCAAAGATAATGGGCAATGGCTCCGAAATCACATGAGCCAACTCCCTCAGCACCCTGGGATGCATTAGATCCAGACCCATGGACTTGTGCATGTCCAGCTTTTCTAAATAACCTGGTTGAAGTAAGACATTTTTCTCTTTTGGGGGGTATGGCCAAGAAAAAAAGCAGTGTTACCGATTTCAAGATCTCATGATTGAACCATGAATCTCATGTTTTTTAGTGTTTTTTCATAACCCCCCCGCCCACCTCCCACCCCGCCCCAGCTGATGGAATCATAATATTGCATGAAAAATCTCAGCTTGTATTTAAAAAGTAAGTTCTTAGCCCTCATGGTTTTAGAGAAAAGCTTAAAATTTGAATTGGGTACCCCCGTGGTTCTCAAACTTGTTCCGCCGCTTGTGCAGGGAAAGCCTCTGGCGGGCCGGGCCGGTTTGTTTACCTGCCACGTCCGCAGGTTCGGCCGATCACGGCTCCCAGTGCCCGCGGTTTGCTGCTCCAGGACAATGCGAGCTGCTGGAAGCGGCAGCCAGTATGTCCCTCGGCCCGCGCCTCTTCCAGCAGCTCCCATTGGAACAAGTTTGGGAACCACTGGGGTACACCATAAAAGGCTCAGAACTAGAAGGCAAAACAAAAAGAACACAACAATTAAAAAAATAGAGTTTGGCTTAAAAATCATGTTATTTTCTACTTGGTGGTGTTGGCAATATTGTTGCTTTACACTGGTGGGATACAATATTTGTATATCTTCTCTTCCCTTTCCTATGATCCGGGCTTCACTTGTACAAAGCTGTTTTCATACATACCGTATATGGAGCAACATTTGAAATAACTTTGTGGGCTGTAGCCAGCAGCAGTACTTCAGAGCAAACCCTCCCTCAGGATGCCCTAAAGCATGGCAAGGTGATGTAGAACCAGCCCTTTAGAATCAGGCAGCCATAAACCAGCTTCTCTTCAGCTTCCCACTCTACTGAGCCCAGCAGACAATGTAGATCTTTGCCCTTACCACCTCTGGTCATTAAAGAGCTCAATGAAATTTTTATTTTATTGATGTCTTAGACAAAATAAACCCATATCTCACTTTTCCATGAAGTTCTAATTGGAATATGGTAATCTTCCATTCTTGTTCTAATTTGCTGTGTTTCAATTCTGTAGGCTGAGTAATATGAGAGATGTTACTGGGTGGGAAATATAAAAATGTTTTTCTCTGTGTAGAAACACTTTACATTCCACACACACTGATGTCTGTTAATAAAATGTCTTAGTGGTCAGTTTAATCATATGTCTTTTCCTTCATCTTTAATTCAGTCAAACTAATCAATAACCTTTCTTGGAACTTAATATTCAGTTAAACACGCACACTTATCCATCATTGTGGTGATCCTAAGCCACGGTTTTAGTAGCTTACAATAGGTTTTACAGTTCTGCTTCATCATTTCTGAAGCAATTCAGTCTTTTGGAGGTTCTAGTATGAATATTGTAAAAACTTTGTCTTTCCTCTCCTGTCATGCTGATGAACAGAAAAGGAATTTCTTGGTCATTTTTCTTCTTTGTTGGTAACATTATAAAGCAGTTCAAACTTCTGACATTTCTTCCTTTTTACCTCCAGTTTAAATGCTCAAGAAGGGTGTAGCGGGGTGATCACCCCGCTCCGGCCCTGGAAAGGTACAAGCAGCCCTGGGGAGGGCTGCAGTGGTAAAAGCAGCCCTGGAGAGGGCTGCAGCTCTGAAAGCTGGGCTGATTGGGAAAGCAGCCACAGCTGCAGCTGGCTTAATAAGGGCCCAGCTGGCCCTTATAAGAGGGCAGTGGGCCAGAAGCAAGCAGTCTCCCTCTAGCTGAGGAGGGAGATGGACCTAGCTGCCTGAGTGCTAAAGGGTACTGGAGTGAAGCAGGGCTGGAAAAGGCCAGAGGAGCTGGGGAGCTCTGGACTAGCAACTCCCCAGGCTGCAGGGCCTTGTACAAGGCCCATGGAGGTACTGAGTTGCAGGGAAAGGCAGCAGGTCAAAACCTTCCTTGCCTATGATGAGTGGCTTTTACACTGCAGTCTGCCACAGTGAACAGGGGCTAGATGGTGACTGGCAGTAGCCCACAACTGAGGCAAGGTGGGGATAGAGGGTTGGGGGTTCCCCTGGGTGGGGAGACCCTGAGACTGTGGGGGTATTGCCAGGGGGCAGCACCCCAAAGACAAGGGGCACCGGGTCCTGGGAGGGACACGGTGTCCTGCGGCAGCGGGACACCAGCCTGCAGAGGGTGCTCTGTGTTGGAAAGAGCTAATTCCCTGAGATGACCAGCAGGAGGCGCCGCAGGGGTGAGTCACGCCCTGTTACAAAGGGGTTCAGGTGTACAGAGTAAAAATGTTTTTCATCTTTTTTTTTGTGAAACTATGTAATATTTAATTACTACCCAGTGTGCACTCACTTATGCTGTGAACTTTTAAACACCTTTAATTAAGCTTACACTAATTGTGCTTAGTCAATGGGTGTCCTGCATCAACAGGGGCACACAGGAGCAGACTGTGTTCAGGAATCAGGACAGAGAGACAAAGGGTCAGAAACATAAGCAGCGCATGAGTCTTTTGTTTGGGAAGGCTATGCCGTAGTTTTGCCTTGTACAGTAACTCCTGACTTAAAGTCGTCCCGGTTAATGTTGTTTTGTTATGTTGCTGATCAATTAGAGAACATGCTCATTTAAAGTTGTGCAATGCTCCCTTCTAACACGGTTTGGCAGCCGCCTGCTTTGTCCACTGTTTGCAGGAAGAGCAGCCCTTGGAGCTAGCTCGTGGGGGGCTTGGAACCAGGGTGGACCGGCAGCCCCCCTATCAGCTCCCTGAGTTCCCTGTGCTGCAGCCGCCCAGCAGGCTACCAATTGCCAGCAGTTCAGCTGTCCCTCCCTGCCACTGCCATGTGCTGCTCCTGCCCTCTGCCTTGGAGCTGCTTCCTGGAGCCTCCTGCTTGCTGTGCGGGGAGGGGGGAAGAGGAGGGGCTAATGTCAGGGTGTCACCCTGCTCCTGCACTCCGCTTACCCCATCTTCCATAGAGCAGGGGGGACACATGACAGGGCTCAGGACGGCGGGAGCTCCCTGGCAGCAGCTGCTGTCTCAACTTGCTGATCTAATTAACAAGGCAATGTACTTAGAGTGGGGTCAGCGTATTTAAAGGGGCAATGTGCATCTCTCACACATGTGGTGTGTGTCTCTGTCTCTGTCTGCCATGCTGTCTCCCCTTCCTCCATTCGTGCTGCCTTGTAGAGTGTGAGGCTACATTAACAACAATGAGTTAACCCTTGAGGGCCCAGCCAATTGCTAGTTCATCATTTAGCAGTAAGGCATTCCCTGGGAAATATCCCACCCTCTGACTTCACCACCTCAACCAAGCTTCACAATCATCATCGCTGTGTACCTGGAACCTAATCCCCTCTATTTACATTAATTCTTATGGGGAAATTGGATTCGCTTAACGTTGTTTCGCTTAAAGTCACATTTTTCAGGAACATAACTACAAAGTTAAGCAAGGAGTTACTGTATTTACTAAACCAAACCCTATACAGGAAGACTCATGCGCATAATAGGGATTTGGTATTCCTACTTAACCCGCTGTGTTCCTGGCGACCCCTTCTGCGGCGGGGACTGCGGAGGTGAGCACTGACCCAGTGCCAAGCTGGGCTTTCTACCTGAAAAGCTGATGCTGCAGATATAAAACTGCGTTGCTCTGACATCAGCACATCAGGAGGAGAAGTTCTACAGGTGGGCCAGCCAGTAAAAGGCAGAAGCTGTAGCATCCACCCCCACGAGAGAGAGTCCTTTCCAGCCCTGGAACAGTGGAGTCTGGGGAACACTCAGTGGCTTATTCCCTAGCCCCCACTCTCTGTGGATTTACATACTGCCCCTGTGTGTGTGTGTGTGTGTGTGTGTATGTGTACAGATTCCAAAGGAAAGAGGTGGAAACCTCACCCCCTCTCCACCCAATGAAATAGACAGCAAGCTCAGACTCATTGTGATCTGTGGTCTGAATCATCTGGACACATTTTGTGCTAAAGCAGCTGGATGTGCTATCAGTATAAAGAGAGACACTTGCGCATATTTGTTTTCTTGGTTTTTATCGAAAAATAAAACCCTCTGGGGTTTGTTCTCCTGAGCATTTATGCAGGTGAGTGACTGAGAAAGCGAAATTCCCCACAGCCTGCCCCAGGCATGCCCTGGTTCATCCTCTCCCCCCGGCCTGACTCTGAGTCTCCCTTGCTACTCTATTGAATGCGAATGGAAGGGACATGTATAGGAACCAGACACCAACTAAAAAAGCAGAGGCATGCAAATGCCATGGGCGATTTAAGTGGCACCAAATCAAAACAAGGGGAAAGTGAAGTAGGGACGCTAGAATAAGCAATGTTGTATCTCGGTCTTTCTCATTAAACTTTATTTCCTACTTACCCAGGTAGGTGACGCTACACTTCAGCAATCACTGAAGCAGCAAGTCCCTATTTGGAAATAGACACATGTACGAAGAAGTAATAGATTTATTTTCCTAACTCTCTCCCACCCTTGCCTCCTACGTTCTCTTTCTCTGAGTGTCCATTTCCCCAAGAAACACACACATGCTGTTGAAAACATGCATTCAGATCACTGAAAGAGGCAGAAAAAATGTCCAGCACTAGGGAACGGACCAGCGAAAGCCTGAGATCTCTAGCTCAGTCCCCGTTTCCTCCATGGAGTTTTATTCTGTTATAGTCACTGCAACTCATCTGGCTCACAGAAGCACCAGCCAACAGAAAAAGTATGAATCTATGCAAAATGAGTCGTTTGACTAACATGATTCCACAAAATGCTGTCACCTGTGCACTCACTGGCTCTAAAATAAAAGGAAGAACAACAATTTGCTTAACAATTGATCAGTGAAGAGTCAGAAAGTGATGGTGGTGCAAAGGAGGAGGCAATCACTGGAGATCATTTGTTAGGGAGAGCAACACTGTGGTGTGTATCAAGGATGAGAGGAAGATACCACCTCCCTCCCCTCCCACTACTACTCTATTTCTAGTGAGGCTGTAAATCAGAATGATGGACAAAAATAAATGCTGTAAACTGGATTCATTCCCTGTGTCTTTTTTAAGTGTTGTATTGTATAATTTATAGCACAAAAGGCTCTGAAGTCACTTAACAATAGTACATGTTTATCTCTGTTAGGCAATATGGTTTAACAGCACTATTAACGTGTAAGCCGACTCTTAAACACCATGGTAGGGTTAAAATACCTGTTAACCTTTCCTACAGTACACCACATTTCTCCACAAGTTTACACCAATTTAAATTATCTGTATTGTTTCATATGTAAACATGTAGGCGCATATACATCATGACATTATATTTGTATAATAATTACAATGAATGCTGCTTATTATATTTAATAAGGCAGCAAAGTGCAAATAATATCTTACTAATAATAAAAATAAAACCAACTGCAGTCTTTCCTTAAACATCAGTGAAGTAAAATCCGGCGACTGGACTTCGCACCATAGGTGTTAGTGATGTGCTCAGAATTAATGGGTCTGGTAAGGTCTCTTTCAGTGTGTAGTAAACACCAAGCTGACAGTCCCTCTTGACCCATTGTGGATCTCATCCAGTTTCGTACCCGTCACATGGCAGAAAATTACCTCTCACGGGTAGCTGTGCTGACAGGTAAGGTAAGGGCCAATTTCAAAAGTTTTGTAAAATTTGGATAAAATGTTGTTGAAGCAACTGCCTTCAGCCTCTCCAGAGTGATACCTGGCAAACCCATTTTAATCAAATGCATCTCTGTGTGAGCAAGTGTTGAATTGATTGAAAGGGCACTTGCATATTGACTGAGCAGTCCATCAATGCCCTCATTTCACATTGTAGCACTGCATCTACACTTTTAGCTATTTCCATTGACTGGGATGAAACCCTGCGATTACATTCACCTAACAATATGTCCAACACAGGAAAATACAGCTGTGTGCCCCATTTTGCTTTAGTGCTCTCATTTTTACCTGGCTGATACGTTCATTGTCCGAATGTGCTTGTAACAACTGAACAGGGAAGGGACCCCGAGCTCTTCTCTCCCCCCTCCCCCCCCGCCCCCCCGTGGTTGTTTGTGAGCATACTTTTCATCTGTGGCAGGGTTCACAGGGACATCATGCAGCTCACAGAACTTTTGGGCTTCCTCCCAAACATCCTCCCACTTACCACTGTGGTTCGCATATTCTCTAATGCTTTGACAGTTCTCTGCAGGACACTTGAGGCCTGAAAAAGTGTCATGTCTTGTGTCTGCAGTACTTTGCATGCTACATAAATCATAGTAAGAACATGGTAAAAAATGATCAAGCGCACACACCTATTTTCTGCACATTCTTCAACAAACCTGATGCTTCAATAAATCTTCAGTAGGGAGGCTCTGACAGTCCAAACAAACTGATAAGTGCTCTCATGGGCATGCTGTAAAAAAAACTCCATCTTGTGTCACTTAAACTAGACAATTCCAGTTTCACTCCAAGCGTCTTGTATGCCTCTAAGTAAGCATAGTGTGTGCCAGGCTGGGGGGGGGGAGAAGGTTTACAAACCCTCTAGAGCGTGTTTTAAAAAAAAAAAAAAATCCGGTTGCTCTCTGATTTTCTTTGCAGGCCTCAACTAAAACCAATTTCAATTTATGAGGCATTGTGTATGTATATATGTGTGTGTGTGTGTGTATATATATATATATACACACACACACACACATAAAAATATATAGCAGTAGAGTCTTGTGGCATTTTTTGACCTGCCATAACAGTTGCCCCATCATAACACTGTGCTATGACCAGCATGTTTGCAATCCCCAATGCTTATAAGAACTGCTTATGGATGGCATCAGCATCCCCTCACTCAGAGCAGTCAAAAAATCCTAGAAATCATTCTTTTATTTCCAGATTTTCTGTGTATCTCACAGTTATTTCTTGTTTAAAACTGTGTGTTTTGTCAACAAGAACAGTAAAAAAACCCATTCTCCTGAACTTTCTGAATATTTCTTTTCACAATAGCAGCAGCAATTTGTAAAAGCTTGTTTTGAGTTGCATGGCTTGTGAGATTGAAAGAACCCCTCTTTTTTTGGCGAATATTTCATCCTTTAAAAACAAATTGCATAATTCTAGAAAGCTTCCACGGTTTGCTGATTCTTCTCTCTCATCATGTCCCCGCAATGCAATTCCTTGTTTAGCCAGGTAAAGCAGTAAATCGGTGACTTATGCAGAATATTCTCTGTTTTCATGTAACACCTGTGACGGGCTGGATCACAGAAACCCCCTTGGAAGCTGCCACCTGATGTGCCGAGACTACTTCTATCCCTGTTTTCCCTGCCAGCTCAGGACTCCAGCACCCTGTCTTGCTGAGCCAGACACACCCTTCTGCTCCAACACAGATACCAGCCCCAAAGCTGCAGGCTTACCTGAAAACAGCTCACAGAAGTGTGCTTGTCTTTAACACTCAGATGCCCAACTCCCAATGGGGTCTAAACCCAAATAAATCCGTTTTACCCTGTATAAAGCTTATACAGGGTAATCTCATAAATTGTTCGCCCTCTCTAACACTGATAGAGAGATATGCACAGTTGTCTGCTCCCCCAGGTATTAATACATACTCTGAGTTAATAAACAAAAAGAAAGTGATTTTATTAAATACAGAAAGTGGGATTTAAGTGGTTCCAAGTAGTAACAGACCAAAGTAAGTTACCAAACAAAATAAAATAAAATGCGCAAATCTATGGCTAATCAAACTAAATACAGATAATCTCACCCTCAGAGATGCTTCAGTAAGTTTTTTTCCTCAGACTGAACACCTTCCAGGCCTGGGCACAATTCTTTCCCCTGGTACAGCTCTTGTTTCAGCTTAGGTGGTAGCTAGGGGATTCTTCATGATGGCTCTTCCTCCCTTTGTTCTGTTCCACCCCCTTTATATATCTTTTGCATAAGGCGGGAACCCTTTGTCCCTCTGGGTTTCCACCCCCCCTCACTGGAAAAGCACCAGGTTAAAGATGGATTCCAGTTCAGGTGACATGACCACATGTCACTGCAAGACTTCATTACCCACTTGCCAGCACACACATACACAGGAAGACTCACAGGTAAAAAACAGCCAGCTGCAGCCAAGGGTCCTGGTTAATGGGAGTCATCAAGATTCCAAACCACCATTAATGGCCCACACTTTGCATAATTACTATAGGCCCTCAGAGTTATATTTTATATTTCTAGTTTTAGATACAAGAGTGGTACATTTATACAAATAGGATGATCACACTCAGTAGATTATAAGCTTTGTAATGATACCTTACAAGAGACCTTTTGCATGAAGCATATTCCAGCTACATTATATTCACTTATCATATTTTTATAAAACCATATAGACTGCACAATGTCACAACACGATCTTGTGAAAATTTGATAACTATGCCACTATGTAGTCCACTTCTTTCAACTGTTTGAAAAAAAAATGCCACCTTTCAGAACACTGCTTGTATATGGTAGATTCTACATGTTTCTGAAGCTTTTTTCCTATATTTTTCCAGTCCCTTACTTCATTTTCGGTGAACACAGGATCTTTTGAACCACTGGAAAACTGTCTGCAAGGAAAACAGAAAACTATATCTGCCTGTTTACTGTACTCTAAAAATGAAAATGTCTTGTAATCTGATGTAAATGAATGATTCTGCTAACCAAAAGCAGCTTTTGGATACTCAGGTAAACAAGGCTGTGACAGCCTGGTTGCAGTTGTACCATGGTTTGAAACAGGAGATTTAGTGAGGTTGTTGCTGTCAGAAACCACAGTACTCTTTGGCAGGAAGAACGCTTGTTAAATCAGCCTATCAGGGCCTAATATTTCACTGCAGAAGGCAGTCAATGAAGATTCTGAATCTCAGTTGCTTATTTCCTTGTCTGGAATGTCATTACAATCTCTACATTTATTCCTGATATACCTATGGTTTCCATATGCAATTTTTTTCTGAACTGGGCTTTCTAGAGCCCACGCCAATTTTTTTTCGTATATCCATGTTCTCGACTCAGAGATGATACTTCCATGTACATTTGACATGTCAGGCATGGTACAAGCGCAATAAGGTTGGTATTCCAGCTACCGTATGTGCACAGTAGGGTAAGCTTGATGAAATTTACAAAGTGTGCCCCAAAGGAGCAACGTGTGTTTGCTATTGAAAGGTAGGGTCTGGACACAAGTGCATTGTCTTTGCCCCCCATGCTCAAGATTTGGGATCTGACGGGGGGCACGAGTTTGAAGGAGGAAGAGATGGTTTTATATGGTCTGTCTAAACACTGCGTGAGAATCCCGAGGGTAGGGCAGGGAGAGTATGCAGAGCCCACAAAGCCTAAATGTCAGGACCGGAGAGACAAAGACAACAGTGTTTGCAGTTTCTCTATTTTGGAGGAGGAGGAAGGACGCTGGGCAGATTGTAGAGTGCAGGTGAGAGAGAAGGAAGGATGGGGAAGAGATGGGGATAGCCGCTGGAATCTGAAGAATGACGGTTTGTGAGCTAAGGGAAAAGAGAAGAAACCTGGAAAATAGTTATTTGCATCAGGGAAAAGGAAAAAGGAGTCATTTTTTTGGGCTGTGAAGTAACTTGAGCTGCATCAAGCCAATCCAGGGAGAGCGGGAGGCGAAGGAGGGAAGGACAAGGCTGCCACTCTGGGAGTTGCCTTCATTTTATTGAAACAAATCAGTGCTTAATAGTGACAGGAGAGGGTGGGGACTGGGGTGGGGCAGGGTAGGGTAGGGTGGGGTGGGCTTTCAAAGAAGAAAAGTGTGAGGCCAGTGGGTGGGGAGAAGCATAAGTGATGAGAAAGCAAAGGGCAAGGCTCGGGGAAGCTTCTAATACTGCTGCTGCTGGGCTCTGCCAGGAGGCTCGCTGCGGTTGCTATTCCTGTGGGTGGATGGGATTAAAGAGCCTCAAGTGCCTGGCAACCTCACGGGGGTGGCTGCTGCTGCTTCTTCTGCCTGGACCATGGAGACTTTATATGGCACTAGCCCAAGTGATACCTGAAGCAGCAGCAGCAGAGCCACCGCCACCCCTATGCTGAGAAAAAGAGACTGAACTTAGCCCCTACCTCTGCCAAACCCTTTCTCAAGGACCTCCGTGCCCGGGCATCCTCCACCAAGCCCCCGCCTGTACCTGCCAAATCTCCCCAGCCTGTCAGGCAAGTCACAGCAGCTGGGCCCCTGTTGTAACTAATTGGCCGGTATGGCTCCTGATCACCCAGAGCAGCCTCTCCGAGTGCAGCGGCTCCCAGGGCACAAAGGTGGCAGGCTGGCAGCAGCCAGAGTGGGTGGCCATGCGGGCAGCACCAAAGCCTCTCTCTGTAGCAAGAAGGCAACTTTACTCATGTGCAGGAGGTGGCAAGGCCAGGGGCAGGCAGCAGGCCAGGGCAGAACCAGGCCACCTGGCCGGCAAAGACAGGAAGGGGAAGAGAAGTTCTCTCCCAGCAGCAGGGAGAGTAGCAGAAAAGCGAAAAACAATGCAAATGATGAGCCTCCAAAGGAAGGTGACCCATGTCAGGCATTTGCCCCCTGCATGCCCAGTCTTTTTTCCCCCCTGATGATTCAGGTAAATTATTTTAGGGAGGCTTAGCCTCCCAGTCCTCTTATACATGCCGCCTATGATCAGAAAGAAGCTGCTTTCTGGCTATGGTGATATCTTACCTGGGCTTCTGGCAAGAAGAATGGCTTGTGTACAATTTTACTTTGTTTTTTTGCCATCTCTTTTCAAACTAAGGAGGATTTGTGAATAAAATTGAATTAGGAGAAAACACCATGAGTCTATTATCAGTTTATCTTTCAGAGGGGAACTGACCCAAATCTGCTACCTCTCGGCAAAGGTTAACATTATTTATTAATAATGATTATGTAAATGGTGCAATCCTTACATTATGTGATTAACAGACAAATATCAAAACAGGGTCCCCCACCTGAAGAGCTTACAAGTTACATATTAAACTGGGAAAAAAAAGAATTCTCATTTTTAGGACATATTCCAGGTGGTTAAACTTACTGACCATCCGAGCTGCATACAACAATCTTCAGAAGTTCGAGAGCCAGGGTGCACCTGCCGAGGCTCAGGGCTTCAGCCCCACTCCTGCTGAAGCCCTGAGCCCTGGGGTGCACGCCATGGGGCTGAAGCCCTGAGACCCACCTCCCCCCTGGGCAGAAGCCAGAAGTGATGCATGGGGTCACATATCCCCCCAGATTTTTGCCAGGCTTTGCTGGCCCCACTTGGTCACATGATGCAGCAGAGGCAAGAGCTGAGAGCTGAAGGGAGAGCCACTGCTTTTGCTGCTGCCTCTCCCCGTGGAGCTAAAGCAGCGACCCCTCCCTGCAGCTCCCAGGTGTTTGCTGTGGCCTTTCCACCCAGAGCTAACACTTGGGAGCTGCAGGGAGGGGCCACTGAGGGTAAGAGGGGGGGCATGCTTAGGGGGCTGTGACTCAAGCTGTTGGGGGGAGGGGGCTGAGCCTTTAAATTGTGTCCCCCCTCTCCCAGCAGGCAACAGTCGTCTCTGGGAGAAGCCCCTAGCCCCTCCACCCTGCCACAGGGCAGAAGCCCCAAGCTTCCCTCCTGTCCCCCACTCTGGTAGGCAGAGAACGGAGGAAGGGTCTGGAAGCTGCACTTTAACTGTAAAAGAGCCATATGCGGCTTGTTGGCGCAGTTTGGCCACCCCTGACATATTCCAACAAACCATCTGTGCTTGCCCTTTTGAAACAAACTATCTTTCTCCTGCAGGTCTAGTGTTTAGAATGAGGCTCCAGCACCTAACTCAGCTATATTGATTTCAGCTTTATTGGGTGGAGGTCCTTCATTGGAGTTCACTCAACTGTGTTGCTGTTGCCCTCTGCAGCTTCAGTAAAGAGCTGCCTCTGCACCATCTCTCACTGCAGCGTTACCTGTGCATCATCTCTTCACAAAGCCATCAGTGGAGGGGGATTGATGGCATATAGATCCCTTGAGTAGGGGTTTTGCTACAAGATAAAGGCCTTTTCCCCCTCCCACTCTTCTCAGTTCAGTCCCACTACTCTACTAATTCAGAGTTTGTGTACAGCTCTGGTGAGTCCCCAAAGTGTCACTTGGAAGATTTCTGGCTAGAAAGCTTATGCAAATAAACTCTTTCCCTAGTTGTACTTTCTCCTGTTCACGATCTATAGATGGTGGCAGAGTGCTCCTCCCCCTAGGGAGCTTCTATCCGCTTTTTCCCCTGTTCACCAACAGATGGTAGTAGTGAGTTCCCTACCCTATAGAGCAGGGGTGGCCAACCTGAGCCTGAGAATGAGCCAGAATTTACCAATGTACATTGCCAAAGAGCCACAGTAATACGTCAGCAGCCCCTCTTCAGTTCCCCCCCCCACTACCTCCCGCTCACCGGCGGCCCCGCCGATCAGCGCTTCCCCATCCCTCCCTGCTCCTCCCGATCAGCTGTTTTGTGGCATGCAGGAGGCTCAGGGGGAGAAGCGAGGGCACGGCAGGGGAGGGGGCAGGAAGGGTTGGAGTGGGGGCAGGGCCTGTGGCAGAGCCAGGGGTTGAGCAGTGAGCACGCCCCAGCACATTGGAAAGTTGGCACCTGTAGCTCCAGCTCTGGAGTCAATGTCTATACAAGGAGCCGCATATTAACTTCTGAAGAGCCGCATGTGGCTCCGGAGCCACAGGTTGGCCACCCCTGCTGTAGAGCTTCAGGCCACATGGCTTACAATTATGTGACTAGGAATTGTCTAGAGTAGCACTGCTGGCTGATGCGTGGTCCTTTCTCCCCATCCCTGACAGGTGTCTCTTGGCCCAGGGCATTTGGAGGATGAAGTCCTGTGTTCTGGGGAGTTCAGGGAATATAGCTGTGTCCAGCCACCAATCAGGGATGCAGTGGGGCTCCTTAAGCTTTCCCCGCATTATTTGCCCACCTATGGAGCAACTGAACACAGTCTGGCCCCAGAATTAACTCATAGCAGCACTCTGTATACCTGATGTACAAGAAACTTTGACAGGATCAGTACATCCAGACAGGTACAAATGATGAGACAAAGCATTTCTTTCTCAGGTTGCTCTAAATCACTTGTCAGAGAACAAGGAGTGATAATCATAGCACCAGTTTTAATCATTATGCTGATCTTGTTTTACTTCACTGATTATGGTTGACCAAGAAATGCAAGAACTGGACTCACAATGCTAACACTGACAGCTCCCTACGGGGAAAAAAAGAACTTCCAGTGAACCTAAATGAGGCAGACTGCATGTGGACTGGAGACTTCACCGCATGAGAGTGAGAGAACAAAAGCACATCAGTGTGGGAATCAATGCTCTCTTTAGAAATCTGACAGGAAACATCATGCACTCCCCCAGGGTCATATGTGCAGTAATTTACTGTATAAGAGGAGAACTCTTTTCTTTGTTGATTTTTATTGTTCGTGATACTATAGGGTCTAAATAGTCCTGTTGCATGCCACTACTTTCTCCTGCGCCTCTCTGTATTTATTTTTTCACTTGCTTACTTCTGCCAGTTCACCACGTTTTATATTTTTATTAATCTTGCTATGAACACAAGGGCTGCATTACTAATATGTGGCAAGCACTACCTAGAATTTGTATACTACCTCAAAGTCGGATATGCTTGCATTTATACCACCTCCTACTGTCTTTGTCAGCTCTCATAAATTTAGCTTATACTTATTTTGGGATAACCTTTCCTCTAATTGGATGTTAGAAAATGATGGCATATTTAGGTGCTAAAATAATATCTCAGTATGGTGATAAAGGGGCAGTCTACCATATGAGATGTCATCTTTTGGATGAGACATATAAACAAGGTGTATAACCACTTGGTGTAAGGAAAGGGTTGTAGCGCATGTAACCTACCAAAATTCCAGTTAGAAAAATACATTTTTTTTCTATCTAAACCTTTGTGTGTGTGATATCTTAAATTGCGTACAAGTATTATTTTCTTTCTATCCTGAAATACTGTCTAGGATTGCTCTGTGCTGTTTTAAAGATGGCCAGCTTTAATTGCAGTAAAGTCCGCATTTCTATAGGAATTGCCATAGTGGCTCAGACCTGTGGTCCATCTAGTCCAGTATCCTTGACTCGAGTAATGATCTGCACCAGATACTTCAGAGAAAGGTGGAAGAAAGCCTACAGTCAGCAAACATGTGATAATCTGCCCCCAGTGAAGGTCCTAATCACTACTAGTTGTTTTGAGACTGAAACATGAGGATTATATCTATTCCAATACTATTATTTTAAGCATAGTAACCTGACTTTTTTTATATTGTCTCAACCCTAGATACATAGACTAATAGATTCCAAGGGCAGAACGAACCATTATGATCATCTAGTCTGACTTCCTGTATAACACAGGCCATAGAACTTCCCCAAAATAATTCCTAAAGCAGTGTCTTTACAAAAACATCCAGATTTGATACTGGAATTGTCAGTGATGAAGAATTCACTACAACCTGGGTAAATTTTTGCAATGGTTGGTGCATAGTGATGCACTTAAGTGAACTGCTGTGTCTGTGTTATTCAAATCAGTGGAGTTCAGCCTGGGGACTGAACTCCACTTGTGCAGATCACAATGCAGGATTGGGCCATAGTTTGTAATCAGCCATTTCAGTCACAATAGCAGCTGCTCTAAAAATCAGGCCACTTAAGTGCTTAAATATGGAATATAGGCACTCACACTTGAAAATCTTGGCCTTAATTATGCATGATCAATGGCGTTGTATGGTAGAAATGAATATAGGCAGACAAAGCATGGTTTTAAACCTGAAGAGAATAGAGCTTGGCATCACTGGAAGAGCAGAGGTGTGCGTGGATGCTTCATAAGAGATAAGCGCAGGCAGGTAGGGAGAGTCACAGTTTGTGAAGAGCCTTGAAGCATTAGAGCTGATCAAAAACTTTCAGATGGAACTATGTTCCCTTGGAAAATGCTGATATGATTAAATTAAAACAGTTTGCAAGGAACATATCAATTTGGTCAAAATTTTTGCAGAAAATCACTGATTAATTTTTTTTAATCTTATTGGAACAATACATTTTCTTTCAATGTGGCAAAAAAATCTCATTTTGATAAGGTGAAAAACTTGTTTTGACTATCATTTTGACTGATGTTATAAATTAAACTCAAAATGATAAAGCTGAAACAAAATAGCGCATGTCAGGAGTTCATCTGAAACACTGCTTCACATCTTGCCTCTCTGAGAAATGAGCTCAGAACTACATTGATGAGAAAGAGAGTCTTCCCCACCCATTGCCAATATACTTGGCCTGAGAAATCTCTGTATCCCCAGTGGGCCCTCTCTTGTCCTGTGATGGACTGGCACTTTCAGCACCTTTGCCAGCTCTGGCCATACCCTCTGAGCCCAGGGGCAGTCCATTAGTAAGTGCTCCAGAATATCCAGGACTCCCCATGAGCAACTCCTCTTGCTTTTTGCCTGGGCCACACCCTGTCTTCCTATGGCAGGTTTTCAATACTTCCTTCACAACCACTTTGCTTAGGCAAAGTCTCTAGGTCATTTATTTGAACTTGAAGGGTGCCCTCTGGGACAACAGAAACCTCAGTGCCCTCAAAATGACTGTTATCTGAACAGGCGGACAACTATAAAATCTCATAGACCTCTAGCACCTGTGGATACAGCCCCAACCTAATCTACAATTCCATCATCTCATCCTAGTATATTCTTCATTTCTGTAATTACTAAAACGCCCGATGGCCCCTACATGTACCCTACTGGCTGGATGTGGCATTACACCAACTGTGGCTCAGTTTCCCTCCTCTGTTCTTTGGCCTGGTCTAGCCATAGGAATAGCCTGACCTTTTAGCCAAGACACATTCAAGAGTCTGACCCCTTTTAGGGCCACACAGTCTTTAACATATCCAACTGAAATATCAAGACAACAAAATCTTCAGCCCCAATCAGGCTCAGCTGCCCACTTCTCTACCATGCAGGTAAGCCTCATCTATAATGCAGTGCCTTCATATCTGTCTTCCAGCTCCTATGCCTCACTCCACCCCACATTCTAGGGCTGGCAAAGTTCTCCATCTTCCCAGGGTTTCAGGGAGGCCATCATCCCTCAGCAGCTCCTGACCTTCCCTCAGGCTTACCTCAACAGGAGACTGCTTCTCTGCCTTCCAGCCCTTTTAGCCTTCTATCAGGTCCCTTCACAGACAGGGGGAATTGATTACATCCTCTCCCATAGGTCTCCTCCCACAACTGACCTCCTCCTCTGTTAAGTCCATCCCCTTCGTCTGACCACACCATCTCCAGGTACAATCAGTAAGGTCACTAGAACTATCATCATATGGTGATAACACCCTTTCCATTCCACTAGTATCTCTGGGGGATGATAAACAGAAGCTACTAAAGTTAGATATATTTAAATCAGCAGGTCTAGATAACTTGCATCAAAGAGTTTTAAAAGGTCTGGCTCAGGAGTTTGCTGGCCTGGTAATGTTTATTTTCAATAAGTCTTGGAACACAGGGGAAGTTCCATAAGATTGAAAGAATCAATTTTTTAAAAGGGTAACTGGGATGAACCAGGTAATTACAGGCCTGTCAACCTGACATCAATCACGGACAAGATAATGGAGCAGCTGATATGGGACTTGATTAATCAAGAATTAAAGGAGGGCAATGTGATTAATGCAAATCAACATGCGTTTATGATAAATAGATCCTGATATCTGTTATGCATGAGATTACAAGTTTGTCTGATGAAGGTAATTGTGTTGACATAATATACTTAGACTTCTATAAGATGTTTGACTTGGTACTTGCATGACATTTTGATTAAAAAACTAGAATGATATAAAACTGGCATGGCACACATTAAATGGATTAAAAACTAGCCAATTGATAAGTCTGATAATGTAATTGTAAATTGGGAATTATCATCAAGCTGGTGTGCTTTCAGTGGGGTCCCACAGGGATCAGTTCTTGGTCTTATGCTATTTAACATTTTTATCAATGACCTGGAAGAAAACATAAAACCAACATTGATAAAATTTGCAGATGACCCAAAAATTTGGGGAGTGGTAAATAATGAAGAGGATAGGTCACTTCTACAGAGTGGTCTGGATTGCTTGGTAAACTGAGTGAAAGCAACCAATATGTAAGGCTATATGTAAATGTACACATCGGGAACAAAGAATTTAGGCCACACTGACAGAATGGGGCTCTGAACAAGATTTGTGGGTCATGGCGGATAATCAACTAAACATGTGATGCTGTGGCCAAAAGAGCTAATGTCCACAAAAAGAGGGGGGGGGGGGGTTCCAAGGTGGATTACAGAAGTTATTGTACCTCTATATTTGGCACTGGTGTGACCACGGTTGGAATACTTTGCCCAGTTCTGATGCCCACAATTCAAGGAGGATGTTGATAAATTGGCGAGGCTTCAGAGAAGACCACAAGAATAATTAAAGGATTAGAAAACATGCCTTATAGTGTTAGACTCAAAAAGCTCATTCTATTTAGCTTAACAGAGAGAAAGTTAAAAGGTAACTTGATTACAGTCTACAAATATCTACTTTGGGGAACAAATATTTAATAATGGGCTCTTCAATCTGGCAGAGAAAGGTATAACATGATTCAATGGCTAAACAAATTCAGACTGGAGATAAGACATACGTTCTTAATAATGAGAGTAATTGGAACAATTTACCAATGGTCATTGTGGATTTTCTATCAGAGGCTATTTTAAAATCAAGATGGATGCTTTTCTAAAAGCTATGCTTCTCTTCCCACCACCTCTCTGTTTAAATGAGTGTAAATGGTGGATTCTCTGTAACTTGAAATCTTTGAATCATGATTTGGGGACTTCGGTAATTCAGCCAGAGATTATGGGTCTATTACAGGAATGGATGGGTGAGGTTCTGTGGGCTGTGATGTGCAGGAGTTCAGACTAAGTGATCATGATGGTCCCTTTTGGCCTTAAAGTCTGAGTCTATGACTCACTGGCTTCTGAGCTGCCTCCTCCCCATCCCTACAGAAGACTCTCTTCTTTGTAAATGTTGCTATCCCCTGCCCACCCACAGTCTAACCTGATACATAATGGGGATCGTCCCTCCCTCCACCTTTCCTATATGTTTTGTCTCTGTAGTAGCCAATAGACCTCACCCAATAGATCTTTTGTCTAGAGCCACCACTGAACATGGCACTTTAGCAGGAGTCAGGACTGAATGCGGGGGCCTGGATGGGCCAAGTTGTGAGTCAGGGCCTTGTTCCAGAAGGGATCTCCAAGACCACCCTTCGGCTCTATGCCCCCAAGTGCCCCCATCTGCAGCCCACCATTCCTTCCTCCCATTTGTTTCAAGGCCCTTGCATAGGACGCTATGGGCCCACATCACCTCACTTGGTGCTGGCCTATGAAGTATGTCTTTGCAATCCTTTTGCCATCCCTTTGAGGATGATCTCTTATTCTTTGAGGGATTGTAGAAAAATGACATGTTTTTGGAAACCCAATTCTTTGTTGATGCTCTAATAATGAAACTGGATTTTCAGAAAAAAAAAGTTTGGATAATCCCTTATATTTATAAGGGTCATTGTCTCAGGGTGTGCTGGCCTTTTAGTAGATGTGCCAAAGCACAGACCTACTGGGAAAAGTGTCAGAGCACCCACTCTGCACTCTCCCAAACCCCATTCCCCTGGCACTCCTCCAACAACTCCAACACACATTCCCCCTCAGTGTTCCAACCTCCTCCACATATTCCCTAACTCTGTACCAAAAAAGCTGTAAGAATCTAAAAATGTTTTGAGCAGCTCAAGTTATGGGGGCTATGTGTTTGGAAACTCTTGACCAAATGGCCCAAAAATGTGCTTTCCTTTGATCACACTCAGTGTCATTGTTCAGTACAAGGGTGAGGCACATGATTATATTTTCCTAAATGCTTGCTGGATTCTTTATCTTCCCTACTTTTAATGAGTGCTGATTTCCTCGACAATACATCTAAAGTAAAAATAGAGCAGCATGTGGATTTTAGAACATTTTAAAATATCGCTCTTAAACCACAAATTTTGGTCTCAAGACAAACTTCCAAAAGGAGCTACTGCAGAATGCAATGACTATGCACAACATATATTTTCTGAAAGCTGCTAAACATAGGGATCAAACTTTTAGCATGTGGGTAGCTCAGGCTCAAGGAGCACCACATCCCACCTTGAGCCACCTAGCTGCTGTGATGATAGAGAGCTTGGTGACTCTCTTCAGTTACTCAGTTTAGGTCAACCTAAAGTGGAGTTCTAAATTTAATGCTCAGTAACTTTTTTGATAGGCAGTAGTTGTAGAGGGGCATTTTTAGCAACCAGCCAGGTGCCCAAGCCACTGCCAACTATTGGGATTATTCTGTTTGTCACATTTAGCCATTTAGTAGGCCTTTGCGGGAACTTAGCATAACTAAGGCAAAGCCGGGAGAGAGGAGGCAGCGATCATGAGGTGTGGGCCTGACTCCATGTCCTCCCTGATATGCTGGGGTTAGCGTCTGAAAAACAGGAAGTCTATGTATATTTGACTTCCGGTGTGTGTGTTGGGGCCTGTGAAACTGCAGACTCCACAAAAACACATCTGTAGAACTAACTGCTTGCTTAATAGCTTTTCTTTGACATGTTGTTGAGGTAATTGTAGCAGTTACTAACATAAAGGATAGACGGGTCTGAGGAATTTGGATTTGACCTTGTGGACATCTCTTGGAATCCCTGGCTACACTGGACACTCTTCCAGACCGTAGGTAACTATTGTTTGGGGATGCTCTATTACCTATGCTTTATAACCTATTGTGTTTGTATGTGATTGAGACTAAATAAAGCAGAGACTTTGAATACAGTCATTCTGGTGCGAGTGCTGCAGGCAAATAAAGTGTTGGCTTTAAGTGAAAGCACTTGGTTTTGATTTGTTTGTTTTAGCCATATAGCAGACAGAGGCACTGCGTCTCCCTTGGTTTGCCCTGATACCACCTCACAGAGAGTAAAGTTACCAAGAGCTTTGGGTTTGGGGAACCCCGGATAATGCTGGGCAGTAGCTGATATCACTCCCCGGTGGCTGAAATTAGTTTGGGGAGGGCTAGTGCTATAGTTTGAGTCCTAGGCTGCACAAAAAAAAATAGCAGATGATTTTGTAAAGACATGAATGTTTAGGGAGTTATATCTCAGAAACCCCTTGCTCAAATGACCCCATATTTGGACCCCTAACTCACCTGACACTCCCATGAGGCACAACATATTCCTAGACAGTCTGGATTAGCATGTGAATTTTGACACCCTTAGATAGTTTATCTTTTAAACAGTAAGAGACACTCAACCTTAACTACAATGTTCTGAACTTTACTCCAGATTTAGCAAGGCTCCATTCTTGATGAGGATAAATGAGGACAGAAGGATAGCCTTTTAAAATTGTCTTCTTTAAAATCTTTGGATATCCTAGATAAGGGCAGTATCATGGAAATATTTAATGTAACTTAAGCAAAAGAGGGTCAAAGGACAGCAGAATGTTATGCACAGCTTGCTAAAGACAGTGAATCATAGTGAGGGGTAATATAGATATTTTTAAGTATGTGGATTTCATCGTTAGAAACATTAATGATGTCCTCGAACCGGTTGTATGCTTTACCTTTCTGAGGGAGTTTTTGTTTCTAATAGTGACATGCAGCATATTTACTCGCTGGTTGTGTGCACTGTCACAGCCATAATATTATTTCGAAACATTGAACAAGGGCAAGGGACAAATGTGGTTTGCTTGTTTATTGGAGTGGTTGCATTTGCTTGAATTTATTGAAATAAAAAAATTGTAAAAAGAGAGTTCTTACCTGAAATGACTTCAGTGGAAACTCACAAGGACTGAGAGGCTGCTGTTCTGTGACAATATACCTCTTTGGAACAAAACCAAGATAAAGTGCTTCATAATCAGTCTTTACAGTTTTATTACTGCTAATATAAAACATTTTTCTGGGTTGTTGGTTAGGTTTTTTAAGTTAATCAGAGAGTGATCTGTTTAGACAATCTGGATCAAATTCCACCCTGATTTGCACTCTGTGCAATCTCCACTGGCTTAAATAGGGTGAAAATCTGGGCCGAACTTGGACCTCTCTGTCCACATTTAAATGTGCTGTATGTTGTCCTGTTTGGAATGATAGCTCAGTACAGAGGGGAAAGAAAAAGATTAATTCTGCTCCATGAGCAGGAGAGCTGGCATGCACTCTAAGCAGAAGGGAGATCAGTTTAGATCAGTTCTCACAGAATTCTAGGCAGCAAAACTCTCTCAGCAGATTGAGTGATGATACAATAATGAAGTAAAGTGTAGTAACAATATATCATCCCAACAAAATGTCACTGGCCTATTTGTGATCCTTAGGGCAGAAGACTGCTAGGTGTAACTCAGTGCTGGCTTTTACAAATTCACCCTTTCAGTGTGTCACGTACATTTAGAAAGATCATGAAGAGAACTGAATAAGAAAGGGGCATCAATCAGAAGAAGAGGTTTTTATTTTATTCTCTTTTCCTTTTTCAAATACAGAAACAATTTGTGACATTTGAGCTTAAGCTTGTTTGATTGTGCGAATGTGAGCTCTGCCATTTAGTCTGATATAATTAGAGACATTTTTATAACTTAGTGACCATGTTAATCCTTGATGAAACATGTATATTGAATTAATATGATTCTTGCTTTCAAATAATATGCTACAGTCTCTGTTTATAATAACATGGATTTTTAAGAAAACTATTTGCAATGTTAAAAGGTATAATGTATGATTTGAGACTTCTCTTGGATATTTGGAATCTTTTTCCTCTTTCATTTAGAGCTAGCTCAAGACAAAATCTCTTAAATCTGTAGAAGTCCTTGAATTAATGACTGAAAATGTTGTAGGGAATCAGTTGTTAAATGAATGTTTTAAATAAAATACAATAGACTTGACTATACTATCTTGATCATGGCTTTGCATACACAGACATGAGAGAAGGATACAGAAACCCTTACACAGCCTTCCATATACATGCTCCGTTTTTAAGTTGTATGCCACTCCTGTTACCTTGAGGAGGGAAGTCTGGAGCTATCTTGCAGTTATTTAGGTATATGCTTTTATTTCTCCAGTCAAATCTCTTAACTTCATTGGCCTCATCTCTCTCTGTTTCCTTTCTGTCCAAGTATGTCTGGTGAAGTACAAATATTGAAATAAATTATGAATGATGCACCAAGTGTTGACGCTTCAATGTGTTGGGCATCATGTACTATTTATTTCAACACTGTATGCTCAATGTTGAAATAGTTTGGGGAAAGAGGATGTACAGTTCATGCTTGTTTATAATAAATGTATCTATAGCCAAGAGATGACATGATGTTTATCCTAGCTGTCATATTTATTATAGATTGTTGTGCAGTTTATAAAAATGATGAACAGATTGTTGAATAAAATGTGATACATATGCAACGTTTCAAGACAGCGCTGTTCATAATTAACATAATACTCAGCATAGAAGAAAAGTCATGCTGTACCACCACTTAGGATGTAGTTAATACAAAATAAAACCACTAAGAGGCTTATGCTCAGCTGAAGCATGGAACTGTAAGGAAGGCTGTGAATGGTATGTGCTCATCCTTCATTCTACAACATCAAGGATCAGAGGGAAAAATAACTCTGGGGCCAATCCTCAGTTAGTGTAAATTGTTATACTTCCATTGACTTCAATGATTGTATGATGGTTTACCCCACCTGAGGATTTCCTCCTCCCTCTACAGTTTCCCCAAGGCTCTTGAGGAGGTCATTCATCATTTCCCCAGTTCTCCTTCCAAAAGCAGAATCTCATTCCTCTAGTCTGGTTCCCTCAAACATCCATGGCCACAGATGGACTTTCTCATGTTGTTTTAAATTCAACTGAAAATAATAGTATTTGATGGGTTATAATGTGAAAAGAATAGCATTTGATAGGGATTGAAATATTTTTATTGTATTTTCTGTTTCACATCATGGGGTATGAATAACTGATGAGAGCGCAGCGAAGGCTATATCATGCTATCACACAGCAGAGCCAATAGCAAGTGATTATAAGTTAAATTTTCATAAAATCAAATCATCCTGGATTTTTTTAAATCAAACATGAGCAATGATCCCAAGTAGTTTTGCTAGCCTGCACCTGTCAGAGGCAAAAGCACTTCCAGCTGAAATGTTTTTGTTCTCCAGTAGATGTCCCTTCATTTATTTGATGTATGGTTATGAGGATGCCAAGGGATACATGATTTGTATTCTGAAGTTTTGGTTAGGTCAAGTTTATAACTGTAACGATTGATTCCTCTGGAGGAGTTTAAAATAATGAAAGTGCACTCTAGCTCCTTCTCACTCTTATCATGCATAGATTTTCAAAAGTGTTGTTAAAATAATGTGGGTTACCTGAGGCTAAGGGATTTCATGTAGTAACACAATGCAAAAGGAATGATTAGCCATACAAATGAAATGGTGATCTAGAGATGAACTAATCTTTTCTATATGGATAGACTGTGTTATTATTTTAATAGCACCCTGAAGCACCTCTTAATACAGATAAGATCCCAGTCCTGATGGACTTACCCCCTCATTGAATCTAACTATCTGAAAATAGTTTGTAAGAAGACAGTAGGATGGAAGGATTGGGGCAATATCAGTAAGATAATATGGTTATTCAGTGAGCCTACAACATGGCCTGATAAAACATAAAAATAAAATATAATGAGAAATAGATAAAATAAGTATAAGTCTTAATCGGGAAGCTTTTTAAATCTCATAGAGGGAGGGCTTTAAAAGAAGAAAGCACGGATCAGCTCGGAGTGCTCTGTAAGTAGGGTGGAAGTGGATAAATAGACACTGAAGCTGGTAGCTTTGAAGTGGAATGGATGGAGAGTGGGGGATGCAATAGGAGACAAGGGGCCAGATCCTCAGCTACATCTGAAGATACAGACATAGCACAGGTTGGTGGGATATAAAGCTCACTTTCACATTCCCCTCTCGTAGGCTCCCTGAGTGCCAGCCTGGTCCTCCAGTGCAAATCAGAGCAGCCTTGAAACCAGTGGCCCCAAGAGGCTGAAATAGTAGTGCCAGTTCAGCAGCATGTAGGAAAATTCCAGCCACACCATGCCCCCTTTACTCTGATCCCACCTCCCACAGCAGTGAGGAGAGAGAATGGCATAAGAGCCGCTGCTTCAGCTCTGTCACGGGAATATTTCCTCTTCTACTGAGAACCTTCTTCAGGCAGGAAAATCTGGTTATATGGTGAGATTCTGCTCATCGCATCGGGCAGAGGAGCTGCACTATATCAAAAATCTGGGTGAGATAAATAAGGAGGAGAAACTAACATAAGCTTTTGAAGGCAACAACAAGGAGATTTAACTCAATGCACTGGAGCAGTGAGAATTTTCATTGGCGAGGAAGGGAGGAGAGTTGAAGAAAGGATAGTCTGGTAAAGTGACAGGCAAGGAAAATAAACTTTAAAGGTGAATTTTGTATGGACGGGTACAAGCCTGACAAGAATTGGGGAAGACAGATAGGAGGTAGCTAAAATAATTTCTATCCCTTGTCCACGATGAAAGCCTTATGATCACTGAGTCTGATTCACTGTAGTCTTGCATCTATATCATAACAGTAGCCTTTTACTTGCTGTCTTTGTTTGTTTTGCACAGGTGTAAATGACTGTACAAGGCACACTGGATAAACTGGACTGTTGTATCAGGTTTTATCTTGTCCCAGCTAGAAATGAGTACTGCAGTATATATGGGATATTTCTTTCTATTTAAGTCTCACTGTACACAAATATTACTGGAAACCTTGGTGTTGTATGGGTACCGTCTCCTGGCTTGAGGAAGCTCTGAGGCACCCTGCCTCAGTTTCCCTCTTCTGTAACCTTTTTAGTCCAAGGCCCTCAGGGGTCAGTGGGAGGATTGTAGTAGGCTTCCTTTCTGGATTTATAACTCTGTCAGTCTTTCACCTTGCATCAGGAGTCCACAGCACCCTCTAACAGCTGATGCAATGAGTTGGAGGACTAGAAACCAGGTGAGCAGGGTTCCAGATGACTGATGCTTCCACATCCCCATCCATTAAAGGGTTCCAAGCCATGCTCTATAAACCCTACTGACTAAGCACCACAGGAAGTGCTGCCCATGGAAGAATTGATTGGCAGCAAGCCCCCTGACTTCTGAGTGGCTCAGGTGCACTATTTAAGCATGGAAGGCATTCCAGGATGCTGTTGGTAAAGGCTTACCTGACTTGGCCTGGCAGGGCAGGAAAGGAAAGGAAATACAGACTGAGAGGGAGAGGCTGGAAGATATGTTGGGGAAAAAAAAGAAATATCTATCTGAAGAAGAGGGAGCAAACAGGGTGGAAAAAAGAGTAAGAGAAAGTATCAACATCTTTAATTATCAAATCACTACCTGAATATGTAAAGATAGGAGATGTTAATCCCTTGAAAACAGCGGAATGAATTAGGTGAAGTATCAGAGAGATGTGAAGACCTAAAAGAATGCAAGGTGGACATTTATTAGTAGAATGTACACATAAGGAACAGGCTGAGAATCTTCTTAAAACTATAATTTTAGAGAAAATAGAAGTAATTTACCAGCTGCCTAAATTTAGAGGGGTAATGTATGGGGTTCCACTAGGCATGAATGAGGATTAAAATAAAAGGGATATAGGTGAGGACCAAATGCTGCTTGTTAAGCGACTGATTAGCAGGATTGAGAGAGAGCACAAATCATCCACAGCCATCTAAGTAACATTTAAAGATGCAACACTACCCAATAGGGTTAATATAGGTTATCAACTCTTTGGATTAAACTGTATATCTTGTGCCCTTTAAGGTGTTATAAATGTCAAGGTTTTGGCATGTGGCAGCTGTCTACAAGGGGAAAACGAGGGGTAGTAAATGTGGAGAACACTCGTATGAGAACTGTCTGGAAAGAACAGAACTAAAATGCCGCTATCATAGGGACGAGCATACAAAGTATGTGTGGTGGTGGAATAAGCTAAAGAGAAACAGAAAATTAAAATGATCTATAAAATATCCTATGCACAAGTGCAAAGAGGGTTACAGACCCCTCACTAAAATAAAGCAGTAATGGAGCAGTACTGGGCCAAGAAGGCCCTGCCTCTCAGCAGCTGCAGAGCATGCTCCAAATGGACAGCCTGCTTAAAAGGAGACTCTGACTGGCAAGTAGGGGGAGAGTGAATGAGAGACTGGCTCCAGGCAGCCAGGTTGTAACTTCTGGGACAGGGGGATCTACAGGGGAAGAATGGACTGTGGGTAAGACCCACCCAGGAGCCTAAAGGCTCGACCCCCTTTTTCTCCCAGTTCCTTCTCCCTGCCAAGGAGGGTCAAGTGGACACTTGAGATTGACTGGGAAGACCCAATTGACCATTCTAACCTGTTGAGACTGTGGGAGCAATCCTCTGCTGAGAGGGAAGCTGAGTGCCATGACCATGCCCCAAACTGAAGAGAGAATGGGGGAAATTGAAAGTGGCCCAGAGAAGGTTGAGTGGCTGAACTATTTAGAGGGGACTGAGACTCTCCTCAATCCTTCCTCCTTCAGCCCTGGGCCAGATCCCAGTGTAGAGGGAGGGCCCTATCCACCCCCACCCCCACCGCTCAATTAGGGGAACCCAAGGAGCATGAGAGGACTGTGGACTGTAACTCGGCCGCTAGGCCTTCAGATGGGATGCCCTTCTCAAGCAAAGATTCTGAGAGACTGTTGAGCCACGGCCTGATTCATTAGGGCTGCTGGCCCCAAGTGAATACTGCTACAAAGTAGTGGAGAACACAAGTACCCTAGAAAGGAGGGAGAAAGATGTAAAGATGGAGTGGGATAAACTGCTAAAACAGATCATGGACCAGCAGCAATACAGCAGACCCAACTGCTTTAGCAGCTGGCTGCCCAGCAACATTAGCAAGTCTTGCAGCAGCAACAGCAGCAGCAACAACTTATTAGAGAGTTAGCAACACAGCAAAGAGACCAACAGTAACATCTGGTGCATCAGATGGCCATGTTGTTAGAGCCCCAGAGTACATTGGGGAATGTGGCAGCATGTGGCACTAGCCCAGGTCCCACCCCGAACCGCCCACCAAAGCTAGCAAAAATGGGGCCAGATGACAACCCTAAGGCATTCCTAGTAACCTCTGAAAGGTTGCCATGGTGGCCTGCTGGGCCACTCTGTTAGTCCCCTAGATAACAGGAATCACTAGGCTGTGTACCAGATCCTAAATGTGACTGCTGTACAAGTCTACCTTCAATTTAAGGCAATCATCTTAGATGCCTTTGATATTTTGGTGGAGACTCATCACTAGCGATTCCACTGGGAAAGCTTCCCACCTGGGGCACTACCACAGGCAGTGGCCAGCACCTGAGAGAACATTGCTGGCAGTGGCTCCACCCCAATGAAAAAACAGGAGCTCAGGTAGCTGAAAGAATCATCTTAGAGCAGCTTACCCAGATTCTCTTGGCAGGGTGATGGGAATGGGTAATGCAACATCAGCCTGAAACCCTCTCCGGTTACTTTAGCTGAGCATTATCAGATCACCATGAGGCATATGGTGATGACCTGGGAGAGTGGAAGGGATAGCAAGAAAGCGGGGTGCAAGAAGGCGAAGGAAACCTTTTTTTAGAGGCCTAATAATGTCCAGGAATGGGGAGCCCCTGGAAGAGACAGGCAGTGATGTCCATGATGTGACGCTGGCAGGGTCACAAGCCTTAGTAGGCAAGGCTGAGGAGGAGGACCCAGTCTGATGGATTGGTGGAGCAATTCAATCAGACTTTGAAAAGTATGCTGTGATAGTTCATAGTCCTGGAACCTCGCCACAGAGACCAATTGCTTCCACCCCTCCTGTTCGCCATCCACAAGGTCCCTCAGAAATCAATGGCATTCTCCCCATTCAAATTACAGTATGGGAGACAGCTGAGAGAAATACTAGACCAGTGCTTCTCAAAGTCTTTGTTGCCTACGGTCTTTAATTTCTCCCTTAGCTGCAGCACTTACTGTATCAAGTTAGTGGCTTTGGAACTTTGTTCCTCCCAAGTCGCATGCAGGTGGTCTAGTACAGTGCTTCTCAAAGCCGGTCCGCCGCTTGTTCAGGGAAAGCCCCTGGCGGTCCGGGCTAGTTTACCCGCCGCGTCTGCAGGTTCGGCCAATCGCGGCTCCCACTGGCCGCGATTCGCCGCTCCAGGCCAATGGGGGCTGCGGGAAGGGCAGCCAGCACATCCCTCGGCCCGCGCTGCTTCCCGCAGCCCCCGTTGGCCTGGAGCAGCGAACCGTGGCCAGCGGAAAACACTGCAGACGGAACAAAAGCTGGCCCAGTCCTTCACTTCAGTGTTTTCCACAGTGCCCAGCCAGACTCACCTGGTGTTTCATCACACAGAGATTGAGCCAGGAAAAAAAAGGAGAGAGTATTTTTGACCTTTGTTGAGACATGTGTGGGAAAGAGTACTAAAGGAACTACAGGCTATGGTAGACCTCAGGGTAATTCAGGAGTCACATAGAAAGTGAAAAANACCCGCCGCGTCTGCAGGTTCGGCCAATCGCGGCTCCCACTGGCCGCGATTCGCCGCTCCAGGCCAATGGGGGCTGCGGGAAGGGCAGCCAGCACATCCCTCGGCCCGCGCTGCTTCCCGCAGCCCCCGTTGGCCTGGAGCAGTGAACCGTGGCCAGCGGAAAACACTGCAGACGGAACAAAAGCTGGCCCAGTCCGTCACTTCAGTGTTTTCCACAGTGCCCAGCCAGACTCACCTGGTGTTTCATCACACAGAGACTGAGCCAGGAAAAAAAAGGAGAGATTATTTTTGACCTTTGTTGAGACATGTGTGGGAAAGAGTACTGAAGGAACTACAGGCTATGGTAGACCTCAGGGTAATTCAGGAGTCACATAGAAAGTGAAAAAGCCCCATAGTGTTGGTACCTAAACAGGATGGGTCTATCAGATTCTGCATAGACTTCTGAAAAGTCAACACTGTGTCAAAATTTGACACCTACCGATGCTGATGGTCAATGAGTTGTAAGAGAGGCAGGCTAGGGGCTGCCAGTTATATCACCACCCTTGACCTAGCCAGGGGTTACTGACAGATCCCCTTGACTCCGGAATCCTGAGAAAAGACAGCCTTCTACATGCCATTTGGCTTATGACAATTTAAGACTATACCCTTTGGCCTACACTGTGTGGTATCCACCTTTCAAAGGCTGATGAATAAGGGCCCCATGACCAATATATAGCTGCATACATTAATGACATCTGTGACTGGCAGACCAGGTGCGAGCTCATGCCAAGGCCCTGGGCCTCACTGAAAATTGACAAATGCATTGCTGGAGACCATGTGTGTCAGCATTGTTAAAACAGATGTTAAGTTGATAAGAATGTGTTTAGTGTTTAGACTTTATGAAATTCTTGTAGGATGCTGCATGTATTAGACTCACTTATCTGCACCCCATAGTAGAACTTATATACTGAGTGTTTGCAGTGTAAACCTCTAATTGTGTGACTCACCAAACAAAAAGAAGCATTACTTAAGGTAAAGTGCTCATCCTGCACACAAGATGGCCCATTGAAGGCAAATGAGGCACTGTGTAGCATTAAAGAACAGAGCTGTTGTTTGCATTCCTCACTCCTTACAGGCAGGGGAGACCTGTGCATGACCTCATCCCATCAGTTTGGATGCTGTGGTGAAGAGGATAAAAATCCTTGCCAAGGAGAAACCTGAATCTTTATACAGTCTGGACTGTGAGGGGCAAAGATTCCTAAACAAAAGCAAGAGATCCCCATGCTGCCTGGCATGGGTCAGCCCTAAGAGACATATAGAGCTGCTTATTATAGAAGATTATATTACCTTTTTAAATCTAAGACTAACTTATTTGTGTGTATATGTTTCCTTTTTAACCTTGTAAATAACTCCCTCCTTTGTTTATTACAGGATTACAGGATTTTTAGTTAGTTAGTTTATTACAGGATTGACTACAGGGGTTGTCTTTGGTTTGAGATCAGAGTGCAATTGACCTGGGATAAGTGGCTTGTCCTTTGGGGTTGGGAGCAACCTAAACATTGTTGTGATTTTTGGTGTAAAGTGTCCGTCTATTACATAGTCCAGATTGCCTGGGTAGCAAGATAGACTGGAATCCCCAAGTGGACTCTCTGGGATTCCATGGTATGACTGTTATAGTGCTTTAGGAGTTCACACTTGTTATTGAGTTGGTGCAATCTAATTATAGAACGTACAATCAGTTTGGGGTTCCCGGCCTGCTTTTTGACAGTCTGTTCTGATCCTGACACTCACAGTTGTGAGCCACTTCAGACAGCATGACAACATCATATATAGCAAGCCCTGGAGCAAACATCTAAAACACGTTGAGGCAGTCTTGCAGGCCCTCAAAAATTCTGGATGTACAGCTAACCATCCAAGTGCCTCCTAGCTAATCCAGAGGTGACATATATATATAGTGGGGAGGGGGCACCGATACCCATTGGCAGGGAAAATTCAAATCCTTGCAGAATGCCTTGAGTCCACAACAGAGGCAGGTATGATGTTTCCTGGGATTAGAAGGATATTATAGATGGTTTATTCTGGATTTTGCCACAATTGCAGTCCAACTGATAGACCTTGTCAAGGATGCAGCTCCCAAGAAAGTCTGTTGGTCCCATGACTATACTACAGCCTTCAGAAAATGGAAGGATCATCTGACTCAGGAGCCCATCTTGTTCCATTCTGATTTTTCAAAACCCTTCTGTGGTAGTAATCCTCTGCTGAGAGGGAAGCCTAGCCCCATGACCATGCCCCAAACTGAAGAGGGAACAGAGGAAGGTAGGAAGTGGCCCAGGGGTGGCTGGTCTGTTACCAGCTAGAATGGACTGAGAATTTCTTCACCCTTTCTCCCTTGAGCACTGGGCTGGGACCAAGTGGAGAAGGAGAGCTTGGGTCTCCCCCCCTCTTTTTTCCCCACTCCACCCAACCAGGGGAACTTGGGGAGCACCACGGGATGGTGAACTGTAACTTGGTTGCTAGGCCTTCAGATTAGCTGGCAAGGCCATCCCAAGACTCAGAGACTATTGAGCCATGGCCTGACCACTAGGCCTGCTGGCCTCAAATGAACCCTACTACAAGAAGCTACTAAAAGATATTCACAACAGAAGGAGGAAAATGCCAGTGATGGAAAAAGTTACTGGTACAACAACAGCTCAGGGCAGGAAAAATAATACTAGGGGAATAGATGAAGTTGTACTGCTTGTAAGAAAGAGAAACGGATAGCATTTATGATAGCAATGATTGATTGCACTTTAAAGACATGGAAGAAGACTGAAAGAATAAAAATTACAGCAAAAGCAGCAGAAAAATATTTACAGATAGGCAATCTCTCAATAGACTGCATCCAGGCAGTTTTAAATGAAGGTGATAATGCTGTTTAAAGTATGATTAGGACGCATACTTTAATAACACATGGTCAGGAATTAAATAGAATTGTGTTTGAAATGGAAAACAAACCTGATGTGATATGTGTACAAGCAACATGGCTGGTAAGAATATTTATGTTTAGACTTCCAGGATATGATGTATTCAGATGCAACAGTGAAATAACAAGAGGAGGAGAGGGTCTGTATTTTTATAAAGAAAGGTCTTAGTTACATCAAAATAGACTTGCAGAATTTAAGTTTTGAATACAACACTGTAGAGATTCCTATGCAAAATAATAATAATAAATGTATATGACTCTCTAATGTTTACAACTCATGTAAAAAAACTACATTTGAGTTATGTTAAGGTGTCAAGGAGTTATATTATTTGTGGAGATCTTAATAGTCATAATAAATTATGGAGAGCAGGAAAACTGATTGATTAAAATGGCAAATGCCTGGAACATTTCATTAACATGCACAACTTGGTGTTGCTAAATAGTGGAGCCACCTGCTAGGTTTAATTTATTGGATGGAACCTTTTCAAGTTTAGATCTGGGAACTGCAACAAGCAGTATAGCAAGTAAATGCAGCTGGGAAATCTATAAAGGAGATGGAATGGAAAGTGATCACTTTCCTATGCTAATTACATATCAAGGTCAAGCTAATATTGAAAACACTGAAGTAATCCCCACCTGGAGCCTTAGAAAAGCAAATTGGGGATGCTTTAGGAGTAAGTGTGATGAGTATCTAAGTAACATTCCATCTTCTTTATAGACATTTTAATGGACATTTTAGCAAAAAAGTTCCAAAAAGAGTTAGTAGTGATACAAATCAAAGTAAAGAGTTTTGTGGGGGAAAAAATAATATTTGAAGAAAATCAAAGCAAGCAGTGGTTATACTGATAGGAAAATCTAGCAAAGTACCCACAAGACCTGATGCATTTAGACCTATTGCCCTGACATCGTGTGTAGTTCAAAATTTTATACTCTTAGGAATCATAGAAGATTAGGGTTGGAAGAGACCTCAGGAGGTCATCTAGTCTAACCCCCTGTTCAAACAAAGCAGGACCAACACCAACTAAATCATCCCAGCCAGGGCTTTGTCAAGCCGGGCCTTAAAAACTTCTAAGGATGGAGATTCCACCACCTCCCTAGGTAACCCATTCCAGTGCTTCACCTTCCTAGTGAAATAGTTTTTCCTAATATCCTAGATAGACCTCCCTCACTGCAACTTGAGACCACTGCTGCTTCTTCTGTCATCTGCCACCACTGAGAACAGCCTAGCTCCATCCTCTTTGGAACCCCGCTTCAGGTAGTTGAAGGCTGCTATCAAATCCCCCTTCACTCTTTTCTTCTGAAGACTAAATAAGCCCAGTTCCTCAGCCTCTCCTCATAAATCATGTGCCCCAGGCCCCTAATCATTTTTGTTGCCCTCCACTGGACTCTCTCCAATTTGTCCACATCCTTTCTGTAGTGGGGGGCCCAAAACTGGACGCAATACTCCAGATGTGCCCTCACCAGTGCCGAATAGAAGGGAATGATCACTTCCCTTGATCTCCTGGCAATGCTCCTACTAATGCAGCCCAATATGCCGTTAGCCTTCTTGGCAATAAGGGCACACTGTTGACTCATAACCAGCTTCTCATCCATTGTAATCCCCATGTCCTTTTCTGCAGAACTGCCGCTTAGCCAGTCGGTCCCCAGCCTGTAGCAGTGCATGGGATTCTTCTGTCCTAAGTGCAGAATTCTGCACTTGTCCTTGTGTCCAATAACAAACTAACTTGGGAGTGTCATATAGATAATATCGAGACTAAATATAAAGATAGGATACATCTGCTTAAAACTATTGCTGGGAACAACAGGGGTGCCGATAGAACAAGTTGCTGATGCTGTATGGAACACTAATAAAACCAGTTATAGATTATAGATGACAAGCCTTTAATTCATCTTCTAAATCAACACTTAAACTAGAGCCAATCCAAGCCCAAGCTCTGTGAATCGCATGTGGTGTGAGTATTATGGCACTATTGTGTGTGCTGCAGGTATCAACTTGAGAAATGTCTATAAAGTTAAGGATGAAATTGTTAGATTTAACCTTTCGGACTAAGGTTAATGGAAATAGTGAAGATGACTACTTAGTGAATATACAAGGACTGTTGAGAATTAAGTAGACAAGACATATCTGAGCACCACAAATATCCACGTGCTAACAGGGTCAAAAGGTGGGTAAAAGACTTGAGTGAAAAGGAAGGACTGGAAGAAATTAAAATCTTTAGTCATGGGAAATCAAACCATAGCTGGACAGTTGTCTCTCCTGTCATGGATTTGGAAATATACAATAAAATGAAGGGAAGAGCAAGACCATTAAATATGCTGACTAAGATTTATGAGTTTATACATGGCAAATGGGGTCATCATTGACAAATCTTTATCTAGAAGTGGCAATATGGTCAGAGGGGGAATGGCCTTTTCTATCCCTGAATTTGGATTTAAGAGATCTATGAGACTATCCTATTCTGTGCCCATTATGACAATTGAATTAATGGGCATACTGCTGGCCCTGACCTGGATAAGGGATTGTGACCCTATGTAGCCTTATATTCACACATTACACAGTACTACAATGATTTTTGTATAACATATGGCTTGTGTGGTATCATCTGAAAACTAATAACACAGTGGTAAATAATATCATTGTAAAATATGTGTAACAATGCTGCATGTTGGAATTATGTATACTCACCAGTAGCGGCGCCAGCTCTTCCGGCGCTCTAGGCGGCGGAAGGTCCCGCCCCCGAAATGCCACCCCCGACAGCGGCGGCAGCAGGTCCCGCCCCCAAATTTCAACGGGCGGCCGGGGCGCTGGCGCCCCCAAAATAGCAGTGCCCTAGGCGACCGCCTAGGTCGCCTAATGGGTTGCGCCGGCCCTGATACTCACTAATATTATGCTTTAAAGTATGTGACCAAAAGTATGTATGCTTTAAAGTATGTGACTAATATTAAACCAGGTATGTTGGGGAGTTGATAAACAGGTTTTCTCCAAACAAAGGAAAGAAGCTAACACCTCAGTCCAGGTGTAGCCCAAATTCAATGGCCTATTCATTGTATAGAAGTTTGCAGCAGGAAGAAATAATTTGCATAGT
Organism: Platysternon megacephalum; assembly: GCA_003942145.1. NCBI lineage: Eukaryota > Metazoa > Chordata > Testudines > Platysternidae > Platysternon > Platysternon megacephalum. The sequence continues at coordinate 1,944,932 of QXTE01000155.1, forward strand.
AGCAATTAAGAGCAGGGGAGGTGCTAGCATGGAACCTTATCTTTCAGGTCTCATGGCTCCTTCACAGCATGAACTAATGAACTTTATGTGGGGATACCCTTCAGAAGAGTACATTTCCATGTTTCACTAAGCTATAAAGAGAGGGGAAGCAAACCCCTAAGGGATCCTTCACTTTAAGGAATCAAATAAACCAAGTGATTTGCTCTCTGGGATGGGTCCTGGCCAGGTCAGCCAGTGAGAATCTGGAAAGAAGACTGTGGGTAAGAGAAACCATCTTAAACAAAGACTGTATCTTGCTAGATTAAGTTTTAGACTTTTCACTTTTATTTTCTTGTAACCATCTCTATTACTTGGTATCACTTAATCCATGCTCTTTTGTTAATAAACTTGTGCTTTCATTATAAATCACCAGTGCTGTGTAAATTCTCCACCTACAAAATTGGGCAGGGGGAGCTCGGGGCTTCTGCCCTGTGGTGGGGTGGTGGGACTAGAGGCTTCTGCCCTGCAGGGAGGGGGGAGGCTAAGGACTTTAGCCCTGTGGGTGGGCACCAGGCCAGAAGCCTCACACCCCGTCAGGTGCCGCACCGCAGGGCAGGTTGTGCATGTCTTGCGGCTCTCAATCTTCTGAAGATTATTGTATGTGGCTCGGAGGGTCAGTAAGTTTGGCCACTCCTGGAATATAGTCTGAAAGGATTGGTGAGAGTACCTGGAAAGTGGGGAAGCATTAGAAAGTATTCACTTTTTTAAGGATATAGGACTGGTGAGAGGATGTCAATTTTGCTTTTTTGAAAACTGCAGTAAATGGTGGTCACAGCCTCACATGCTGAAGCTACTGCACCATAAAATGACAGGGAAAGAAAGAAAGCTGTCTGTGCAACCTGGCAGTACCTGATCTGTTGCTACAACAGACACCTGCCCTTGTTCCTTGCTTTGGATTCCAGCTCTGATTCCAGACTTGATCCCTGACTCTGGCTCTAGTCCCTGTCCCCTGATTAGTCTCCTAGTTCCTGCTCCGACCACAAGGCATGACTCTTGTTCCTACCTGTGAGGCCAGACCACCCACATCCCAGTTGTGACAGGTTGCATAGATCCCTTCTGTCCACTCTGTGAATGACACCCCACTAGGAGAATGGAAGAGGTGGGCTTTCTGCTACCTAGTCCAGACAGCAAGTGTGAAAAATTGGGATGGGGTGAAGTGGGTGGGGGGTAAATAGGGTCCTATACAAGACAAAGCCCCTAATATTGGGATGGTCCTGATAATATCAGGACGTTTGGTCATCCTAGCTGCACTCAAGGCACAAATGGTGGTCCTGCCACCCGGACAGGGCCCTTTGGTGCTTCTACCTGAACATTTCAATGGAAACCACCAACATTTCAGGGGATTCCTTAACCAGTGCTGCCTACTCTGCCTACTTTTTATGCTTTGTCCCTGGATCTATCCCACTGATCAAGCCAAGGTCAGACTGTAAATCAGTTTGTAGATTGGTGGGCACTGGACTAGATCTCTCTTTTCCTCATGTGAAATAGCTCAACACTGATTGACTACTGGAACACCTCCTTTGGCTTTTTCTGTGATTTTTGTAATGATCCCTATTGTACGTGGTCAGCAGAAGCTGCCCTGTGGCAGTTCTGTCAGGGATGGGGGCTGGCCATCTTATATGCTGCACGTCTTTGGCAACTTGGATCAGACACCGAATGGAACGAGGTGGCCCAACTGCACCAATTTTGATTGGGGCTCCTAAGCATATGGATAAGCTGGTATTTGTTCTATTCAATTTGGTAGCTGAGCACCGGCTACATCTTTCATAAATCTAAAACCAAAAGGGACCACTATCATGATTTAATCTGACCCTCCTGCATAGCACAGGCATTATGATGATCATTCCACAAGATGATAACCTCCTCCTGTTCTCTTCCATTCCACACTTTCACAAGGGAAATACAGCTGACCTAGAAACTTGAGTGGATTCAATGCACTTTGTCTGCTTATCCCCACTTGTTCCATTTCTTTATTTCTCCTCCTATCTTCAAATAATTTCATTCTTGCCTTGCTTGTTTTTCCTCACTATTTTCTGTCTTTCCTCATCCTGTCTCCATATTTTTTCCATGTGAGCCCCCATTTTTCCATTCATCTCTCATCACCCCCCTACTAAATATACCCCTAGCCTAGCACAGAAGGAGGATACCTACACAGTCATATTCACTCCTCCCATTTCTCTCATGAGTACTTCATGGATGCTTTACACTACTAGAAAAATGAGAAGAATAACCATTGCCCATGAGTCTTTCACTGTCCTTTACCACAGAAATACTACTGTCTACACTGAGTCACTGTCAGTTCTAGAGTAGGTAACAGAGAAAAAGTAATGTAGGGCTGGTTAGAAAGAGGGGAAAAATCAGATCTTTGGATTTAGCTATGTAGTATAGATTTATAAGGTTAACCCCAGAAGATTCATGACAAATCACAAAGCTAGTTTGATAGTTTTTGTTCTGCATATTTACATTTACCTCAATAATTCTTTGTGTAATAGGTTTCAAAATGCATTATTGTTACTGCTCAAATAGTTTTCCTGATCTTTGGTTTCTGACTCCTGTCAGGGGATTAGCTAAAGCTTTTTCAATCATCCTAATCACTTTGTATCACCAGCTGCAAATGCTTGCCTTTAAATCTGAAATTTAGATAAATATCAAACCAAATGAGACAATAGTGTGAGTCTAAGCATTGGTAATGTCACTGAGTTAAGAATTAGAATTCTAGCCATCTGCAAGTATCAGATATTCATGAACATGGTTTAAGAAGCTGTCACTTTCTAGGAGAGAAACATTGTATTAACCAAAACAATGTGTTTGGCTATTGTTATTGGATCAGTGACTGAACTCTTTATGTCTCTGAATGAAAGTTTGCTGCATTTTTCATTTGACAATTACAAGATAATGGTGTGGAGTTGTGAAATCCTTCTATAAAAGAGAACACAAGAGCAATAAAGGAAGGGAAAACAGCATGAGCACTGGTTTAAAAAAACAAGCAACCAAATCGTTAGCCCTCAGGGAATAGAAGAAACAACTCTGTGGTAGGGGGAAAACGTTTGTATAGGTTTCACTCATCTTGAAAATAATTCATGAGACAAAACTCCAGTGAGGTAAATATATTAATTGAACTAGTGCTGTACAGTATATATACATATAATATAATAACTATAAGGAACATGTTTAACAATATTTTAAATCTTCCTTGAGTCATAATTTAAATTGGTTTATAGCAAGATCAGATCATTAAAATTTATTTACATCCTTTAGAAAAAATAGTAGTGTCTGTGGCTTCCATTAACTTCAACTGAAAATTGGAGTGCTCAGTACCCCTGAATATTTTGTGGTATAAAAGAAGCATTTGTTTACCCTTGCTTTAGCTTAATAATTCAAACAAATTGAAATTTCTATCAATGTGTGGGAATATATTATTGGTGGGGCTTCTAGAGCCGACTATTAAGGTAGCCTAACACTTCCTCTTATAAAACTCTTATAACTTTGCTAAACTTAGAATCATAGAAGATTAGGGTTGGAAGAGACCTCAGGAGGTCATCTTGTCCAGCCCCCTGCTCAAAGCAGGACCAACACCAACTAAATCATCCCAGCCAGGGCTTTGTCAAGCCAGGCCTTAAAAACCTCTAAGGATGAAGATTCCACCTCCTCCCTAGGTAACCCATTCCAGTGCTTCACCACCCTCCTAGTGAAATAGTGTTTCCTAATATCCAACCTAGACCTCCCCCACTGCAACTTGAGACCATTGCTCCTTGTTCTGTCATCTGCCACCACTGAGAACAGCCTAGATCCATCCTCTTTGGAACCCCCTTTCAGGTAGTTGAAGGCTACTATCAAATCCCCCCTCACTCTTCTCTTCTGAAGACTAAATAAGCCCAGTTCCCTCAGCCTCTCTTCGTACGTCATGTGCCCCAGCCCCCCATATCATTTTTGTTGCCCTCCGTTGGACTCTCTCCAATTTGTCCACATCCTTTCTGTAGTGGGAGGCCCAAAACTGGATGCAATACTCCAGATGTGGCCTCACCAGTGCCGAATAAAGGGGAATAATCACTTCTCTCGATCTGCTGGCAATGCTCCTACTAATGCAGCCCAATATGCTGTTAGCCTTCTTGGCAACAAGGACACACTGCTGACTCATATCCAGCTTCTCATCCACTGTAATCCCCAGGTCCTTTTATGCAGAACTGCTGCTTAGCCAGTCGGTCCCCAGCCTGTAGCGGGGTAAGGGATTCTTCCATCCTAAGTGCAGGACTCTGCACTTGTCCTTGTTGAACCTCATCAGATTTCTTTTGGCCCAATCCTCCAATTTGTCTAGGTCACTCTGGACCCTATCCCTACCCTCCAGCATATCTACCTCTCCCCCCAGCTTAGTGTCATCTGTGAACTTCCTGAGTGTGCAATCTATCCCATCATCCAGATCATTAATAAAGATGTTGAACAAAACCGGCCCCAGGACCAACCCCTGGGGTACTCCGCTTGATACTGGCTGCCAACTAGACATCAAGCCGTTGATCACTACCCATTGGGCCCGACAATCTAGCCAGCTTTCTATCCACCTTATAGTCCATTCATCCAATCCATACTTTTTTTTTAACTTGCTGGCAAGTATACTGTGGGAGACTGTATCAAAAGCTTTGCTAAAGTCAAGATACATCATGTCCACTGCTTTCCCCATATCCACAGAGCCAGTTATCTCATCATATCTCACCAACGTAAGACAGTTGGGCTGAAATTTTATATGCCAGGTGTCTGCCTCAGTCTGAATTTTTTTTTTAGAAAACTTCAGCCATTCCTGAGAGCAAGGCTATAGACAAACACATTGCTTTGCCCATGTTAAAAGCTCTCAAGAATTTGTTTTTCTTTTAAATACTTTAGCACCATAGGCAGGGGTGTGGCCTTTGTGTCAGGAATGTGTCTTTTGTGAACCAAAAATTTTCCAATCCACCGAGATTTGGCTAAATTATGACATTCAAAAAATCACAGCTTGACAGTCTTATTAGAGACGTATAAGAGCTTACTACCCACAGTCTCATGTCATTTGGGAGGGTGGAAGTCTCCCAGGATTGCTGAGTGGTTCCCAGGTCATGTGCCTCTAACTCTATATGCACCAACCCCTTTTTGGGGAGCCATAGCATTGACCTGTAGGAATGGACATTACACTTAACTATAAAGTAATACCTTTATTTGAATGGGGCAAGCTCTCTGTCAGTACCAGATGTAATCCCACAAGGAGACTCCTAAAGGGAGTTATACTTATGCCTTCCCCAGCATTAGGGTAATGTGTCTAGTCCCCAGTGCCTAAATATTATGGTCTCACTTCTGTTAAAGTTCTGTCAGAATTTTCTGTTTCACTGTGGCTGTACCTCAGTGTGTCATCTTTTTTCACAGCCCTTTTTCGCAAGCATTCAATGGGTAATTCGAAATTTCCACCACAAATTAACATGTCTGGAATGATCTCCAGTGTATATTTTGTATTTTTAAAGGAAATTTGTGAAAACTGGAAAAGCCTGATTTTGTTCCACACAGTGCACATTTGTTATCCCCCACTGATACCTGAGCAGTAACATTGTAATATGAGAGATAATCAACCATTCATCACTTCCTCCCTTATTTGCATAATTTATGTGCATACTTGGAGAGCTCTTTTGTCATGGCAATAGCTGCCTTTGATAACTGACTTACCTCAGCAGATCAGAATGTTAGTACAAAGAAGGGTCGCAGGAAGAAGTGCAATGAAAGCAGACGGGGTTTGTATTAACTCCTGCTGTGCTCCTTTGGGCTTGTACTGGGGTAAGTAACCCTATTTCTTTTCAAAGGGTAATTGTTTGTTACTTTCCTGAGAGAGGCTTGTATGAAAATATGATACAAAAGGTAAAGTAGTGTCATGGATTTGAAATGGGCTAAGGATTGGAAAACAGTATGAATAACTGATCATTTTCAGCCTAGCAAAAGGTTAGCTAGGTGCCCCATGGTCCAGTAATAGGACTGGTATTACATAGTTTTATTAATTACCTGGAAACTGGGATGAAAATAAAAGTAGCAAAACTTACACATGTACAAAATTGTTTAAGCGTGTCGATACTTGAAAGCACTACTAGCTTCTTCTGAGGTACCCACAAAGTTAGGTGAATGGTCAACACAGTGGCAGATTAAATTAATTGTTGAATAAATACAAGTTAATTTGAGCTGGTTGGAAAACTTTGACTTTTTGTCAAAAAACTGAGTCTTTTGGTTTTCAGCCTGTAACTTTTTTTTGGCTTTCTACACTTTTTGCTTTAAAAAAAGTGTCTGCTTTCCATAAACATTTTGGTCAAAAACCCAATTTTTCCATTGGAAAAATTCCATTTGGAAAATTTTGACCAGCCCTAAAGGTAATTCCCATTGGAAGGAATAATAGGAACTACCCGTATACATTGCTAGGGTTGCAATTTAGCTGTAAAAACTGAAGAAAAAGACCTGTGTGTCACTGTGGACCAATTACTGAAAACTTCTCACTGTAGAGTCAAAAAGCAAACAATGTTAGCAATGCTTAGAAAAAAAAATACTGAAAATGCATAGTATAAGTCAATGGTACACCCTTACTTGGGGAATTTGTGTACCATTCAGGTCATCCTATTTCAAAAAAGATACAAAAGAAATTTCGCTGGTTCAGACTGGCAAAGGGCCAAATTTGACTCAACATACTGTACGAACAACTGATGATGATCAGATCTCAAGGCAGTGCAGAATCTTCCTCCTTGTTTTAATAGTATATTCCATTCTAGCTGTATTCTTGAAAGGTTTCACCCATGGTATTATTATTGTCCTTTAATTCCCAGAATGGAAAGAAAGAGTAAATGTGTTTTTAAAAGAAGAACTTTGTTTTAATATCTGAGATCAGTTAGAAAAGAAAGTATGCATGTGAGGCAGCATGTGCCTATGTCAGTAGGGAAATGAAATACATTAAAATTGTTTTTTCATGGTGATTAGTCTATTGATTTTAATTATACTCTATCTAGGCTCACAAGCTTAGAGAATTATTATTATTATTTTAAAGTTTGCTTGCCAGGTGGAATTTTTCTTAGATTCTTTTCTAAAAATTCTTAAATAAGAAATGAAAGGGCTCATGTATCAACTTAAATTATATGTGAAAAATGTTTGTCTTCTGAATACAAAAGAATAAGTTAATGCAGACATAATTCCTTCAGACAAAAGATCCTCATTAAATGGAGTGTCTCTTCATGGAAACAATCATATCTTGTCAATAAAATAAGCAACTGCTGATCTTTTTATATTCAGTTGCAGAAATCTTTTTGATATTTAGGCTCTTAATAAACACAATATATTATGTTCCCATAGGTCACTGCTTTTCAATTACTGTACTGTAAACACAAAGGAAAACCTCATTTCAGTACCCTTGTTGATCTAAAAGTTTTTTAAATTTTCTTTCTGATTTTCTTTTGTGACTTTTAAAAATTGTTAACTTGGTTTTCAGCTTCTGCATGAAGTAAAATATTATATGCCAGAACAGCATGCAGGAGATGGCATGTGAAAGCTCTACATTTCTCTGGAGGCTGTGCTCTGAAGAGAAGTATGTCTCAACTGTTTAATATACTATGTTCACAACAACATTAAAATAATAATCAGAAGACACACCACCTCTGAATGTTGATCCAAAATGAATTAATAAACTTTCCATCCTATGAATCGAAGCTATTTTAAAAGTGTATCAGGATGTTCACTTTCAAAAAACTGTAATCTCTTCCTTGTGAAACAAGTTCATCTTAGCTGTATAGCTGAGATCCAAGGAATACTTCATGAACTAGTGAGCTAAGGGTTAGGTACTAGTTGAGAATGTTGATTTTGATCATGCAGAAATGTAAACTTTTTGGAAGGTGACATTTTTGATCTTCTGGAGAAAAAGGTCCTGGATGATTTTCACACACGAGTGGTGCATGCTCCATAAATTACATAGTTTATCAACAAATCTTCAAAATTATGGTGGAAGGAATGTAATGAAGGAGTATAAGGGGATGCACTATCAACCAGATATTGTAAGATTGCTGCCCCTGATTTCTGCATAACAAGTAAAGCAAACTTAGTTGGGTACATGACATTCTATTCTAGTTTAGGTATCCTGGGACAGGAAACTGACTTTAAAATTATACTTAAAGTTGTTTCTTAAACAAAAGTCTCAAAGTACAATAGTTAAACTTTTTCAAAAAGCTATAAAATAATCTTTTGACCTGGGCACATGTGGGCATAAAATATGAGATGACAATATATATGGTTAAATTAGGATCTCAATTTTATTACTTTAATCACCAATAGGTGATGCGGTACCAGATCAGACCGAATGCCCATTTAGTCCAGTATCCTATTTCTGACAATAGCCAGCTACAAATACTTCAGACCCTTGCTATAGACAGATGTGGGATAATCTTCCCTCCCCAACCCCAATAATTAGATTAGAAAAATAATGTATATTGCATATTTCATGTGCAAGTATCCCAATATTATTCTAAAAATGTATACGCTGGGCAGCCCTGGAGTGGATGCTACAGCTGAGAGACCCATAGGCTTTACTCCCCACCCTCTTTGGTGTTGCTTCCATTTCAGAAGCATGGATGGAACAATCTCTGTTGTTGGGGGAATGTAGAGACAGTGACTGGGCCTGGCCATACACAGGAGTGTAAAGTGGTAGTGGGATGGCCTTCCCCTTTGTGTACCCATGCAGCAGCAGAGGGTCTGTCCCAAAGCAGTGGATTTGTAGGTCAGTCAGAAGGCATTTCCTTTGCTATCTACAGTGGGCAGGAGAGCTGTGGCAACACTGTAAGGAAAAATGTTTTATATTTTATTTATTTCCTCAACAGTCTGTCAATATCTCAGACTGGTGTAAAATGGTCAGTAAATCTCCAAGAAAAAGTACACTCATAGGCGCTGCTGTTTTGTTTCAGTTTTAGTTTTGTACTTAAAATTATTTTCTTCTCCCTAACTGTTAATAATGCAAAGTGATTCTCAAGAGAAAAATAACTTAAGTGTTGCATTGGGCCTCAAACTTTGCCATCCTTTCCCCTATTTTTTCTTCTTCTCAAAAGTTTGATGGACAAAGCATCATCAATCTTTCCAATGACTAGATTGTCTTTTTTTAGACTAATTTCTCATACAACAGGCACCTTCAGGCTTCTTATGAAGAGTTGCCCTTGCAGGAGATTTGTAAGTTACCTTGCAAGCTTGGAGGGCTTGTTTGCTTAGAGAACAAAACTCAGGAACACAGCTGGCAATAGATCTAGTAAATACAAGACTATAATTCACTCGAAGGGCTCTGTTGTTATCGTAAATCAGGAAAATGTAGCCGGCGCAGTTTCAGAATGGCAGAAGAACCCCAAGTGTGGACTCAACCTTGTTTTCACTTTGAGTCCTTCTGTTCTTATTTATAACGTATCTATTTTGATACCATTAACACCCATTATTTTTAAACTTTTAAGGTAAATGTTTTAGGGTTATATTGGCAGCTTTGCTGAAGGCTGGACCTCCCACCCTGTGGGCAAATGTGGCACTCACAAAGTTTGTGGATACAAAATGAATTGCAAGCACAAATTCTGCAGATGGAACTTTGATTTCACATTCCTGTTTCTTATTGATTTCTGTGGAAAAATTGGAGAGGGGCCCCTACTAAGAACTCTGGATGAGATCGACATCCATTCTAGTCCTGCTCAGGACCGCAGTGGCAAAAATGGGCCACAAAAGCCCCAGATCCAGCTGGATGGATGAGTCACTCTGCACAGGCACTGAAGAAGACAGCAATAAGGATTCCCTCCAAGGACCCCTCACAAGCTCTGTCATATGGGGAGGATGAGACTGAGGACAGAGCAGCAGCATGTGTGGCCCATAGGGCTGCCTAAAGAGGATTCCATAATTTAGACAGACACCCCAGACTGTGTAAGTCATACCGAGGGCCTCAAGAATCCAAAGCAGCCCAGAACCGGGAGACCAAAAGCTGGCGTAAAGGTTCATAGAGTTACAGCACAGACTGTCGCCCTCCAAATCCAACCCCCTCTCCTCTCTTGTTATAGAACTCAAATCCAGATCAGGAGCTGAACTGTACACCTAAAGGCTATCTCTAGATAAAACTTGTTTCACTTCTTACACAGAAACAGTTTTTAAAACCCCCAAACTCTCAAACTATTTATATTATATAGCTCTTTAAAAACTCAGTACTCTAATCGACTCCCTGTTCTTGATCATGTACTGTCTATAATTTACTCCCATTTCTTTGACCTTTATATAAAAAGGGTTGAATGTTTAAATATTGCTATGCTGCCAATTAAATATCATATATAAAAAATATTTTTAAAAAAACAACCTCCACTGGAGCAACACTAGGGTCCAATTTGAATAAGTGAGATCAAAAGAAGATGTTACAGAGTCTATACTCATGAATAGCTCTCCAGCAAATAATATGCGAGGGCATTTAGTCTCTAGAAGATAGCTGGGATTCCATATTTTGAACTGGTAAAACAGCAAGGTTTAAGCCAGTGTTTCCCAAAATTTGATAATTGTGCCCTCCTCAGGAAAATGAAACCAAATGCACCCCCCTGCAGCCTCACCATATTATAATACAGGTCTATACATCTTGACTTATCAATCTTTTTACTCTGTTTTGATGGGAGTACATAAAATACAGCAAAATGGCTGATCCTGCTTCTACTGCTACAAAGAACCCCCCTTCAAAACAGAACAGTAACATCACTATTGCACAGAATCATGTGGCATCCAGTATATTCATTGCAATGTTCCTCTGTGACTACTGTACTTGACAGTTAAATACTCTCATTAATCACTGCAAGTTTTTCATGTTAAGCATACAACACTTGATTTCCCCTTTTCCAAACAGACCATCTGGAATATAGCAGCAGTTTCTGCAGCCACCTTCTCTAGTTTCTTTGAGGAGCAAAAAATGTTCTGCTAATGCATAACTTACTTTAATTAAATCAAACCAACGGAGACACTTGATATCTATCTGAAAGTGGGTAAACAAACCTGACATGTAAAGGTATCTACAATATTAGTTTACAGTGGCTACTTGAAGCCATTTCCACTGAATCAGAAACAACAACTCAAACTCTTTCACCCAGGCTACTGTAGTCAGAAAAAATTTGCAATCTAAACATTAAGAGAAACATTTTTACATATCTCTTGTAGCTTACTTTTACACTAGCTTCTCACTGCTGAATAAGCAATTTTCTTTAGAGCTTAAAAAATCATGACATTCTTGGTTAGCTTACAGAAATTGCAAACCCTTTGACATCGATGCATATCTTCACATCTGAGTATACTTTTAATGTTACCTCCTGTGGGCCTGACTCTTGTCTCACACTGGTGTTAATCAGGAATAACTCTATTAAAGCCAAGGGGCCTGATTCACTACTTCGGGCTGGATCCACAAAGGGGGATTTAAGTGCCTAACTGCCACTTTAGATGCCTAAATGCAAAATTTAGATCCTCAAAAGCCCCACTCAATTGCCACCTAACCCTGTAGGCAACTGAGGTCCTTAAAGCCCCTAGTTGGACTACATCTCCCATGATGCCTCCCAGCCAGTGACTTCCATGACACACTGCTAATTCCTGTCTCCAAGAATGGAGATCATAATGCATCACTGGATATGTAGTCTGACCATGGAACCTGGCCCATAGAGGAGAATGGGAGCATGAGGTACTTGAACTACAACTCCCATGAGACACAATGGCAGTATTTCTCAGTTGTCAGCCAAAAGTTTTTTAGCATTCAAGTTTCTACCCAAAACCTAAAATTTTCCATGGAAAATTTAGGTCAAAACTTTTTTTAGTTTTCAGCAAAAATTTTCCTGGGGAAAAATACCCATTTTTCAGTGAGCTCTACAATGAGCAAACCTTTGGGAAAACCTGCTTTACTAAAGCTATTAATATTTCACAGATCATTCAGAGTCTGATGATAAAATAAGGGAAGTTTAACCTCTAGGTTAAATGGTTCAAATCTAGTCCAAGGTGATAGTGATGAAAAGTTATTTTCTGTATCTGTTCAGTAGCCTAGAATAAGTAAGACCATGAATTAAGAATTTCTGAGTTCTAATATTGGCTCTGACACAGGCTCTCTTTGTAGTCTTGGACATATCACGTAACCTCCCCACCTTCATTTTTTCATCTATAGAAGGAAAATATTAGAATAATTATACTTATATATTGAGCAAGAGTGTTTTAAAAATTGTTTAGTTGGTGTTTATAAAGTGTTTGAATATAAAAAGAACAATATCATTGCTTCTGGCAAGTATTATTATTGGTATTTGGCCAGAGATTAGGTGTACATGTAACTAAAATCCACTAGGCTAATAGGGACTTCTGTGAGCATCATCTCCACCAGGCTGGAGAATGAGATTTCCAAGGCCACAACCAAATGTGTATCAACTTGCATATTTTAGAATGTTACTTGCTTGGAACAATGGCTTTGATATTTATGAGATTCTACATATTGTTCTACATTGCACACATCTAAGTCTGTATAAATAACACAAAACCACTTGACTCTCACAAGCTTTGGCATTTGTTAAGGGGTAAAGTGGTGAAGTGAGGGGTGACACAGCATTGGAATAATGCAGAGCTCACCAAGACTGATAACTTTTGGAGCTCAGAGTAGATTCTGCTACCTGAATTCCATCATTTAGGAAAGATTCCTGTCACAATGACACCATAAAATAATTGGATAAGAATTATCCCTGACAGTTTCTTGTAAACTAACTGTTTAAAAATCCCTTTATTAGTCCCAGTAATTAAGCAAAGACAAGAATGTTTGAACAAGCATGTCCTCAAACAATCATTTAGTAATGATACCCAGCACAGCAGGAATGAATTGCCAGTTCCTGACAGAATTAATCTGTCTTAAAATGAAGAGAGAAGAACATTCTTTCTAGGAGACAATTTTGATGGATCATTAATTATTGTGATGTGCTCCCATATTAAGAATGAGCACTTAAGATAACAGATACATACCCCATACAGTGATGAACTCCGCAGTAAGCATGCATGCCTACTTGACACAAATAAAATAGTAAACACATAAAAGTAAATTCTGACATGTTTAAAAGAATTGAAAGTTGTGTTTTTAAACTAGTAGGAGTGTTTAGTATTCTCTTATCGTTACTTTAATCAATCTTCCAAAGGAAGATAATTAAGAGACGGAAACAGTGAAATATCAGTCCAGTAGTTAATAACATTTTACATACATTTTGTTCAGGGGAGAAAACCACACTTACAGGGAAATTAAGATAAAGATTAATTCACTCAGCAGTATTTGAAACATCATGTCATGTAGATACTGATTGCCAGAAGAGATTTTGAAAGTCTTCAGTAATAAGATAGATGTGATATAATGTCATGTACCACAGTCCCTGTTATTAAAATATAATTAAGGGGTAGAAATTATAACTTGCTATCTCATATAAATGAGTGCAGAGCTCTCACCAAATTTTCAGAACCACTTGTTCATAACAATTCAGTAGGTATTCTTAGAATTTGATTTTTGCCTGTTAGCCAGCAGTAAATATTTCAAGAAATGTCATTAATTCAGGAACTACTATTCCAACTTCCCTGAGGTGAGAATGAAAATAAGACATTGACTGAAATGCACATAGATTAAGTATGTAAATTAGATGGTAAAAATATGGAATATTGGGGCCCTTTTGAACATTTTCATGCTGAAATGTTAATAAATTGACCACTTTATATTCGTTGTGATGAAGCAGAGAAAACAGAAGGGAGCCTTGTCTTCCAGCTAGCCTGTTACACCTGAAGCCAATGCCAGGCCTGGAGGGGGAAGAAAAGGCAAGAACCTGGCTCAGTTTGGGGCTGATGGGTGAAGAGGCAGGAGCTAGCTGCCTCTCTGCCTGAAGGGAAAGGGTCACTAGCCTGCCAGCCAAGGGAGCCACAAGGAAATAAGTACCATCTCCCTGTCTAAAGAGACTTAGGATCACCCAGCCTAAAAGATAACCGGGTGGCCATAGCACAGAGACTTTTTGGGGTTCTGGCCCCACCAAACTTATGGCTGCCCCTGGAGGAACCTGTGACTACAGCAGGACACCACCAAAAGTCCATGAGATGGTGCTCTAGTGACAATCCAGCACAATGATGTGGATTATAGGGGTCATGCCCCAAATTGAAGGGAAGGAGGTAGGAAGCAGCCCAGAGCAATGGACCTAGGCTCTCCACTGAGAGGTCCCCTACTCAGGAATTCACTCCCACAAGGCCCTGGGCTGAGTCTCAATATCCCACTGCCTTAAAGACTGAAGCACCTCTAACAGTCAGAGGGGCAGAAGTCAAGCATTCTAACCACTAGGCCGCACGGCCCTCCAACCTCCCTGTAACATTCATATTGGTATTTGGCATGTTGAACTATTTTGTCATGTACAGTAATTAAATGGTGGGAAAGCAATTCGATGAAAGCCAGGCACACTGTAATGCTTGAAGGAGAGAAAATAAACTCTAGAAATACAGGGGCAGAGAAAATTAGTGGATTCTGATTACTTTAGGGTTTTCTGCAGATCCTACTAGGTTTTTTTGTCAGAAATGTAAAGCATTCATTTTATTTTTTGAAAGGACCTTCTTTTTTTATTAGACCTATTGGTGATTTACATCACTTTCAAAATGGCTACCAATGCGCTGTCCTCTTGCTGAGTCAGCACAATAGCACCAAGAGACATATAGTTTGATGTCTGATTATCAGATATTAAATACCTATACTGTTAACCTTGTTACTGCTGAGTGATGTACCACATACCACTGCCAAACACTCTTTTCTGGTGCCGCTAGCTATATTGATCACAAACAATTGTCTGGATTCTGTAGAAAGAAAAGCCAAGCCACTTGCTCCTGGGCAATAGTGGAAAGCACTGCCTTCTCCTGCATCAACCAGCTAAACTAGCGATAGTTCAGGGTAACTCTCCCCTGTACTCATTCCTTGACAATGTTTGTATATACAACAGCAACCTGGCAATCTTCACCTCCCTGAGGCTTCCAACCGTTCTCTACTTCCTTAGCTCCCATCTCTACCCTCAACAGCAGCTGAAACCCTCCTTCTACAACTGCATGCAAAGTGCATAAAAGCACCCCCGTTGCCTACTACATCTTCCCACATTCACCAACCTTTGGAATACCTTCCCACTCACTGCCTGCCCCAGACTTCCTCCTACCCTCTGCTCCTCCCTCTGTCACCCATCATCTCCATGACAGATAAGTAGTGCAATACCATACTTGCAGGTATCCAAACATCACTATGTTTTTACTTAAATGTGTCTGCTCTTTGTTCACTCTCTCCTCCTTTCCAATGGGTAATTAAGGGAATTGGGCACTGATATTAAAGTTTGCATCTAATGTAAAATGTGACTAAACAAAAGAGAAATTGCTGTCAGGAAAAATGCATAATGAGAATTTCAGAATTTTTAAGTTGATAAAAGAATTGCTGTCTTCCAGATTGTCTTGCTTGGGGAGATGAAGCTTTAAGGATGTGACTTTTCTTTCATAGACATCATCTTCTAAAAATCTAGAATCAGCTGGCTAGAGCCTATGCTGTTGAAATGGCTTACTAGCTAGTCATGGTTCAGAAAGCATGCCTCTCGATAGGGCTTTCATACTGTAGCTCTTGTGTTAAGTGCTATGCACACATTGGTCTGAATAATGCAGCAATCATTATGGAAAACTTTCATATTTCATGATAATGAGTGCAATGGCCAAATTCTACGCTCATATGTACATGCATGAGTGTGCTGAACTCCATGGGAGTTGTGTGTGAGTGTGTCTAACAAATGAATGAAGACGGAATTTGGTCCTAAGTCATTAATATTACTAGCTTATAAACACCGTTGTTTCTGTTACCTACCATGGTCTAATATAGATCACTAGGCGAGAGATCTCAGAATGTGATGGCAAAATGAATATAGCCATATTTTAGATGATATCCTCCCACTATGCTCTATTTCTATTTTTTTTTAAAAAGACCTATTTTAAACAGATGAATTTAAAATAGCCCATTACTGCTCATTCATTACATCTTAATTATTGTCTTCAGATGCTCTTGTATCAACATATCCGCACATCTGACTCTCACAAACTGCATACACGTGGGAGCTTTTTGCCTTAGCACTGTTGTCAATGTTAAGGTTTTGTGCTGGAGTGTGAGTTTGAAATTTGGGTACATATTATTTTTTGTACGTGGATGTGAAATCTTAAGGAGTGTTGTAGTGTGTTATTGACAGTGTTGTAGGCAATGTAAAAGTGGCAAGAAAAGCAAGAGACTTTTCTATTTTATTATTCCCATGCTTCTAAGACTTTAAGTTGGTGGGGTCTGGTCTGATAAATCTTAATTGAAGAGAAGGTTTTTCATGTGAATTTCCTGTTTATGTTTGGTTTTGGTTTTTTATACACAGTACTCCACTGGGTGATTCCTATAGTCACAGGAAGATGACAAATGACTGAAGTGTGAAGCACGTGTATGTTACTATGTTATGCAACAATGTATAGATTATGATAGTTCTTAAATTATAAATATATGATGCAAAAATTTTTCTCACTGGGAGAACTAAACAAACCAGTTCTTTCTAAAAAGAAAA
Source organism: Platysternon megacephalum (assembly GCA_003942145.1). NCBI lineage: Eukaryota > Metazoa > Chordata > Testudines > Platysternidae > Platysternon > Platysternon megacephalum. Next base: position 1,961,587 of record QXTE01000155.1, read on the forward strand.
CTTGAACAAATAAAATCTGTTATGCAACCATAACATCCCCTCCCATAGGCCAATAGCAGGACTTGAACACTGGGTTTTTAGATGCCTAGATTAGAGCACTACCCCTTGAGATCCAGGAATAACTTCTACTGTGGACTTAGTTCAGACTCTTGAATTTAACACACAGTTTCCCCTGGGTTACACATCTGTTTGCTAGACAGCAATAGCATACTGGTGATCAGGAATCCTAGGTTCTATCTATAGAATCATAGAAATATAGGGCTGGAACGGACCTCAAGAAGTCAAGTCCATCCCTCTGCACTGTGGCAGGACCAAGTAAACCTACATCATCCCTGGCAGGTGTTTGTCCAACCTGTTTTTAAAAAACTTCCAATGATGGGGATTCCACAACCTCCCCTGGAAGGTTATTTCAGAGCTTAACTACCATTATAGTAAGACATTTTTTCCTAATATCTAAACTAAATCTCCTTTGCTGCAGATGAAGCCCATTACTTCCTGTCCTACCTTCACTGGACATGGATAACAAATGATCATCATCCATCATCCTCTATATAATAGCCCTTAACATATTTGAAGACTCTTATCAGGTCCCACCTCAGTCTTTTCCTCTCAGTACTAACCTTTTTTAACCTTTCTTCATAGGTTTTCTAAACCTTTTTTTATCATTTTTGTAGCTTTCCTTTGGACTCTGTCCACATCTTTCCTAAAGCTTGGTGCCCAGAATTTCCCTAATCCTGTGGCTCTGGGAGAAGAGTATGATTTAGTGATTAGAGACAGGCTAACCAAAGAATACTGAACCTCAAAGGCAATGCCACTGCGTAGCTAAAATGTGTGTCTACCATGTTAGTCTTGGGTTCTATTCCTGATATACCTGCAGTGACCTTGTGTAACCTCTGTGTTAATTTCTTTGCAAAACAAGAATGCAGCTTATACTTGATTGCCTTCTAGGGGGGGTCATGACCTTGGTCAATAATAAGGGCAGTGAAGTGTCATTAGGAGAGACATTTGAACTCACACATGCATTTTCCTAGCTCAAGAATTGTCCCCTTCGGCTATAGGAGTAGTTGGTGAGGGAAAGGATCTCTCACTCTTGTCCCCCTCCAGACTTCCCCCCTTCCAAAGGCCATGTTATGTCATCACTGCTAAGTTTGGCAGGTTCAGATTGGTGCATTTCTTTTCAGTTATGGAGGGAAAATGAAAATTAATTACATAAACATCACCACCAACAATCAGCACATGAGGAGCAACATGTAGGGCAAGCTACATATTCCAATGTGTTTTATATTCCTTACTAAAAGTGTCTGTAACAAGGTGAGACAATCCAGTGAAAAATGTCACGTTTTGGAACTCTTGTTCTCTCTGTATCTATCTAATTTTCATTAAACCAGCATGAAAAATTCAAATAGTCCTCAAGATTACAGTCTTACTTTGCCCTCCATTCTTTGCTGCCTTTTTATTTAAGGCTGTTTAAAAAGTTTTAAATTTCTGTTAAATTTAAAACTTCTGCCTCAATCTCAGTAACTACAACAATATAATTTGCTGTTGCAACCAAAATTTACATGTATTTTCTAAATACAATACAAAACAAGCATATTCAGTTGTTATTTCTAATATTTATTGGGGGTGTAGATAGCCTCTTGTTCTTAGTTTATTTATTATAATATAAAATATATATACTTACAAATACTAACTTGAATTCTAAAATGTTTTCTCTAGTTAGATTGACCAAGAGGATTGTAACATTAACAAAGTTAGAAGCTATAAATAGCCTAAGCTTTCTCTGCCTTCTTCACTTTCACATGGCATTTTGCACCCTTCCAACAGATATGAAAGTTTGTACAGGGTCCTCTGTGCTTTGCAAAGCCTTTGCATTTTGGTGGTGCCTACTCTGTGAGCATCCCTTCTTGCACTTTCCCTTGGCCTTTCTCCACCTTTTGGTCACTGTGATCCCCCTCTAGCTTGAAAGATAAATTAAGGGATCAAGCTCTGTCCAGCCTACCAGTGAACAGTAAACCAAAGTTCCCCTGGCTAGGTGCTGTAATCCCTTCTGGCCCCTGTGGACAAATTCCCTGACCCCCTGTCTGATTGGCTAAATGTTGCTGAGCCTTCTAATAGTGAAAAATAGGGCACTTTTGGGACACTTTTGGTATACTTTTCTCCTAATAGTGAAAAGTGTCCCAACTTTCTTAATAACAAAATTGTGACAATTGGTAACCCTATGTTCATTCCTTTTTCCAAGATAGTGATAAATTTTGTGCAAAGTATGCCTTGTGAGGTATCATTTGAAAATTCATATTTTGGTGATCATTATTTCCCTGGTAAAATGTTCATGGCAAGATTGTTTGTAAAGTTATAAAATTCTACTGTATAACATTACTGAAACATATTCCAAGTTTAGAAAAGCAGCCACAAATCAGTTAATTGGAAACAACAGGCAAACTGATGCCTCAGCAAGGTGTCAACAAAATCAAATGGTCTATCACCTGATTAAATGGCCACTCTTTGGCAGGAATAAGAGTGTGAGTGAGAAATGTGCATCTTGGCAAAGAAAGAGCTGGAGGTTCCTGTCCCTACAGACTTTCTGTCTCTTGAACCCCAGCTGCAGTTGATTCTCAAAGAAGAGGAAAAAGTATAAATTGAGGAACAGATGCCCTAAATCATCTCTCTCCCTTCATCTCTACTCACAGAATCAACAACAGTTGAAGAACAAAGGAAGCTTATTGGACTGGGGAGGGATCCTGGCAGCAAGGAATTCAACCAGTAAGACCGCTAAAACGTGGGGGGAGAGAGACTTTTGCTTTCAATTAATTTAGCTTGCTAAATTAGGTCCGAGTTGCATTTTACCTTTTATTTTCTTGTAACCAATTCTGACTTTTAATCCTCATTACTTGTAATCACTTAAAATCTCTTTTTGTAGTTAATAAACTTGTTTTATTGTCTTATCTAAATCAGTGTGCTTAGATTGAAGTGTTTGGGAAAACCCATTTGAGATTTGTGCACATAATTTTCTATTAATAAAATGATGGACTTTATATGAGCTTGTGTTGTCTAGGAGAGGGCTTACTGTGGGGAAGTCTTGGAGTGGGAATTTGCTGGTGTTGCTCTGCAGTGTAATTCAAGGGTGGCTGGCCATAGCACTCAGACAGTATAGCTGGGAATAATTTCCATGCTGGAGGCTGTGTGTGAGCAGACCAGGAGGGGTTGCTCTCAGAGCGAAGCAGTATGAAATTCTCAGTTCTCCAGGTTGGAGAATTGAGAGGACACAGCTGTTCAGCAGTCCAAAATGTACCCTGGGTAAAATATAAAATATAATATGCAAATATTATTTAAAAATATAATATGCAAATCACAGGAGTCTCCTTGTCAACTTATCTTTTACTTTGAACACGTCCCCAACAAATCTAGTTCCAGTCCTGAGTACCATGATCATGAATATTACAATATAATCTGCTATCTGATGAAAACCTTAACCCAAAGCATGGCCTTATACTAACTGTTGGCTAGCTTTCCACTGCTAACCAAAACTCAGGCACACCCCCAGGAATTATTTTTAAGACAATAAAAACCCAAATCTCAAAACACTCCTCCCCCCAAAAAAGAATAACAACATGGCAAAAGAATGTTCACAAAACATAAATATAAAATAGTTTTTTAATTGTTCCCCTCTCCCTCTTGTTTTGTCATCCTGCTCACATTCCTTCTATCAACATGCTGATGATGTTGGTTTTTCCTGTTTTGTTGTCTGTATATATTTAAATTGTAAACTCCTTCTTGGGTCAGGGACAACCTAGAATTGAGATTTTTCCAAAGTAGTTCAGGAGATTTAACTATGCATTTTATATGAACGTGAAGCTGTGTGTTCAAACTCTTTAGCTACTTTGACTATCTCAATTTACATAATCCCTGTATTATTAATCTGCTAAAGAAATTTACTAATTTTCCCATAACAAATTCTTCACCTAACAGGTAAACACTCAAATTTGGAAGTGTTCATAGTCTCTCCAATTATATGATAGTAACTCTTAGGATTGAAAACCCTGATGCAGTCACAGATGTTGGACTTCATCTTCTGATGACAATAACCTTGTCATCCTTATATAAAAAAAACATAGTTTACAGAAAATATAGTAGAAGTGTAGGTTTTACAGAAACCACTGACAACATTACACAAAATTCCTTCTAATTTCTTATCCCTCATGCTTGAAAATGGTAATAGGTCTCACCTGTATTTTCATTCCTATATGAAAATAGGATTGATATTACAATCTCCTATGGGTAAAATAATCCTGAACATATGCCTGAATTTTGCAAGTGTTTAGAGTGAGACTGTACAAAAAATGAATTGCATTTTATTATTAATCTCTTCCTGACTAAAAATTGCAATAGGCTTTTATTATTTTTTTCTTTTCAAATATTCAAAGTACAGGGCAAGAAATCAACTTTCAACAATAAGACTGAATTAATGGCTTGATTTTTTTTAAATATGTGCATTGTTTCCTTGTAGTTCAAAGCACTTTCAACTTGAAATTAAAATAGATTTCATATGCTTTTATCATTCAACCAGGTCTGATTCTGACTTAACTTACCTTAATTTTCTCTTGCTATAACTCCATTGACTTCAATGGATTTTCTCCCAGTTTCGCTTTGTGGGAGTGGAGGAGAGGGCCCTGTGTGACTATTGTATACTGTAACAGTGTTTCCTTTAGTGCGCTGCATGTAGCGAAGAATGATGTTATGTATGCCATTACCTAAAAATATTAATTGGAATAAGTATGTTCACGAAGCAACATTTGTATGAAAGGGCTAAAATACCCTTCATATTCAAAGTAGCTTTTGCTTTTCACAGTCATCTTGTCAAATTAATTCAGACTCACTGACAGTGATTATTGTTGTATGAACACTGGATAAACAACATTATAGAGCTAACATCTTAGTTTATACACACTGTAAATGAAAGATATCTTTCACGATACATGTAAGATGTGCTGTCTAATACTTTGAGAAAGTATCTTCACAGAACTATCTGGATATTCTGCACACAATGAAGCTAGAAAAATTCTGCAGTCCTTACCCAGTACTGATAGAGTCAAAACTCTTACTGACTTCAGTGGAAATTTGGACAGTTCTGAATCATCCTCGCCCATATGAAAACCTACCAGAGTACAAAATTTAAGCAAAAAGGTCACTAAGTTTCCTCCAAATCATTTTATAGAGGTGGACTCCCCAGCTGCACAAGGACTCCACTGCTGTTACTACAGGTCCCTTGATTCTTGAGGCACAGATTCATGTGGCGGGTCAGTGCCTCTTTGCTGCTGCTTATCCTCCCAGTCCCTCATGGAAGCATGACACCCTCAGGAATGTTGCGTACTGGGAAACAGATCTCCATACCCCTCTAAATAGGTCATTACAGAGCAGGTACACTGGCCCAATATCTCTCCATAAAGGATTCCACAGACAATGGCCACAAAGGGGAATGTGCTTCTGGTTTGGCCTCTGGCTGTTGAAGGACGTGAATTCGTCCCTTGTTATTCCACCACCACCACCATCCTTCCTGTGGAGCCAACACCACAGAGAGAACTCCAGAGGGTTCCCGTCTAAAATGTCAGTTAAGAGCTAAATTTGATCAGACTTAGCTAAAGAACTAGGTGATAAACAACAAAGAATGGGCAAACCACATTACAAACCTGCCAGATTTTTATTCCTAGACCAAAGGGTATTTTTTGAAAAGTGACACAGAAAGGCAGAAGTGGGGGACAAGTAGTGTAAGTAAAGGCTGATGTGCTTGAGATCTGGTGAAGAGCATATTGACCAGTTACTACTGGATAAATGTTCAGAAAAGAGACANCCATGGAAGCATGACACCCTCAGGAATGTTGCGTACTGGGAAACAGATCTCCATGCCCCTCTAAATAGGTTATTACAGAGCAGGTACACTGGCCCAATATCTCTCCATAAAGGATTCCACAGACAATGGCCACAAAGGAGAATGTGCTTCTGGTTTGGCCTCTGGCTGTTGAAGGACGTGAATTCGTCCCTTGTTATTCCACCACCACCACCATCCTTCCTGTGGAGCCAACACCACAGAAAGAACTCCAGAGGGTTCCCGTCTAAAATGTCAGTTAAGAGCTAAATTTGATCAGACTTAGCTAAAGAACTAGGTGATAAACAACAAAGAATGGGCAAACCACATTACAAACCTGCCAGATTTTTATTCCTAGACGAAAGGGTATTTTTTGAAAAGTGACACAGAAAGGCAGAAGTGGGGGACAGGTAGTGTAAGTAAAGGCTGATGTGCTTGAGATCTGGTGAAGAGCATATTGACCAGTTACTACTGGATAAATGTTCAGAAAAGAGACAAATGACACACTAATTATCCTCTGTCCAGTTAGAAGAATAACAAAGATAATGCAGAATATAAATCTGAAAATGTTAATAGTGAACTTGAGGAGCAAGTAGAAATTGATTTCCTGACAGACCCCTTCAACTAAACTAGAATCTCACATGTCTCAAAAAATAAGTGTGTTATAGGAATATACCACATGAGATTGGAAGAGACCTCCAGGGTCATTGAGTCCAATCCCTAATTATTGAAGGTAAACCTGTTATATAATCCCAATCCTAAATATACCAATTGCCATCTTGAAACTGGTTGGGTTGTTTGCCCCTGCTGCTCCTGTTTGAAGGTGTGACAGGGTCTGCCAGGCCTCCTCTGCCCCCTGGAGGGAGGCATCAGTGCCCCAAGAGCCTCACCCAAGAAAAATCCACTCAGATTCAGTGACCAACCAGACAGTTCTCCAAAGGCCAGGAGAAAATGCTGATCAATCAAGAACCAGCAGGGCAGTTAAAAAGGCTTACCTGCTTTTGCAGGGGCAGAGCCGGGTGAGACTGAGGAGGAGCTCCTCAGGGCTAACCAGGCCACAACCTTGCCTTAATTGCCACAACTAAGCATTTTCATTTTGAAGGGGTTTTTTTTCTTTGTTTAAAGGTGCAGACAGCCTAACCCTGAGTTGCCATTTTGTTACTTGATTGTCATGTGCTGATATATATATACTGCTTGCTGTATTTTTCACTCCATGCATCTGATGAAGTGGGTTTTAGCCCACGAAAGCTTATGCCCAAATAAGGTGCCACAAGGACTCTTTTTAGTGAGGACTCAGTAATTTAGGTAGGGCTTTGCAATGTGCCTGCTCATACCTGGGCTAGGCTAACCTGGGTTCCAATCACCGGGGCTAACTCTGCAGTGAAGAGATACTTCATTCTTGGGATCAGTCTCTAAAGGTAAGCTGGTTAATTTCTCATTCCCTGAACTAATTCAATTCATCTTTGTTGTGTGTTTTCCTGGTTCTGCTGTTTCTACTTAAAGTACCTAATTGAAAAGGCATGATTGGCTTATTTGGCTCTAAAAACATAACACTTTTTCTCCTCCCATTGTATGGGATTTTTTTCCTGTCTCTGATGTGCATGAAAGCATTGGAGAGATCTAAACACCTTAGGTAGCCTCCACAATCCCCAGAAATTGCTAGCTATGTACTTGTACTCTGTTGTTAGCACTGTAGGATATCTAGACATTTTTCCAATATAATTTTTAAATCCTGAAAGTGTATTGTTTTTGTAAAATCCAGCCATCTGAAGAAGCATTACACGCCAACTAACATTTAGATGTGTCATACATATCAACAAATTTGCAGGCAATTAGGGCATTATCGTATAATGCTCATTGCAGTTTAAACAAATAAAAAAAATCAAATTAGAAGAAAAAGTCAACACTTTGAAGAGACTCTTCAAACAGTGGAAAACATACAGATTTGAATCAATAATTGGAAAATAGCTTTAATCTATTTTAAGTAGAGATAATGTTCTCAATTGTAAAATTTAATTTACAGAAAATCAATTATGGTAAGTAAATATCTGTGATTATTTAAGGTAACAAAAGGGCTGCCATGTATTGATATTCTAGCTGAATTCAGTAATTTTTAGCAATTTTCTTTTATGCTAAATTTGACACACGCTTCTTTGATATTTATGCAGTGAGATAACTCTATAAATCAGAGCAAACCCTTAGCTCGTCTGGAACTTTAGCCTGCAGTCTTTACTCATTCGAAACTCCCCTTGATTTACAGCCAAATCTGCTTAACAATTATTATATTATTCTTTTCCTTGCAACTGAGATCAGTTCTTAATGCTTATGGAGACTAAAAATCACTTGTGTACATTTAGAGTCTCAAGAACTTTTAGGTCTCTGGACAGATGAAACTCAGATTCAGAGACAAAAACGTCATATCTGATTTGTCTTAAATTGTCACTCAAGGAGCATAATTTCTTGCACCACTGTGGTTTGTCTGGCTGCTGCTGTTTTTTTTTTTTTAATTAAGTAATTGTAAATATTTATATGTAGGTATTATACATTTTTTTCCCTCTTCTTCCCTACTCTTCTCTCCAGCAGGCCCGGCACAACCCATTAGGCGACCTAGGTGGTCGCCTAGGGTGCTGCTATTTGGGGGGCGCCGGCGCCCCGGCCGTCCGCGGAAATTTGGGGGCGGGACCTTCCGCCGCCGCTGTTGGGAGCGGCATTTCGGGGGCGGGACCTTCCGCCGCCTAGGGCGCCGGAAAAGTTGGCAGCGCTCCTGCTCTCCAGCAGCTTTATCTGAAGCACAGTATGAAGCCCACCATGTCTTATTGGTGTTGTAGGTTTTCTTTTTCTGCTCTCCTCCCCATTCCAGCTTTAGTCCCTGGGATGGTGCTCTCTTGCTTCTTAACTAGAAGAATAATGCAGCATTTGCCAGGGATCAGTCAATATCACTCTGTGAAACAGTTTTCAGGGTGCCCTGAATGTACTAGGTTAACCCTTTCCATCTCAAACAAAATATGTCACCTCTTCATGGGATCAAAAGCATCAGTCTTGATATTGCTGTCCAAATAAGGTCTTCCACCACATTCCAGGGGAAATAAGCACTCCCATCACCTCTACTCATCTATTTAAATGTTATAGTCTTCATCTTGATGGAAGCCCTGCAAGAGGAAATAATATTTTGCTCTCCTTATATTACTTCAAATCTTAGATTTTTACTTTCTCAATTTTTTTCTAAAAAATTTCTGTTTCAAAAGCTGCTTTTTTCCCCCAAAACTCATCTATATTAGTTTCTCAAATGGTTATTTCCTATTTATTTCCTCTTAAGTTTGCTGATTTAAAAAACAAGTGAGAATCGGAGTCAGTATCTAAATGTGGCATATTCAAGGAAAAGAAAGAATGTCCCTTAGAGACAAGGATGACAGTTTATTCCTCAAGGACACTCTCCATACACCATACATAAAGAAGCAACTGTGCTCTAGCAAGAAACTTTTGGAGTCACCACACACAAAAGAAAATGTTGATAAAAGCACCAAGAACAACTTTCATGATTCTGACTATTAATTATTTCTGATATGAGTGTGGGAGAAGGATCACACGAAAGGGTATCAATACTGTCACTTCAAGGCCATCATTTACTCTGCATACCCACTCCAGCAAAATTATGTGGAAGCACTTTCAGAGCAACGTCTTTGAACCAAGTAGCCTATGATTAAAGTAAAAGTAGTGACACTTCCTTGACACATCAATCAGATCATAATTTACCACTGTTAGTATTGAATCTGACAGAAACTCTGGGAAAAAGACCACCACCTAGATTTTGCAGAGTAGTTCCAGCTCTGATTTGATGGTATGGTCGTTAGGGGGGTAATAACTTTGATCCAAATAAGTATTTAACATTAATTCCAGCAGGGATAAAGGAAAAATACACAGCAACATGATGAAATCATTTCTTATTGGTCTATATTTCAATAGCTTGTTTGCTGATAAGGGCCAGTAGAAACTTGTCTGATTTGAATTAGTTCCGCAGATCAATTTGACTCATTACCGGTAACCTCATGTTGTATTCATATCCAGTTCTTACTCTTTATCTTGTGCAGGGCTAGTTATTGTGCATATAAAAATACAGATTTTTCATAAGTTAACGTGGTGCCTCCATTAAATCACTGCCTGATAAGGTGACTGTGATGCTTCCAGACAGTTGTGAGGCACCTCGCTACCACCTGCCCCCAGAGAGAAAACCCTGTCTGTGCCTGCTGGGGATCAGCTCCCCAACTCCATCACCCACAGGCAACACAAGCACTCCCCTCTTAGCATATACAGGCTTTGCTGTCCGTCTTCAGGTTAGCGTTAGGCACGCTCTAACCCAGGAGTCCTCTGAGAGACCCCCCTCAGGTGTCCAGCTCCTGGTCCACTGGGCACTTACAGAATTCACAGATATGCTGCTCTCAAAGGAACAGTGCACACCAGCTTGCTGGTTTTGCCTCAGATCTCTGCTCCATTTAACACAAAGCACTTTGATATGCTTATAATGAAAACAAACATAAGTTTATTTAACAAAGTATAGAGATTTGAAAAGTAGCAAGTAAGAGTATTGGAAGCAAATGGTTACAGATAACTAAACTATAGCACCCATTCTAGAGCTTCAACTTAATTACCAAGATACTCTCCTGTCTCATCCAAAGTCTTTGTAGTGTTTTCTAGCCAGGATGGCTGTGACCCTCCTTTTGTAAGACAGAACATGCTTGACAGTTTATCTCTTTGGGGAAAGATGAAGAGGGTCTCCTGGTACTCTTAGATATACCAAAACAGTCCTTTGTTCTTTTTCATAATCTCAGGACACCCCTTACTGACTGGTTTTCCTCTGTCATGTGCCTTGCAGTCTTTTAATCAGTATCTGTCTCCATATATCTGGTTTACGTTGTGAGACACACACTACATNCTTGAGAAACACCAATGTGTGTGCTCAATTGAAATCTCTTTTAGAGTTGACTGAGTTGTAAGCAGAATGACACTTTGCGTGTGCATAGTGTAATTGCTAATAGTGCTAAAAAGTACCAATGTTCAGAACAAAGGTAGACTGTGGGGGCAGGACGTGCCTGTGTGGTGAACCCACATGCATAATGGACAATGTATTGAAGGTGTGCACTGAATGATAAAAGGCTCAGCCACTCTTCTGCTTAAGATGCTCAAGGAGAGAGAGACCAAAGCAACCCAGCTTCCCTCAGTAAGCAACTTAAGGTAAATGTGGGTCTGGAGGGAACATGGATGCTGGGTACATGGAGAAAAGTTCTATCCTAATCCAGCTTCATTGCCTTTAGCAGTCTTGCCCACTGTAGCCCCAAACAACAATTTTTCTCTCAGGTCAGAAAGAATGGCAGCAGGAATTGACACTCTCCTCATGGAGCCCTTGGGAATCATATTTGCCTCCCTCTCATGGACATCAGAGGGAGGAGAGGTTTAGAGATATATTTTGATTGATGGTCCGTCAGAATTTGGGATTAGTGAGCTTCAGCATGCAATGCACGATATCACAAGGGTGTTTGGCATCTTAATATTAAAATTTGAAAACTTTTTTGAAGTCTTCTTCTAAAAGGTCCTACAGACATTCATGGTGGTGGTGTTATTATAATTATCTCTATGGGCAGACCAAGGTAGAGTATACTGTTCTATTTACTGAATCGTTTTACGTGTCTGGAGTGGAAATGGTATCAATCTGCCATTGACTTTAATGGGGCTCCACCCAGGTAAGTCGACCCGTACACAATGAACAGCAAGATCAAGGCCTGACTAAATTAATTAGGCTGTATTAAAAATGAAGATAATGTCCTAACTTCTGTTCTCATGTAAAACAACGTAAATCCAGAGTAACTCCATTGAAATCAAATAGTCACTCTGGATTTTCACTGTGGTCCTTGACAACAAACATTGGGTAAGAAACAGTGTGGTCCTTGACAACAAACATTGGGTAGGAAACAGTATGTCCATTTATTTAGGCTTTTTGGATTGTAATGAAAGTAATATTCACCTTCTGTTTGTTTATTAAAATGGTTGTATAAATTGACTAAGATCGTGATTTGCATGTCAGTTACAACCACTCATTACGGTTCAAAAAGGCTCAGTCAACTCTTTCATAAAAGATCAGTTTTGAAATAATATTCTGAAATATAGGATACAGATATTGGATGAGTACTGAATAATATTCCCTAAGTGAGTAGAAGAATTTCATAACTGTGCCATGCCTTAGAAATAAAATCAAACTATTTGCTAGCTTTCATTATCAGGCTAGTGCCAATGTATTCAAAATATGGCAATAAATAGAAGGGAAATAAGATAAAATGGGACATCTCTGATGTCTTCAAGTTGGCAGGACCTGGTGAAATATACCCTAGAATACTCAAGATGATGACTGAGTACATATCTGAGCTATTAGCGATTATCTTCAAAAACCCATGGAAGATGGGAGAGATTCCAGAGGACTGGAAGAGGGAAAATACAGTGCTAATCTATAAAAAGGGGAATAAGGACAATTTGGGCAATTACAGACCAGTCAGCTTAACTTTAGTATCTGGAAAGATAATAGAGCAAATAATTAAACAATCAATTTGCAAACACCTAGAAGATAATAAGGTGATAAGTGGCAGTCAGCATGGATTTTTCAAAAACAAACTGTGTCAAACTAACCTGATAGCTTTCTTTGACAGGGTCACAAGTCTTTGTTGATGGGGGAAGCGGTAGATGTGGTATATCTTGACTTTAGTAAGGCTTTTGATACTGTCCTGCATGACCTCCTCATAAACAAGTGAAATATAGCCTAAATGGAGCTACTATAAGATGGGTGCCTAGCTGGTTGGAAAACGGTTCCCAGAGAGTAGTTATCAGTGGTTCACAGTCAAACTAGAAGGGCATATTGAGTGGGGTCCCACAGGGATCAATTCTGGGTCTGGTTCTGTTTAATATCTTCATAAATGATTTAGGTAATGGCATAGAGAGTACACTTATAAAGTTTGTGGTGGATACCAAGCCGAGGTTGCAAGCGCTTTGGAGGATAGGATTAAAATTCAAAATGATCTTGTCAAAGTGGAGAAATGGTCTGAAGTAAATAGGATGAAATTAAATAAGGACAAATACAAAGTACTCCACTTAGGAAGTTGCACACATACAAAATGGAAAATGACTGCCCAGGAAGGAGTACTGCAGGAAGAAATATGGGGGCTGTGGATCACAAGCTAAATATGAGTCAACAGTGTAACATGGTTGCAGAGAAAGTGAACATCATTCTGGGATGTATTAGCAGGAGTGTTGTAAATAAGACACGAGAAGTAATTCTTCCGCACTACTTTACTCTGAGAAGCCCCAGCTGGAGTATGGTGTCCGGTTCTGGGTGCCACATTTCAGGAAAGATGTGGACAAACTCTGAGAAAGTCCAGAGGAGAGCAACACAATGATGTAAAGATCTAGAAAACATGACCTATGAGGGAAGATTGAAAAAATTAGGTTTGTTTAGCCTGGAGAAGAAAAGACTGGGGGGAGGGGTGGGGGCATGATAACAGTTTTCAGGTACATAAAAGGTTGTTAGAAGGAGGAGGGAGAAAAATGTTCTCCTTAANGCTACTTTACTCTGAGAAGCCCCAGCTGGAGTATGGTGTCCAGTTCTGGGTGCCACATTTCAGGAAAGATGTGGACAAACTGAGAAAGTCCAGAGGAGAGCAACAAAAATGATGTAAAGATCTAGAAAACATGACCTATGAGGGAAGATTGAAAAAATTAGGTTTGTTTAGCCTGGAGAAGAAAAGACTGGGGGGAGGGGTGGGGGCATGATAACAGTTTTCAGGTACATAAAAGGTTGTTAGAAGGAGGAGGGAGAAAAATGTTCTCCTTAAGCTCTAAAGATAGGACAAGAAGCAATGGGCTTAAATTGCAGAAGGGCTGTTTAGGTTGGACATTAGGAAAAAAACTTCCTAACTGTCAGGGTAGTTAAGCACTGGAACAAATTGCCAATGGAGGCTGTGGAATCTCCATCATTGGATGTTTTTAAGAATAGCTTAGACCTTTCAGAATCGTTTAGTAATTACTTAGTCCTGCCTTGAGTGCAGGGGACTGGACTAGGGGACCTATTAAGATCCCTTCCAGTCCCACACTTCTATGATTCTATCAGTAACTTTTCAGGTGGGGAGGGGAGACNTGGGGAGGGGTGGGAGCATGATAACAGTTTTCAGGTACATAAAAGGTTGTTAGAAGGAGGAGGGAGAAAAATGTTCTCCTTAAGCTCTAAAGATAGGACAAGAAGCAATGGGCTTAAATTGCAGAAGGGCTGTTTAGGTTGGACATTAGGAAAAAAACTTCCTAACTGTCAGGGTAGTTAAGCACTGGAACAAATTGCCAATGGAGGCTGTGGAATCTCCATCATTGGATGTTTTTAAGAATAGCTTAGACCTTTCAGAATCGTTTAGTAATTACTTAGTCCTGCCTTGAGTGCAGGGGACTGGACTAGGGGACCTATTAAGATCCCTTCCAGTCCCACACTTCTATGATTCTATCAGTAACTTTTCAGGTGGGGAGGGGAGACATGTTTTAATATCAGCTATTAGAGGTACTGCTCATTTCAGTGATATTTTTCTTCTGCATTTGCAGGTCCATCAATTCCTCAGCCCACTTCATAATAGTAAATAAACTTTAATTTCTACATATTTTTCCTCTGTAGAGTGAGATGACATCAGGATAAGGGAAGAGATATAATCATGATGGAAGGAAGAAGGCAATTACAGGAAAAAAGTAGAACTTGAAATCATTAGGAACCATGTACACAAGCTCAGTTTCATCTAAGGACAAAATTCAGCATTTATTGTGGTCCTTGGTAGAAATGTATTTCAAAGAAATTATTCCAAATAATCCAAACAATTTATTTCCAAATTATTTTGTGCAAGGGTCATTTCTAATATTGAATAATAGTCTCCTGTTTGTATGGATTGTAGGGAAAGAACATGGAGGCAAAATCAAAAGGGGTCATATACTTTATGTCTTTGTTGTGTCATTGTGATCAATTAACTCACTTTGTCATTCATCCATTCCAATTACAAAGGCAAGGTATCGAAGGCTGCAGGTTAATTCTGGTCATGGCTGAATGATATTACTTTTATCAATGGTTGACAAGGATGGATTGACAAAACTGGCCAGAGCTATCTTCATTTTGATCCCCAGAGACATTTCAGTATGGGAAACATTGCTTTGACCTTAGCATTAATTGACTTAGTTGCTTCCACTGCAGACATTATTCAGCTTTCTGAGAAAGCAGGAAATTAAAGCTCAGAAACCAGGGCTAATGAGAATGTGATAAAAAAGAAGTGAAAGGACATGAGTTTCTAAGCCAGTGGTGCCCAAACGTTTCCTGGCATGCTCCACCTATCAGTAATGGAATGTGTCCATGCCCCCGTCCATTACTGCACAGTTGGCTCAGCAGAGTACCTTGAGCTGAAGGTGGAGTTGGGGGCAGTTCTGAGGATGTGGGAGGAACTGGGGCTAGAGGTGGAGCTGGAATGGGGGCAGAGAGGGAATGAGGGCAGAGCTGGACTGGGGGCTTAGCAGGGGGCCGAGTGGAGATGCAGCTGGGTCTGGAGCTGGGCTGGGGGCGGAGCAGGGCTGTGTGGCACCTGAATGTTCCTCCGCACCCCCCAGGGGGCGTGCCCCACAGTTTGGGGACCACTGTTCTAAGCTATGTAACTCCATTTGGGACCTGAACCTTTCATCCTGTATGTCAAAATATTGTGGGAAATAATTTTGATGCTGTATCATTTTATGGCAAACAAAGTGGTGTTAAAAAAGAAATGAACAGAGATGTCAGGGCATTTACAAACCACCCCAAAGGCTTTAACGCTTTACCAGTCACCATCAATTGCTAATCATTCCCTCTTATTGTCAGATAAGTGGTCACCTGGTTATTTGAGATGCACAGAATAAATGCAGTTTGTAATACATATCTTATGAACATTATACATTCTTATAGCAGGACCTTATAAGGTCCTAGGTTCGAGCATGGGTCAGAAAATTCTTAACCTAGGCTTAAAATGCAATGTGGAGACTCAAGCCCAGGGTTCGCCGACACGCGTCAGGTGACTTGAGTCCCACTAACTCTAGGCTTATATTGCTATGTAGACATAGCCTGAGTGAAGGAAGAACTAGATAGAATGATGTAACCGAGCACAGTAATGTGCCCCCTAGACCAGTTATGGGGGGTGGGGAAAGAAATGTCCTTAGGTACTTAGACCTATATAGGCTCAATGACAGAGTAAGGCAGGAAAGGTATTCTTCCTTTTATGGAAGAAGAAATGTCCAATTAAAATGGTGATATAATATTCCCCACCCTAGATGCAACTAGTAGATTGTGGCATGTTCGGCTCTATATGATGATACTGAACAGATAACTAATATAACGTTATTCAGAAGATATTGCTTTAGTTTCCTCCAATTCAGCATTACAGAAATCTTCCATAGGGAAATAAGTGAGATATAATGCAAGGCCTGGAGGAAATGGATGTTTATATGGGTAGCACTTTGGTATATGAGTAGTCTGGGGAAGAACATACAATTAAAACAAGTTCCAAAGGTATGTTAGAGTACTGGACAATAATAGTGATTGTGTTTTCTGTAGCATAGATACCTGTGCATTAGGATATGGGTCAAATGTGGCCCTCATCAGACTTATTTTTCATG
Source organism: Platysternon megacephalum (assembly GCA_003942145.1). Classification (NCBI taxonomy): domain Eukaryota; kingdom Metazoa; phylum Chordata; order Testudines; family Platysternidae; genus Platysternon; species Platysternon megacephalum. The sequence continues at coordinate 1,978,145 of QXTE01000155.1, forward strand.
ACTGTGTGTAAATTAAGGCATAGAAACAAATTCCGTCTTCTGTCACACTGTGCCATTGGTGTTATTGATGCCAGAATCTGGCTCATGAAGTCCGTTGAAAAGAAATTGTTTTCTTATCTTTTTCCGAACACTCGATCTATTTCCTTTTCAGTGTAATACACTTGATAAAATGTCAAACATGTAATAAAGCAGGGATTTCTGCATTTAGTATGGAGACTTTACTGTCAAGACTGTAACAATGAACTACCTTTACAGGACAGAACCATAGAAATTCCTTTCAACCCTGAAACCACGTGTTAAAACGGTGGGCCTGATTCTCTTGCTTACATCAGTGTAAATTAGGAGTAGCATCTTTAAGTTTATGAAGTTACACTAGTGTGAGAGGAGACTCAGACCCAATATTTCCTACTAGTGTAGTTAACACTTAGTTGATGCAATGTAACCCTGAAGATCCAACTCCCTATAGTGGTGTGGATAGTACAAAATAAAATACCTAGTTTCTAAGGAAAATGATGGAATAGGCCTCCCACCTCAGGAGAGCTGTGGAGTTCAAACAGCAGTCTGAAATTTGCTTTATATGGAGTGTCTTGAAATGAATTTTGTTGTGGGAGGCGAGGTAGACTCAGCCCCCACTGTAATCTGCTCCATCCGAAGACAGTATGCTGGGTCTGAAGGTATGTCTACACTTTGAGCTGGAGGAGTAATTCCTACCTTGAGGAGATTGTGTCCCAGGGACCTCTTGGTGCCAACTGGCAAAGGGTACAGGGATACATAAGGGTTACTGAGATTCCCTGGGTCTGTTATCTACATAGTAAGAGTGTCATGTAAGGTCTCTACTGAAAACCTGTGTCACACTTGTCATCATAATCATTGAGAGTTGAGAATGTAAGCAGGGTCTGAATGAGCTCTCCTCTGACATCTAGTGATGAGCTGTGGAAGAGGACTTCAGGAGCTGACCTTGTTTGCATAGGAACACCCACCCTGCCTAGGTGCTCAGCATGATGGGATTGCTTGCCCAAATCATCACTCTTGGCTGGTGTTGGATCCCCAGTCTCCTTGTTATTGGGGCAGGAGTAATAAAGGGTTGTTATCCCTGTTGTGTGGAATGAAGACAGTTTGAACATGTCATACTTTCTCATTCCCCAGCATTCTACACTATAAAGTAGTGTTGAAAGTAAGCAACTCTGGTAAATCTTGAGTTTGGTTTTGGTATTGTATTTTGATGATTTCCAGACTGTATTTAAGCTGAAGGTGTTCCTGGCTTTATTGATTTTGTTCCGGATGTCCTCGCTTGTTCCACCATCCTGGCTGCTGCTGCTGCCCAGGTATGTGAACGTTTCTACATTGGTGAGAACATAATCCTCTATCCATACTGGTGATGGTGAGGAAATATTAAAGGTCATGATATCTGTCTTATTGTGGTTGATTTTCAGTCCAATTTGCTGGCTGAATGTGTTGAGTCGAGTTGTTTTTTCTTGTATATGGTGTTGGGTATGTGATAGGAGAGCGACATCATCTGCGAAGTCCAGGTCTTCAAGGGATGAAAAGAGTATCCATTTAATGCCTCTTGGCATCTCACTCCATACAACCTGCCTCAGAAAAATCCTCCGTATCTTTTGGCCCAGAACAATCTCATAGACGCATAGACTTTAAGGTCAGAAGGGACCATTATGATCGTCTAGTCTGACCTCCTGCACAACGCAGGCCACAGAATCTCACCCACACACTCCTGTAATAAACCCCTAACCTATGTCTGAGCTACTGAAGTCCTCAAATCATGGTTTAAAGACTTCAAGGTGCAGAGAATCCTCCAGCAAGTGACTCATGCCGCATGCTGCAGAGGAAGGCGAAAAATCCCCAGGGCCTCTGCCAATCTGCCCTGGAGGAAAATTCCTTCCCGATCCCAAATATGGTGATCAGCTAAACCCTGAGCATGTGGGCAAGACTCACCAGCCAGATATCCAGGAAAGAATGCTCTGTAGTAACTCAGATCCCACCCCATCTAACATCCCATCACAGGCCATTGCACATATTTACCGCTAACAGTAAAAGATCAATTAATTGCCAAAATTAGGCTATCCCATCATACCATCCCCTCTATAAACTTATCAACCAGCAGGAGGCAGCCCTGTTTACAAGTGAAGACAATGGACTGTTGGAACTATATCTGGGGGTCAAAGGTACATCTAGTTATCCTTCATTGAGGGGATAAGTTGTCAGTTGACTTGTCTCATAAATGGAAGATCCACAGTCAATCTGGCTGTTTGACACTGGGAGAGAGACTTTGGGTGAGCTAACTTTCATGATAGGGAATGTCTTGTTAGATACATTTAGGCTCTAGAAAGTGTGTTATGATTTTGTTTTATTTGTTTCAGTTAGTTCTACCTGCTTCTACTTGAATCTCTGTTCTTAGTAAAAACAAACGTTTATTTAACTATAAACATATATCCACGTGCTGTGTGTTAAGCAGAGCTGTGATCTAAGGTATAACTGATAAATTGGGATGTATTGTTCCTTTGGGAGCAGAGGGTCTGGGAATTCTGTGTGGATTACTGATTGGGCATTCTCAGGGGACACTTGGAGAATTCAGGGATTAGAGTGACCCTAGTGCTTACCTGCAGAGGGACAGTGGAGCCCATGTGGATGGAGAGGGGAGTGCTTCTGTTGCTTGTGGCTGGAGAAGTCAGAGAGCTGATGCCTGGTAGGCAGAGACAATGCTTCCTCACATGAAGGGAAGGTGATAGCAAGGTGCCTCACAACCCTGGGTGCCCATGGGAAGCATCACAGAGGCATAATTGCGCTAGCTCTGATTTGAGATAGTGGGCTGAAAATGGAGTGTAGCCCTAGAGGCAGGAGGGGTTAGCTGACCCAAGCACACACCTCTCAGAGATACTTGGCACATCACATCGAAGATGACAAGTATATACGCGGGCAACTAGTTCCTTCCATTGCCATGGCTGGACTCTATATTTTTAGAGGCTAGCTCAATCAGAGCTAGCACAGGTATGTCTGCTCGAGCTGAGAATCACTTTCTTCTTGAAGAGTTAGACATACCTGGAGTATCCAACGGTTCAATTTGTCCAGCATCCATAGGTCCCAACTATTATTATTATTTACTATAGGTTTGTAGTAATAATTGCAATGTGCTAAGTGCTTTCTAACTATTCCAGAATGGGTAGAGCAGAGGGATCGGGGTATGTGTCTGGGGCAGAATGTAGTGCTCCAGAGGGAGGATAAGGAGGAAAGGGCAGTGTTATATAGAACTCTGAAGATAAATATATTCTGTATTTAAATACATTAAAAGATTGTGAGACATTCATATCCTGTGGTAAGGAGGGGTCATATAAGTACCTTAGATAGATAGAAGATGGTCACAAAAACTTTAAATTTGTTGCAGAAGTATCTTTATGAGGAAGGACCCAGAAAAAAAATTCAATTTTCCATAGAAAACACATGAAAATTACTCTGTATGAATGCACTGGGTTTTGGAATTTAGTTTGCTTTTCCTTTCATTCCAGTAAAATCAGGACACCAGCTGCTGAAGAAATGAAGAGGTCATGTTCATTCATCCTAGTAACCAGATTTTGGGTCCATGAACCTGTTGTCACTGCAGTTGATGGCAAACCTCCCACTGACTTTACTGGGAGCAGGATCTGTCCTTGATGTCAAAGTGAGCAACATTTCAAATTATTTTCCACACTGGGGGTCTTTGTAAATTTAAATCTGAAAGGACAAAACCAGAGAAGCATGCCTTTATTTCACACTGCGTTAAGACTTGAGCCTGTGGGAGGCTGAGCAGCGGAATCAGGCATTTGGAGGTTGTTGCTCAGGTCTCGCTGGAGACTCAGCAGCTGCCTAGAGTGTGCTCAGCAGGGTGTGTTTCTAGCCTTGACTCACTGAGTCAGAGTTTGTCTCTAACTTCTGCACAAAGAGATGAAACTTGTATTAATGTTCATAGAGTCAAATAGAATCTGTGTTCCTTATTTAAGTGCACGAGATCACATTTAAGTACCAGGCTTTAGGAAAATAAATAATTAATCTCCACCCACAGAAATGCAAAACCTGACTGCAAATCCCAGCAGCGCCAGTCTGAAAAGCACTGGTCATAGCCTCGCAGTCAGAGACATGTTTGTAAAGCAAGACCCTGTGGATCTGATTCAGACCTGGCTTGTTCCAGTTTTTTCAAAATGTACGCATAATTGCCTTTCTGATTGTATATTACTGTCTTTCAAAGTGCAGATTATTTTTCTTTACAGATATTTTAAGGCCAGATTGTGCTATTCATTTTAAGGAGTACCTTACTTCATATTGAAATAGAGGGAACTGCCTACAGAATTAGGTAATACTTGACATGATTAAAGGTGACAGAATCTAGCCCTTGCTAACCACTATAGAAATGCATGGATATGCTGAACATGCCCCAGGACAGATCTCTGTGTGGAAGGTAAAGCCATGAGGATGAACATCCTTGATGTGCAGATTTCATGATAGTGCGCATGATGCACAAAACACACCATACCAGGGAACCTTTGCCTCTTTAAATAGCACTGCTATACATTGCAGATCCCCACAGTTGCTGAGAAAACTGGATTATTTTTACTTGGCATTTAGCATACTTGACATCTGCTTGACTCAGACTACCCTCTAGCCATGGCTGCACATCTGCTGGATTGAGCCCTTAATCTCCATGAACAATTACTTTAAAAAGATAGCTCAGTGGTTTGAACATTGGCCTACTAAACCCAGGGTTGTGAGCTCAATCTTTGAGAGGGCCACTTAGGGATTTGGGGGGAACTGTCAGGGATAGAACTTGGTCTGGCTAGTGAAGGCAGGGGACTGGACTCAATAACCTTTCAAGGTCCCTTCCAGTTCTATGAGATAGGTATATCTCCATTTATTATTATTTTTATGATTCTTAAATACTTTAAAACATACCAACACTTTAAAAAAATACTGTATGTCAAATTTGTGTTGGTATTGGTTAATTTCATATACATTGTTTTTTTCTTCCATCTAACTTTATTTTCTCTATAGCATATACTTCATCTGAACTCATATTGGACTAATAATAATATAATATATGGAGATATACCTATCTCATAGAACTGGAAGGGACCCTGAAAGGTCATTGAGTCCAGCCCCCTGCCTTCACTAGCAGGACCAAGTACTGATTTTTGCCCCAGATCCCTAAGTGGCCCCCTCAAGGATTGAACTCACAACCCTGGGTTTAGCAGGCCAATGCTCAGGCTAATGCTCAAACCACTGAGCTATCCCCCCCTTTAATCAATAGAGTCACTGAGCAACTCCAATTCCATATTGCTGAAACTCAGACCCCATAGCCCATCACAGCTCACTAGGCTGGAGAGAGGTGCAGGAGACAATGTGGGGAAAACTTTCCCAAGTCACCAACTTTCCATGCCTCTACCCCACCCTCTTTTCATCCGCTAAGCCCTGCCACTGAGGGGGCTGTACAGGGGAGGCGTCTGCAATGGGTGCACACACTGTATGCAGCTCCCCAACATCCAGCACCCTCTCTTCTGGCTCTGTTGCAGAAGGGCTCCCTGTGGCCAAAGTGGGGGGCTGGATTTGCCCCAGTGGGAAATGCAGGTGCTCAATACCTCTGAGGATTTGGTACAGCAATTATTCATTATTCTGTTCTTCCTTGTGTCTACAATGTTAGAATTATGTTATTGTAGCACCTGGAGTGTAAAATTTTCCTTTAACAAATGCAGAATTCGGTATTGCCTCTAGCTATCTCCAGAGTGCCACTGATTGGACTCTATCAATAGATATTATTTACCAGCCCACATCATCTTACCCGTAATTTTTAAACCAGCAATTTTAAATACTAATTTATTCCTTTGACAGGTTAACACTTTATATTGTGTCTAATAGACCATTTAAGTATTTATTATCCATTAACCTATTATTGTGTTGTTATAGACCAAGGTACTTTAATAACGGCATACTCCAAGAGGCACCATCAGGTAGTTTAAATCTAAAATCTAAGATTAATAATTTTGAAAAAAATAATTAATTATTTTAATAATTCAGATAACACAGTTTTTTCTTAAATTAAACTTTCCCTTGCAATGTTTGCCACCCCAAGAGCTACAGCATTTTATTATTGCAGCTGATCTATGGCAGAAAGCAAAACTGACTGGAAGCCAGATAAGCCTAAATTGAACAAAATACAAATAGCAAGAAAAGACCAGAAATTGTGAACAGGAAATCTGATTTTTTTAAAGTTCTTATTGTTTAAATAATCCAAATTATTGACATGAGTATGAAAACTATAAACAGTGTACCTGGTGTGGGTGTTTTTGTGTATATATATACATACACACGGAACAAGATTTGGAAAATGACAATATTATTTAACCCATAATCATGCCATTTATATTTTATTATTTTTATTTCTATAGCATAAACAGTGTGTCAATATAGGTGCTATATAAAAAGAAAAAGAAAAGTAAAGGGGGCATCATGGTAGTCTTATTTATACTAGGGTAAATCAGGAGCATCTCCATAGAAATCAGTAGCGTTAATCTGGAGAAAGTGAGCTCAGAATGAAATCCAGTCACTGTCCAAAATAATACACAATTTACATAGAAATATACAGATGTACAATAGGTGGCAGAGACAGCAATAAAAAGCAATTCTTATAATTATTCTTCTTGTGTTTGCAGGCTTGCTGATCCACCCAACAACAGCTTCATCAGCAGAATGAATGCCCCTAACACCACCATGAAATCTAGTCATTTGACACTCATCTACAACATGCGCCACTAACTGATGGAGGCCACACTGACAAAGTGATTTGTCGCACAGATACCATGTGTAGAGATTGGCTGCACATATTCCTTGGCCAGTTCGGAACCTGTTCAGCAGAGTCCAAAGATGACATGGCAGGTCAAATCCTAGTGGTTGAATGGTTGGATCAGCAACAAGGAAACCATTCCAAACTCCTTTAGCCTATCACACCTCGCACCATAGGGTTGCTGCTCACAGATTCCGATCTGGCACTTGAGGCCACAATGGATGCCTTTATGTAAGTGATGCTCTTGGGTGACTGAAAACGTCTGTGTACAGTAGGAGACCTGGATTGGCACGTGTCTTTTCCATCAATCTGGCTGTAGACTCTCTGGAATGAATGGGTGGAGGGGCCATGTTGCTCAGAACTGGTACCAGGGGGTAGGAGTGGGGCACAGGATGCCTGTGATGATTCACATGGTAGAGTTCAATTCAACGTCGACCAATTTAGTGTGAGGCGAATGACACCACACCGTATTCCGCTGAGGAATAGCACAGTGCCAGAGCCAATTCTCGAAGTGTCTCTTTGCCTGTGACCCATGTTGAACAGGCTAATTTGCTGATAAAAAGAAATGTTGTTGAATGATAAAGCTTAGCATGTGTCTTGGTAGTTTTTCAGTTCTGTTGTGGGGAGTGCCATATAGGTCTAAGGGAAGTCTTCAGTTAATTGTTTTTTGCAAGTGTTTTCAATGGAAAAATTGTATGTGATCATGTAATTGAGGACTATCATAATGCAAATGCATAAGAGGACTGAACTAAGGTTGAAAGGGAAACCTTCATTGTGCCACTTTGGCCCGGATTCACAAAGGGAATTAGGAATTACAATGCTCAGCATTGCAGAACCTAACTTGTAGGGGCCTTGAAAATCACTGGAATCCACAAACCTTGGGTTAAGGTGCTAAACTCCCAGTACAATGCATAGGGAGAGATAGGTACCTGAAAACTGGATCCACAAAAGGCAGCATGCAAGGCAGCTCCCTACCTAAGCTAGCCTGGGGGCATGCTGTTGAGATAGGCATGCCTTGAGCCCCAGCCCTATCACAGTTAGGCACCTACTTCCAGGGTGCAGAGAGACAGCTATCTCTGCTTCGGATCCACAGCTGGGAACCCTCACTTGGAGTCAGGCACTGTTTCTTGTCAGAAGAGGGGTAGCACACACCTAAATCCACACAAAATGTTAGGGGGAATGGGAAGAGGCCTCCTTTGTAAGCTTTAGCTCATTAGGGCACTCACCTGGGATGTGGGAGACGCCCGTTCAATTCCCCCCTCTGCCTGATGAGGCAAAGGGATTTGAATAGAGGTTCCCTACCCTTCAGGTGAATGTCCTATACACTCGATTATGAGATATTCTGGTGTGGGCTCTCTCTGTCTCTGCTGTTGAAGCCAGTCCCTTGTGCATTAAATAATTAAATATGCACAGGGCCAGAGGGAGTGTGAGGATGACTCTATAGACCAGTGATAAGGACATTCCCCTGAGAGGTGGAAATCCCTTCTCCTCACCAGGAACATCATGTCTCCCACATTTTGGGTGAGTTCCATAGGCAGGGGACTAAAAGTGAAATGGGAGTCCCCTGCCACAGCATTTTATGTGGCGTTAGGTGTATTCTGAGCATGCCTACTGGACTGGGCCAAGCAGGCAAGATAGGCAGGGCAGTGCCTCTCTTCAGCTGGATTGAGCATCAGACTGGGGCTCAGGTGTGATAGGCACCAGGATGTCTGTCTAAGGCAGCAGTGCACGTATCCAGAGATAGAAACTTAGGTGCCTAGGAAACCTTTTATAGCAAAAATATAGACTGCAAATGATTTTAGGCATCTACGGGGTTAGATAGCAGCTAAACAGGGGTTTGAGGTACAGTAGCACCTATTCTGATGGTTAGGCACCTAAGTCACTTAGTGAATTTGGGCCTTCCTAACTTTTGAGCACTTGGTTTTATAACCTGTGATACAGCAGGGCCAGGGAGTAGTGGGAGAGTGGTAAAGGGGAAATATATAAGCCCTAGGCTAATTAAGGCATGGTTCCCTATAGACTAGGGAGGGTTGCTACAGGTTAATTGGAGTAACTGTAGTCAATTAAGGCCCTGTCAGGAACCTAATAAAAAAACCCTGCTTCAGGCAATCAGGGTGTGTGAGGAAGGAGTGAGGACTGAAGTTTGGAGGGGTGTTGCTGAGACTGGAAAGACCAGAGAACTGAAGGAAGGGAAACTCTGCCCCAGCATGGCAGGGAGACTCCCTCCCCCAGTGTCAAGGACTGAGGGTAGACCTACCCAAGGGGGAAAGAGGGTAAGAAACCCGCAGGGGTTGAGAGGGGCTCAGGCTCAGAGTGAGGAGCAAACCCAGACCCCTCTCCTGCTTCCCTCCTCTAGCACCTTCTTGGGCCCTTGGTGCCCCAAGAGCAGGGGCAAGGGGTAGTATCTTAGCCTCCCACCATGCAAAGTGCGGGTCCCACCATACCAACATTGGCCACTTTAATGTTCTTTTAATGTATTTTTGTGTGTGTTTTATTATTTATATTGCAGTATTACCTAGAAACCTCAAAGAGGCTAGGGTCCCATTGCACAAGACATTCATAGATTCTAGGACTGGAAGGGACCTCGAGAGGTCATCGAGTCCAGGCCCCTACCCTCATGGCAGGACCAAATACTGTCTAGACCATCCCTGATAGACATTTATCTAACCTACTCTTAAATATCTCCAGAGATGGAGATTCCACAACCTCCCTAGGCAGTTTATTCCAGTGTTTAACGACCCTGACAGTTAGGAACTTTTTCCTAATGTCCAACCTAAACCTCCCTTGCTGCAGTTTAAGCCCATTGCTTCTTGTTCTATCCTTAGAGGCTAAGGTGAACAAGTTTTCTCCCTCCTCCTTATGACACCCTTTTAGATACCGGAAAACTGCTATCATGTCCCCTCTCNGTCCACTATAACCCCCAGATTCTTTTCTGCCGTACGCCTTCCTAGACAGTCTCTTCCCATTCTGTATGTGTGAAACTGATTGTTCCTTCCTAAGTGGAGCACTTTGCATTTGTCTGTGTTAAACTTTATCCTGTTTACCTCAGACCATTTCTCCAATTTGTCCAGATCATTTTGAATTATGACCCTATCCTCCAAAGCAGTTGCAATCCCTCCCAGTTTGGTATTGTACAAGCCTGAGATGAATCATAGAATCTTAGGACTAGAAGAAACCTCAGGCGGTCATCTAGTCCAGTCCCCTGTACTCATGGCAGGACTAAGTATTATCTAGACCATGTATCTTCCCAACAGAGCTCACAATCCAAAACATAAGATATAACATATGAGCAAAACAAGCAAGTGTGTAGTGGGTGAGGAGAGAGGGAACATAGAGTAACTGTAATAATTTTAGCATAGACTTGCTGTTTGCACATAGTGTAGGAGTAATAAGTCAATCAATAGCAATAATGACAACTCACCACCTGACTAGTAACTATCAGATGGTAGTAGTCTCTAGGCATCCCTGTACAGGCAAGTTGTAAGGAAGACTGGCAGGAGGAAAAGGTTGAATGTGTGAAAGCAAGAAGGTGCATGTAGGAGAAGCAGGCAAGTGAGATCTATTTGAGATCTATAAATCCCAACACAATCTGTTTCAAATCAGCCCTAAACTAAATGTGTCATAGTCCATTATCATAACAACAAAAGACTATTGAAAATTTCATCCTTTGTTTTAATTGTGTCCATGGAGAAATAAAAATAACTATTTCCAGGTATTTGCTTTGTCTTATTTTCAGGCAAAATCTAAAAGGAAATAAAAAGACCAGCCTAACTACTCATTTACACAGACAGCTTCTGTCAATACCATGACCTGTAATTAATGGGTTCAAAACCAGACATATATTAAAGAGAGTTTTGTGACAAGTTAAACAGAAAGTAAAATGAAGGAAAGAGAGAGACCATAATCATCCTTAAATGGCTTTATATTGTTTCCCTAGAGAGGGTTTAATAGACAGATTGTCTTAATTGAGAGAGCAGTGATTATTTTTGTACTTTGTTGTCCAATTTAAGGAGCTGAGATTTAGAAATATACCTGTTAATCACCCCTATTAGACACTCATGAGTAATCTCACTTGTCTATCTCCAAGGCCTGCATTTAGAAAGTGAGTTCTGATCTTCATTTAAACTACTGTGCCAATGAGTTGGAAGTAGTCTAATGGCTATGGCTGAAGGCTTGACACTAAATGACAAATGAAAGTCATGCCATGAGATGAAGCGTAGATGAGTGACTGCCAGAGTGATGACAATATATGATGATCCATATACCAATATCTGTTTATAGATCTTGAAATACTTCCAGTATCACCTGGCAGTGAGATGAGCTACATTGATGTACTCTGTGGGAGTGTAATGGGGTGTACAATCCCCATATTGAGCTTGGGCAGGAAGGGTAGAGGATCCTCTCCTGTTTGCAGGAAAGCAGCCCAGCCATACACCCATGTAGCTACCAGAGCTGCCAATCATGGAGGCAGGCACTCACAGTTGAGCCCAATGGAGGAAACCAGGCCTACTATAAAGGATCCTACTGGGGGAATTCTGCACCAAAAAAATAAAAATTCTACACACAATATTTTAAAAATCTGCATATTTTATTTGTTAAAATAACACAATATAATCATGCCAGTTTCAATTATTTTGGTAATTTATTTCAAAATACCTGTCAGCAAATATGTCTGTAACAATACAAAAAAAGATTCAGGGAATGTTTTTTGACAAATAGATTCCTTGCTAGGCATATTAATATAGAACTTTGAGTAATACTTTATTTAAACTACAGTACAAAAACATGTTTTCTGCCCCCTCAGAAGCAGTGCAAAGGCTTGCGGTAGTCCTGGGTAACAGAGGAGCTGAGGGAGAGGGAAGTAATTGCTGGGAAGGAGCCTGGATGTGAACTTGGAGGGTTGTTGGTGTGGGTGGGAGTAATATGGAACAGGATTTTTTTTGGAGGGGGGAAGGGGTTGTTAGGGACCCTCCCCCTGCAGACCCTGGCTGACCCCTAGTCTCTCTCATTCAGTCAGGCACATCTGCCCCTGTCCCCATATGTCACTGCACCCACATTCCCATTCAGCCCCTGACCCCATCTACCCCCCCCCCCCACTAGCCCTTCTGAAATCCCAGTCTGTGACCGTCCCCGGCAGCCCCATGTGCCCCATGCTGTCCACCCTCCCACCCCCTTGCCTTCTGACCTGGCCCCGCGGACAGTGCTGTGAGGAACACAGCCTCTTCTCTTCCAGAAAGATGTGGACAAATTGGAGAAAGTCCAGAGAAGAACAACAAAAATGATTAAAGGTCTAGAAAACATGACCTATGAAGGAGGATTGAACATTGGGTTTGTTTAGTCTGGATAAGAGAAGACTGAAAGGGGACTGTGATGTTGCACTCTATATGTTTAAGGAAATATGCTTATGAGTGTAAATATGACAACTGGAATATGATTTGTGCTAGATATGCCATGTAACATATCTTTGTGAAGGTTATGATCTACTGAATATATTCATCCTATTGGTAGGCAAGTATTATTTTTATAACTGAAGTTATGAGCGTTGGCTCTATACTTGTATTTGAAGTGTTTGCTGTAGGAAACACATAAGGGAGGTTTGGCCAATATATTGTGAAGAGGCTATTCAAGTAATTGGGAGTACTTATCTAACAATTGACTTTGGGAGACGCCAATCCACATCTGAGCTTTCCTGGGAATGTTCAAACTAACATGTAAACAATGGTGTCGGCCTGCAAAAACCTGAATCATTCATGGACATGTGACTTGCCCAGGTGGCTACAAACTCCATCTTGTTGCTGTGATTTTGCACAGAACAAAGGGGTTTCCGCCCACGAGAGAGAATATAAAAGGCCCTAGAAGCCTCTCCATTTTGTCTTCAACTGGCTCAAGAGATGGCCTCTCCAACCCAAAGAGATGCCTGAAAGAAAATGGAACAAAGGACTGTAACTGTGGGTGTGAGTGATCGCTGGACCCAGGCCATAAACTACAATGTTGGTCTGAAAAGGATTGTACCTGAGATAACATTTAGGGTGAGAAGTTAGTATTTGTAACTAGATTCTTAGTGTATTAAGTTCGCTTTGCGTAGTTTGATTTATTTTACTTAGTAACTTACCTTTTTGTGTCTGTTATTACTGGAAACCATTTAAATTCTACTTTTTATGCTTAATAAAATCACTTTTGTTTATTAATTAACCCAGAGTAAGTAATTAATACCTGGGGGTGTAAACAGCTGTGCATATCTCTCTATCGGTGTTATCGAGGGCGGACAGTTTGAGTTTACCCTGTATAAGCTTTATACAGAGTAAAACAGATTTATTTGGGTTTGGATCCCATTGGAAGCTGGGTGTCTGGGTGCTGGAGACAGGAGCACTTAACAGGAGCACTGTTTTCAGTTAAGTCTGCAGGTTCAGACCCTGGGTCTGTGTTGTAGCAGGCTTGGGTGTCTGGATCAACAAGGCAGGGTTCTGGAGGCCCAAACTGGCAGAGAAAATGGGCTCAGAGCACATCAGGAGACAGTCCCAAGGGGTCTCTGGGACCGAACCCGTCACAGGGATATAAGTTTTCAAGTACATAAAAGGTTGCTACAAGGAGGAGGGAGAAAAATTGTTCTCCTTAACCTCTGAGGATAGGATAAGAAGCAATGGGCTTAAATTGCAGCAAGGGCAGTTTAGGTTGGACATTAGGAAAAACTACCTAACAATCAGGGTAGTTAAGCACTGGAATAAATTGACTAGGGAGGTTGTGGAATCTCCATCATTGGAGACTTTTAAGAGCAGGTTAGACAAACACCTGTCAGGGATGGTTTAGATAATTCTTCGTCCTGCCTTGGGTGCAGGGGACAGGACTAGATGACTTCTCGAGGTCCCTTCCAGTTCTGTGATTTCTTATCCGCAGCGGGGGCTGCTCCCACCTGCAAGCAGCTCCTCTCTGTTCTGGCACCACAGCACCTCTCTAGCAGAATGCATCTTGTCCAGAGAAAAAAAATTCTTTGTGAGACATGAATTCTGCACATGCACAGTGGCACAGAATTCCCCCAGGAGTAGAACAGAGAAGGAGAGGGTGGCAGAGAGGCCTGGGATAGCAAAGGGGTAACACCCTTGCTCCAGGCTGCCTCTCTGAGCACAGCTCAAAGAGTAAGGCACACTTCCAGACTCAGACAAAGTTCACAGTCAAAGAACCACTCTGACCAGGGACAAACTAAAGGGGTCCCAGTGAGGGCAGCAGGGACCCTTCAAAGGACCACACTTAGAGTCGGTGACAGGGAGAAATTTGCTAAATTAAGTGGTTATGTACATTTAAATCTATTTTAAGGATTTTTAGGATAAATTTCCCCCCAATAATCTGATTGCAGTTCAGTAGTTTGTGCTGTTTTCATATTTCTTTGTTGCCATGCTAACATTTAAAAGGGCCAGATTGTGCTCACTCAGACCGAGTAGCACTTCTTCATGTGAATAGCTCAATAATTTGCATTTGATATCTCTGCCAATAAATCTATGCTATTAGAGCACTTAGAATTATTTATTTAAGGCCATATTCCCATCTACACTGTGTAGCAGTTACTGGGATGGCTTACATAAGTAAGTGTTAATCATCCTGGGTAAGGGCTGTACAATCTGGCCCTAAATAAATTGGAGAGTTTTGGAATTATTGGCAGTAATCATAAATGCAAATTATTTCTCATTCTTGCTGTAAGTAGGTTTAGAAAGTGCTGTAGGGAACTGCAGCTTGGCAGAAGATTACATTTGCTAAAATTATGCTAACATAATAATTACCTGCATGGAAGGATATAATGTTAATTTTAGCAAAGTGAACAAAGTGGCAGTACTGCAATTTTTCTACTAAATATAAAACAGGTATTGCGGCTTAATTCCTGAGATTTTTAAAAAAATACTTTATCTTAAATTAGAAAGCAAATATCATAAACAAGAAATCCAACAATTTTTGATTTGGGGAATCTGCCCTCCATGTCTTGCATTTGATATTACCCATGGCGTGCTCTCCACAAAGTGCATGCTGTAATTCATCTCTTTTCTCTTCTGTCATTTCTATAATTATTATTGCATACAAATGTAATACTGCAGGAAAATAGGACTCTTTATCCCAGGAGTTTGAAGAAACAGCTCAAACAGGAACTCCATATATAGTGCATGTAAATGATTGTTACTTTTTAACACTGTGTAGCATGGGAAGTTGAAAGAGCATTTGTACATACTATTGCGATTTTCAGGATAAAGCATCCAAATAAGTTACAGATGTAGATGCAGACAAGTTTGCAGGGTTTAATTTGTGCTGACTTTAAGTTATCTATCGTACCCTAAAGTATAGGGCAATATTGTGACTGGCTCTTATGCAGGTGCACAAGTGAAAGAAGAGAGTATGTGAGGAGCCAGCCGTTCTTGGACAAGGGTCTGTCACATTGTCAGTCTTCGTGCTCTGGGGAGTGCAAAGATCACTTCTTCTTTGTGTGTCCCTGTGTGCACAATCCAGGGGTGAAAGTAACTTATAAGACTTACCGGTAGCCGGAGTCCTGAGTGGGGGCATGGCCTCAACCGGAAGAGGTGGGGCCTTTCAAGATTTAAAGGCCCTGGGGCTCCAGCTGTGGCTGAGAGCCCCAGGTCTTTAAATCACCCCGGAGCTACCAGTTGCAGAGGCAGCTGGGAGCCCCGAGGCTCAGGGGTGAATTAAAGGGCCTGGGGCTCTGGCCGCCGCGGAGCTCCGGGCCCTTTAAACCAGAACGGGAACCCTGCTGCCGCTACCCTGGGGCTCTGGCAGGGCTCCGGCAGGGCTCTAGCGGTGATTTAAAGGGCCCAGGGCTCCCTGCAGTTGCAGGAGCACCGGGTCTCCGGCAGCGATTTAAAGGGCCAGAGCCTCCGGTCGCTGCGGGGAGCCCCAGGCCCTTTAAAGCGCTGCCAGAGCTCTGGCAACGGGGCTTGGGCGGCGCTTTATAGGGCCCGGGGCTCCCAGCAGGGGCCAGAGCTCTGGGCCCTTTAAATCCCCGCCCGAGCCCGGCTGCCGGAGCTCCGGTGGTGATTTAAAGGGCCGGGGCTCCCTGTAGCAGCTGGAGCCCCGGGCCCTTTGAATCACCACCAGAGAAGCTGGTCCAGTCCGGCACGGCGTACCAGACCATACCGGCTTACTTTCACCTCTGGCACAATCATTCCTAAGGGGGGAGGAAGGTTTCAATATCATGCTGCTACTGGGCTATGCAGCTGTTCAATTGCAATGAAGGGGGTCAGCTACAGCATCCTAGCAGTATTCCCTGAGCTCCACAGGACAATCAGTGCCTTTAAATAGACAATTTGAGCCATTGCTAGGAAACACGTCCGAAAATCTATTTGCATGTGCACTAGTGTTAATTGTGCTTGCAAATATAGATGCCCTAATTTGCATATAATGGTATTTTTGTCCAAATAAAAAGTTTCAGGGTCCAAGTTTATCTACTGCAAAACAGCTGAGAAACTGGTGCTGGCAGTTTTGCTCCTCACCCAAAATTCAGCTCAATCGACCCATCTGAATTTCCCCCATCTCTAGAGTATAGAATTACCACTGAAGGAAGTCAAAATTCTTTGATCTAAAAATTCTATCTGCTCAGATACAGGTAGTTCTAGGCCAGGTTAGAAGTACCAGGTCTTTTTACAGTACACCTTTATTTTAAAAAAAATGTTTTCTGCCATATAATTTCAGGTTCTTTCCCAGATGGTGACAAGTTTGCATCACATAATGGAATGTTATAAACATCTCCTTAGGCTGCCTGGTGAAATATAGCAATTACCCTGATTTGACACGTGTCAAAATATCCCTATAATCTCTGTCACACCAGGTAATACATGTCACCTGACAAGATGCCTTAGGTCTGCAGAGCATGAATATAGAATATTAAGTGAGCATTTTGTCAACTATCGGTGCTGTGCATTTCAATGTTATTTCATGTATACATATAATATATAATCATAGTAAAAGACCCCATGACACAGTAACTTATCATGATAATACTTAGTATGTATATAGCACCCTTCCACCTGAAAGGTCTCAAAGCTTTTGCTAGCCTATATTTTTAAGGATCACTTCACCCGCCATTGTAATGCAGCCATCTCTTGTGGTTCTGCGATTCCATTGCATCATTAGCAACCAGCACACTATTTTAGGATGAGAAGTGAAGAATTTTCAGAGTTACTACAAGTTGGTTTGTTTTTGGCTCAATCTGGTTTTCACTCTGTGACTTTCAGGTTCAATTACACAAATAAGTTCTTAACAAAATTCATCCAAACCCATAAAGTTTGGGTCATGACCATGCAAAAACAGGAGTTGCTCTTGGGTTTCCATTAAAAATATAAATAATCCTTTACAGCAGTTGAAACTTGGCTCAGGAACCTCATCAAACTTGAGCTGAGGTTGGTAAGGACACCCTGAACCAGTAAACATTTGCATTCATTGATGGAAATGTCAACATTTTGCCATGGATCACAGCCATACAAATATCTATTTTCATGCACAAAATAAAGTTGGTAATTGTACAAAACTGCAACATGAGTTTTTTTTCCTCAGGGTATTCTCATACCTGTTAACCACAGTTCTTTGGGAGTACTGAAAACAAGCAGAAAATTTTGCAGTAGCAGCCTTTTCAATTAAAAACAACTCTTCATCTCTAGGAGAGATTATCTTCATAGGCCCCCTCCTTTGTAGGCTTTGAAAGTGATTTAGCTTTCCAGAAGTCATCAGATATGATAGATTGGGACAATGATATTATGGCCTAACAGCTGGACTCCCTGCATGAAACAATTACTGCCAGTGAGAAAAAATGTGAGCAATTGGATATAAGACTAATGGAGACAGAAGGGAAAGTTTCCAATCTAGAGGTAATGGTATAGGAATATGATTTAATTATTTCTAAAGTGACTAAAGGCAATAAATCTTTTAAACCTGAATTAGACTTGATTAAAAATAAACTCTGGAGCAAAAACATTAAAATTGTGGGGTCTGATGCAAATGTTTTAGGGCTGTGACTGTTTGTATTAAAACAAATGCTAAATGTATTAAGGACTCTTCTCCATTAGCCTTTGAATCAGGTATTTTATTCCCCTGTCAAGAAATATAAGGCCAAATTCTCTGCTGTTGTAAATGTGCAAAACTCCTTTGAAGTCAAAGGTGTCCTTTTTCACCAGCAGAAAAATTGGCACATAACAATGAAGGAATTAAAGCTTTACAATCTATTTGACCAAGGAAAATGAACTTCTACACACACATGAATACATTTTGTACTGCTCTCTCACTCTTTTTTGCTCCATTCCAACAGGTGATAGTATAGATTTTTGAGGTGTAATCCTATGAGGTGCTGAGTAATTCCTGTGTGGTGCTGAAAAAACTCAATTCCCATTAACTAAAATGGCAGGTAAGATCATTGAGCATTTTTCATGATTGGGGCCTCATTCCTAATTTCAGGCTGTCTTTTTAACCAGATATCTTGCATGAGTTATACAATCTGGAGAACAACATTAATAATACGTAAGTACTTTTCAGCTGTAGTTTTCAAAACTTTACAAAGATGAATGTAATGTCACTGTCACAAGGTAACAGGTGTCAGGAAATTGGTGGATAGAGAGAGGCTAAGTGAGTTATACAAGGACCATGTAATGAGTCAGTGTCAAAATGGTGCTCATAGTCCAGTGGCTTGTTCACTGAATCAAGCTGAAGAAGTGATAGCATTAGGAAGGTCTCTATGCTGAGAGTTGATTGGAACAGCCTGCAGTAAAAAAGCCAATTCCTCATTGTCAGGAATGGAAAAGTTTGTCTATTAGGTTTCATCAGTACTATCTACTTCTGTGGCCACATAACCTTACTAGCTGAGTGCCTCACAAACAGTTAATTTATCCTCATAATGTCTGAGTTAGATAAGGAAGGACTGTATCCTCATTTTTCAGAGGGAAGTAAGGCACAAAAAGATTATATGATTTGCTCAAGGTCATGCAGGAAATCTGTGGCAGAACCATAGTCAAACCCAGCTCTCCCAAGACCCCATCCAGGGCCTTAACTAAAAGGTGTCTTTTGATTCCTTCTGAAATTTCAGAGATGTTGTAATATTTAATTATGGCCAACTTACTCCAGGTTTTTACCATTCTCTTTTATGTCTAAGCAACTCTCTTGGTGTTAGGTATGGTAAAATAGACTGAATATATACAAAAGCTCTTATGTCACTGATTAAACTTCACAAAATTTGGCCAGTGTGGTCTAGCTTCCAGGGAAGTGAAAATATAGGCATGTTTCCAATAAACATCCAATAAACAAAATCTCTGGACACATCACTGTTCCTCAACATTGGTGAGAATGGATCATTTTGCTTCAGGTTTCTTTTGGCAACCTGGACTGATCTCCCACCAGCTTCTGCTCCAAGGTGTGGACTTGAAGGAACATGCTGGAAATCATAATAATTACTGAAACCTTCAACTCAGCAAATGAAAAATCAATATCTATTATGAGAAATTAATAGGGAATTCCCTATCAAGCAAAACAAATAATTAGTTTATTACCATTTTGCAGGATGTAGGTGGCAAATATATTATCTGCAGGAAATATCAGAAATAGTCAATTACTATTAAACATCTCTGTCTAGTGCACTCACAAATCTGTAGATATCATCTGTAGTAAATAAGGCAGAAGAATTGGGCTTAATTATCTCTTAGGTACTCATCTGACCCCATTTAAGATAATATCTGAGAAGCTCACAATTCTTAATGTATTTATTTTCACAACATCCTATGTGTGTGTGTGATACTAGTATCTCCATTTTAGAGGTGAGGGACTAAAGCAGTGCATTGACCATCCACAGGCACGGCCACCTGCAGCTCCCAGTGGCTGGGAACGGCGAACCGTGGCCACTGGGAGCTGCGGGCAGCTGTGCCTGCAGATGGTCAATGTAAACAAACTGTCTCGCGGCCCACCAGCTGATTACCCTGACAGCCTGCGGGTCACAGGTTGCCCACCACTGGAGTATAGGATTAGTCCAAGGTCCCACAGGAAGCCTGTTAAAAGCTGGGAATTGAACTCCTATCTCCCAGGTTGGTGTGCCCTAAACATTACAATTTGAGTTGATATTTAATATCTTATGGTGCTTGCAAGACGCCAATTTGTTTATATACTGGCTACATTGTTTCCCAGTTACAAAACTCTGACACATTCTCCATAGGCACTATTCATAGATTCTAAGGCCAGAAGGGACCACTGTGATCATCTAGTCTGACTTCTTATCTAACACAGGCCATAGAACTTCCCCAAAATAATTCCTAGAGCAGATCTTTTAGAAAAACACCCAATCTTTTGATTTAAAAATTCAGATTATTTAATATGAGACCTGGTCCCTGTGACGGGTTGTGGATCACAGAAACCCCCCTGGGAGCTGCCAACTGATGTGCAAAGGCTACCTGTGTTCCTGTTTTCCCTGTCAGCTCAGTGGCTTCAGCACCCTGTCTTGCTGAAGCCAGACACACCCGTCTGCTCCAACACAGACCCAGGGTCTGAATTACCTGCCCCAAAGCTGCAGGTTTACCTGAAAACAGCTCACAGAAGTGTGCTTGTCTTTAGCACTCAGATGCCCAACTCCCAATGGGGTCTAAACCCAGATAAATCCGTTTTACCCTGTATAAAGCTTATACAGGGTAAACTCATAAATTGTTCGCCCTCTATAACACTGATAGAGAGATATGCACAGTTGTTTGCTCCCCCAGGTATTAATACATACTCTGAGTTAATTAATAAGTAGAAAGTGATTTTATTAAATACAGAAAGTAGGATTTAAGTGATTCCAAGTAGTAACAGACAGAACAAAGTAAGTTACCCAGCAAAATAAAATAAAATGCGCAAATCTATGTCTAATCAAACTGAATACAGATAATCTCACCCTCAGAGATGCTTCAGTAAGTTTTTTCTCAGACTGGACACCTTCCAGGCCTGGGCACAATTCTTTCCCCTGGTACAGCTCTTGTTCCAGCTCAGGTGGTAGCTAGGGGATTCTTCATGATGGCTCCTCTCTCCCTCTGTTCTCTTCCACCCCTTTATATATCTTTTGCATAAGGCGGGAATCCTTTGTCCCTCTGGGTTTCCACCCCCCCTCACTGGAAAAGCACCAGGTTAAAGATGGATTCCAGTTCAGGTGACATGATCACATGTCACTGCAAGACCCCAAGCCTTTATTCCTCCCAGCCTGACTCACAGGAAGGCTTGCTTGTAAACAGAGCCCCAGTCAATTGTTTTGGTTGATGGGAGCCATTAAGATTCCAAACCACCATTAATGGCCCACACTTTGCATAATTACAATAGGCCCTCAGAGTTATATTTCATATTTCTAGTTTTAGATACAATTGGTGTGAGATTGAAACCAGACCTGGGGAGTATTAGTATTTACCCCACTCAAAAGGAATAGAAAATTAAAAAATAAACAAACCACCTTCATCTTTATTTCAGCAAACTAACGACCGGTGATAACTGTATGTAAGCAGGGTCTGCATGAGTTCTCTCCTGACAGCTAGCTGGGAAGGGAGAGACTTCAGGAGCAAACTGTATTTTCATGAACACATCTAGTCTGCCTAGATATCCAGAAGACAGGAATGTGTTGCTCAAAGTGATCAACTTTGGCTGGTGTTGAGTTACAAATCACTTTAGTACTAAATGGAGGCGTAGTGAAGTGTTATCAGTGTTGTTTTTATTGTATGAATAAAGGGGAGCAGAACTGTGCTTAACCTGTCCCAAATTAGGGGGTCACCCTCCGCTGAAAGGACCTCATTAAGCAAGGGGCTTGAATGCCAGACCCCTGTTAAAGTAAGAGGGATGGGGGGCACGTATCCCAGCCAGGAGGACTGGACTCTCCCAAAGGGTCCCTGGTCTGGTTTAAGCTGTTACTCCTCACTGTTCAAAGATAGAGCTAAATAGGCTTCATTAGGAGCCTTTTGTTATTTTAAGTGCTCAAAAGAGTTGATAAGAACTTGTGGTGGGACATTGTTTCTGCCCAGCCTAGGAGCTGAAAATCACTGAGAGCTGGGTGAACCCTCATGAGACTGACCTGCGGAGGTCATAGCAGAGAGGCAGGTGGCAGAAGGTGACCAGAGAGTGGAACAGTGGCTGGTGAGGCGGCGAGCAGAACAAGTGGGCAGCGAATGGAGCGGAATGAGCAGCTGGTGGTGCGGCCAGTGGAAAGGAACATTGGCTGGTGGGGCAGCCAGCGGAGAGGAACGAGTGGGAGGCAGGGTGGCCAGCCAGAGCAAGTGCTCAGATGATGAAGCAAGAAAGGTGCCTTCATCCCTGGGTGGGAGGTGAACTCACACAGATGCACCTCTGAACCCTGGGTCCTCACTGACCAAGCACAACCTCTGTGAGTGGGGTATGGTAAGGGAGCAGAGGGGGCACAGTAAAGGAACTTTTGGTTGTAAAACTCAGGAACATGAAGCAGAACGCACTGCCCCACGCACTCTGGGGTGGGTGTCCTGCTCTCAGTTTTCTGATTATGAATCCTGCTTTTCGCATTTCCCCTAATTAATGTTGGGTGACTTCCCTCCTTTCATTAAAAGTTTCTTTTCTACACTCCGACTTTGTGCTTGTGAGTGGGGAAGTATTGCCTCTCAGAGATGCCATGGGGTGGTGTGTAATTTTCCCAGGTTACTGGGTGGAGGCTTGAACCAGTTCTGTGTTGTACAGTTGAAAAGGAACCCCTAGATATTGAACCCAGCCCTGGTTGCCGCCAGCTCCGCTTGGCAGAAGGGTTACATATATATTGCACCTAACATGCTAGATGTGCAAATCTTTTCTACTTCCATTAAAAATACTCAAAGAAGGTTAACAACAAAGTGATCAAAGGTATTAATGTACCCAAAGGTTTTGGAAATGGCTGAGATAAAAATGGGAATATGACTTAGCGTTTTGGACGCTAAAATTATTTGCCGCTTTAAAGTGTTTAGAGGTAAAAAGCAAAACAAAAATATAAACATGATCTTTGTAGAAAGTGTTATCAGTTATACAAATCCTTTTTCAGTTGCAGGCTTATTATTCCATGAGGGAAACAGAAATGGGGTATTAGGAAAAAAGGTACAGAGCACCAATTTGCTATAAGACGCTTACAGGTGAACAAATCATACTTTGCTGTACATGAACTGAAATATGAGGAGGGGATGCTAGGCAAATAGGGGAAAACAGATGTTTTGAAAGCACTATGGGGATGCAGAAGGAGAAAATATCCTCAGGCAATGTAAATAATTTATAAGACAATTTTAAATGATAGTGTTGTTGCTATTGGAAGGCCTGTGTGGCATACTTAATTAGACCATAATGTATGGCTATTTGATTCATTATTGTGCTTACATAGCCAACATATTAGTGATGGATTTCGCTGACCTGCACTATATTGCATTGTGTTATGTGTTTGATTGAATTCAGTCATCAGAAGAGACTTTAAAAATATACTTACTTGGTGTTGATAATAACCAAAAGTGTTAACTACTGATCTGCTATAGTATGTTGTGCTCCTTTAGAGCAGGCATCCATTACACAAAGAAGGAGAGCGAGTTGAAATAAACTATTTCCAGGATCTTTCATAAGCAACAGATTATTTAGTAATAATAATATTAATAATTAATAAGAATTAATATTTCATGCCTGGAGATGAAACATTCTAGAAGTATGACTAGCTCTTCTGGCATAGAACTACATGCTTTCTTTGGAAATGGAGAGAAAGTTACAGGGCCCTGATTGATTTTCTTCCCATTTGATTTCAATGGACTTTGGTTCAAGCCCTAGGAGTTTTAAGATACTCAAGAAACTGTGCACAGCTCTGCAAAGGTAAGAATGTGGTCTAGAAAAGGAAAGTGATGTGAAATTGTCTTAAAACACTTTAAACTACTGTCAACAAGAAAGAGTGAAATCCCGGTTCTATTAAAATCAAACGAGTTTTGCATGGATTTTAACAGGGCAAGGACTTCCCCAAAAAAGTTTAGAGTTGCTGAGTAGCCAGGGCCTGATGCAAAGCCTTGCAAGTACTAGATTTGCTTTTGAGGCTGTATGTCTGTTTTCTGTATGTTTTGGCAAGTTTCAGATTTCTCCTCACTTCTGCCTCTTCTCAAACCTCCTCTGGAAGTTTGGCCTTGTAACTCAACATTAGAAACAGCATTTTGAGTAAAAGAAAATGACCCAGAAAGTTGTTTTTTTACTTGTCTGTCTGTCTGTCTGGGAATTTCTGGTTATCTACAAAAATTTCTTCTTGAAAGACCTTAATTCTACCAGCTGATCCATGTGGATGACACCTGCATCCACACACAACTCCACTGAAGCTCTGAATAGGAACAAAGGTCCACCCATGTGGGGTCATTTCCAGTATCCAGGACCCAATTTGAACACAAATAAGTCACTTGATGTGGGTTTGTGTTGAAAGAGACATGGCACCTGATTCTTCTCACATTCACAGCAGTGTAAATCAGAAGTAACTCCACTTAAGTAAATCAAATTACACCAATGTAAAACCATTATAGCTGAGGCAAGAATCAGGACTCCTATACTCATTACATTTCCAGGATTACAATGCTAGAAAGATTTTATGTGAATATAATATATTAATTTTCTATTCTTCCCATCTCCCCCCTCCCCAAGTGTAGCTTAGGGAAAGGTGGTGACAGCTCAGAAATAAGACAAGATGTGACAAAGGATAGTTCTGAAAAAGAGAAGTGGTAGAAATACAAGAGGCTGGCGGTCACATTGTCTGCAAAGAATGGTTTGTGCTTGTAAATGGACAAATCAGTGGAGTAGAATAAGTGAATGTCAGGAATTTGTGGGACATGGGGGCATAGTGTTAGCATATTCTAAATAAAGAGGAAAAGTTGCTTTACAGATAAACCAGCTGTGGACTTTTGGCATGGTGTGAAAGGGCACAAGCCATCCCAATATGCAGAAAGAATAGCAAATATGGCAGGCGACCAGCTTGACTTAACAGAGAAATCTTCAGTGAGCTTAAACACAAAAAGGAAGCTTACAAGAAGTGGAAACTTGGATAGGTAACTAGGGAGGGGTATAAAAATATTGCTCGAGCATGCAGGGGTGTAATCAGGAAGGCCAAAGCACAATTAAAGTTGCAGCTAGCAAGGGATGGGAAGGGTAACAAGAAGGGTATCTACAGGTATGTTAGCAACAAGAAGATCACGGAAAGTGTGGGACCCGTACTAAATGGGGGAGGCAATCGAGTGACAGATGTGGAAAAAGCTGAAATACTCAATGCTTTTTTTGCCTCGGTCTTCACAGACAAGGTCAGCCCCCAGACTGCTGCACTGGGCAGCACAGTATGGGGAGGAGGTGAGCAGCCCTCAGTGGTGAAAGAACAGGTTAAGGATATTAAGAAAAGCTGGACATGCACAAATCCACGGGTCCATATCTAATGCAGCTTAGGGAGCTGGCTGATGTGATTGCAGAGCCATTGGCCATTATCTTTGAAAACTTGTGGTGATTGGGGGAGGTCCCGGATGATTGGAAAAAGGCAAATATAGTGCCCATCTTTAAAAAAGGGAAGAAAGAGAATCCAGGGAACTACAGACTACAGCCTCACCTCAGTCCCTGGAAAAATCATGGAGCAGGTCCTCAAGGAATCCATTCTGAAGCACTTGGAGGAGAAGAAAGTGATCAGGAACAGTCAACATGGATTCACCAATGGCAAGTCATGCCTGAGCAACCTGATTGCCTTCTATGATGAGATAACTGGCTATGTGGATATGGGGAAGGCGGTGGATGTGATATAACTTGATTTTAGCAAAGTTTTTGATACAGTCTCCCACAGTATTCCTGCTAGCAAGTTAAAAAAGTATGAATTGGATGAATGGACTATATGGTGGATAAAAAGTTGGCTAGATCGTCGGGCTCAACGGGTAGTGATCAACTGCTTGATGTCTAGTTGGCAGCCAGTATCAAGTGGAGTGCCCCAGGGGTCTGTCCTGGGGCTAGTTTTGTTCAACATCTTCATTAATGATCTGGATGATGGGATGGATTGCACCCTCATCAAGTTCACGGCTGACACTAAGCTGCGGGGGGGGAGGTAGATATGCTGGAGGGTAGGGATAGGGTCCAGAGTGACCAAGACAAATTGGATGATTGGGCTAAAAGAAATCTGATGAGGTTCAACAAGAAGTGCAGAGTCCTGAACTTAAGACGGACGAATCCCATGCACTGCTACAGGCTGGGGATACACTGGCTAAGCAGCAGTTCTGCAGAAAAGGACCTGGGGATTACAGTGGACAAGAAGCTGAATATGAGTCAACAGTGTGCCCTTGTTGCCAAGAAGGCTAACAGCATATTGGGCTGCATTAGTAGGAGCATTCCCAGCAGCTCAAGGGAAGTGATTATTCCCCTCTATTCAGCACTGGTGAGGCCACATCTGCAGTATTGCGTCCAGTTTCAGGGGCCCCATTACAGAAAGGATGTGAAAAAATTGGAGAAAGTCCAGCAGAGGGCAACTAAAATGATTAGGGGGCTGAGGCACATGATTTATGAGGAGTGGCTGAGGGAACTGGGCTTATTTAGTCTTCAGAAGAGAAGAGTGAGGGGGGATTTGATAGCAGCGTTCAACTACCTGAAGGGGGATTCCAAAGAGGATGGAGGTAAGCTGTTCTCAGTGGTGGCAGATGACAGAACAAGCAGCAATGGTCTTAAGTTGCAGTGGGGGAGGTCTAGGTTGGATATTAGGAAAAAACTATTTCACTAGGAGGGTTGTGAAGCACTGGAATGGGTTACCTAGGGAGGTGGTGGAATCTCCATCCTTAGAGATTTTTAAGGCCCGGCTTGACAAAGCCCTGGCTGGATGATTTAGTTGGGGTTGGTCCTACTTTGAGCAGGGGGTTAGACTAGATGATCTCCTGAGGGCTCTTCCAACCCTAATCTTCTACGATTCAATGTGTACGTTGATTAATCTGTACATAGGTTTCAATATACTGGATAAAGCTACTGGTGTCTCAACTACTGAAATTTACCTCCTGCAATGAACGATCCCTAATTCCCTGAAGCAAGGTGAAAATTACTATAACAAACTAGCGAATTCACTGAAGAAAGACTTGTCCCTTTCATATGGACATCCTCCTAGACCTTAGACATGAGGTGTGAGTGTTCTAAAGCTACATCTACACTACACACCTTTTGCGGTGGTGAGCTGGCAATGGGTAGTCACAGCAAAAAAACAGTGTGTGTAGCTACACAGGTCAGTGAAAGGCTCTGGCAGGGGAAGGCAGTGAGGACAGGCTAGGAAGCTGGGAGTTCCCGGAGCCTTTCCCCACTGCAAGTGCCTTACACTGCATTGGAGAAAGGTGCTGGCAGATCCCTATGTCCGAGAAAGACTCCAGCAGTGGGAAGGCAGCTGTAGTACCCGGCACTGCTGAAAATAGCAGTGTAGATGGGGGAGGCACTGCTTGGGTAAGCCGAAAGCCATGTGGGTACGTACCCATAGGGTTCAGGCATGTATTTACTCTACTCACCAAAGCAGTGCCTCACTGTCTACACTGCTATTTATACCCATGCTAGGGTGGTGTGTACTGTATGTACTCTACATGTCGTCAAACAGAGTGTGCAGTGTAGACATACCTTAAGAGAGATACGGCCAGATCCAGTCACATCAATGTAAACCAGGATTAACTTTTAGTGTACATTGTGGGTCTGGTCCATTCAGAGGAGAACAGCATTTTAACAAGGCAGCAAAAGCAATAAAGCATATATTAAACATTCAAACAAGTTCAGATTAATCACTTATGGACTCTCACTAGTGTACATCTAGCATAAGGGAGAGGAGAATCAAGCCCCTGATATGGTACTAGAACTTTACAATAATTTAAACTTCAATAGGGTTTCAGCCAAAGCTGTGGAATGGAAGCCTTGAGCGGAAATTATTGCAGGAATTATTGCAGGAAAAATAGAAATAGATGTATCTATGAATGATTGATTAATCAAATTGAGATCATTCTGAGTTGGGATGAATTGGTGTATAGGGCTCCAATTTTGCAAAGATTTATGCATAAGTTTACCTTTATGCACTTTGAGTAATCTCATCAAAGTCAATAGGACTAAACACTATGCAAAAACTTAAGCATGTGTGTAAATCTTTGCAAGATCAGGCCTAACTTTGTAAAACTCTGTTAAATATATAGAGTATACTACAAGACTGTTAAAGCTAACACAAAAAAAACAAATATTCTATCTGTTGTGGTGTATTGTGTGCAGAACTGGAAGAAAAGAGCTAAGGGTATAGAATGAAAAAATTAGAAAATCACGTTTCTGTTTTGAACATTTTTATTTTTTGACAATTTTGAAATGACGTTTTGGGGCAAAAATAATTTTCTCGCTTTCATCTTTTCCTTCCTTTTTTCCAGTGTATGTGTTGGGGAAACAGAGAAAATGTTTTCTCCTACTTTCCGTGATTTTTTTTCTCCTCTCAAAATGAGGGGACCAAAAGTAAAAATATGTAAACAAATCAATACAATACAGCACTGCATTACAGCACACTAGGAAACTTTCAGTGTGCACCAGCAGGGTCTATATGGACTAGAAAGTGCAGGACACATTAGCACACTTTAGAAATCATACCACCGTAGTGCACGTTGCTGCACCATGTGGACAAGCTCTTTCTTTCTTTCTTTTGTAACACACTGTGGACCATGATGCATTAAAAACATATCAATAAATGGAGTGCTGACAGCTGAAGGGTTTAGAACACTCTGTTGTGGAATTGGTAGTGTTCTGCTGCTGGGATAAATGGGATAAACCTGGCCCTTAGAACATAAAATAAATCTCTTTACCTTGTATACCACCGGCTTAGTTGTTTGTCTTTTAACATGAGGAATGAAAGGACTGACGGTGTCAGCAGCGAGATTTAGTTGTGCAAGTGAAGTTTACAGCTGCTTTGCATGATCACAGAGGCCCAAAGCAGCCAGAATATGCTCCAATGAATCTGACCCATTAAGTGCTTACCAGTGGGGCAATAAACCATTTGGTTTGGCAAAATATCTATCTGGTTCTGTTTATTTAAGACCGATTCTTAATTAAAGGTTATTACTCAAAGGTTTTTCTGTCTTTAAGTCCAATCATGTTGCTAGACACACAAAAAACATACCCTGAAATAATGGAGGCTAACTCAGGGCTGAGACCACTGAGCCTATAGTAGCTCTATTATTATCTGGCTTGTGCATTTCATACCTGTGGCCTCTCAGTAAAAATTCAGAAAGAAATTAGCAACATATCTGTTTAGATTTATTTTACAGCACTGGTAATATATATATACACATGTATAAAAAAATCACTGGTGTTTTCAAAAGAAGGGAACAAAAATATTTAATTTACTGTAGCATTTCAGTACAATAAAGGACATTGCATATATTTGAATAAAGAGAAAGGGATAGTATAATCTTTTTCTGCACAAAAGTGTGTAGAAGGAGGAATGTTCCTCAAAAATCTTTTCATTATGTGTATTTCTAAGCAATTATTAACTAGGGGAAGAGGAGTTAATTTTCAACATTCTTCAGGGGCTAGGGCTGAGCTATTTGAGCTACTGCTCTTCTTCTGTAACTGATACCATCCCTGACACTTGTACTACTAAAGAACAACGAGGCTACCCAAGAACCTGTGAATGCTAGGCACAGCGCTTTATCAGCTGTTTATCCAAGGTTGTGGGATTCCCTTCCAGATTACAAATATCATTGCTCTTAGATCCAAATACTGCTGCTATTTTTCTGCCCTAATTTTTCCTTAGGAAAAAAATTAACTTCTAAACTACCACTCTCTGTTACTGATTGGTAGGAGAGAAAGCTCCACATGCCAAAAACCACATTTGTGCTTAACCCAGACAGATGGTGGTAGAAAAAATTAGCAGCTTCAAAAAAAGAGGGCTTGGAAACCTTACAACATTGAATACAAGAATTTGCAGGACATTCCACTCCCTACCTCACAGATCTTATTGCTGTGTTCCTTGATCTCTCTCTTGTCAGCAATGTGGCTCATTCATGAATCATGGTGACATTCATGGCCTAACCACAATTTTGCAGTATTCTCTCCTAGAGCTGGTCAGAAATTTTCCAGTGAAACTCCTGATTTGTTGGACCTGAAACTTTTAGCAAATATTTAGAGGATTTTTTGTCAAATCACAAGCAAGAGTTCCCTGCCAGTTTTCCTGGCAGGCTGCTGGGGAACCTGGGCTTCCAGGACCTACTGCTCTGGGGAAGCCCTGCCATACCAGGACTCCCACGCTCCTTGTCATGGAGCCAGGAGTCTGAAAGCCCTGGGAGCCCCAGCTGTTTCCAGGATTAGGCTCCAGGTGCACACCAGGGAGCCTGGAAGCCTCAAGGACTCCAGATCAAACTGGACTTCTTTCAGGGCTTTCAGACTCTCACAGAGCTGGAAGTCTGCGGGTCCTGGGACAGGCTTCCAGGGTCCATGATTCTGGGAGAGTCTCACATGACAGAATGCCATGGGCTACACACCCCAGAACCTTCTAATTCCTGAGCCAGCTCATCCTCATGCCTGCCTAACTCCTGAGCAGGTAGCCCTGGTAGCCAAATGGCCTAGGAGTCTGAGAGCCCTGCAGTCCCTGATTCGGGAACCCTCGCAACTGCTGACTGAAACTGACATTCTTGTCAGTTTCACATGAGCATATTTTGTTTTGGAAACACCATGTCCAGTGCTTCTGAAATATTCTCCCCCTCCCCTCCTTCAGAATTTCCAGTTTGTGGGAATTTTTTAAAAAATGGGTTTGGTTTTTATCAGAACAAAACCAAATTTTGAAATATTGATATTTCCTGTGAACTGGAGATCCTGAATTCCAATAATCTCTACTATCTCATGAATAATGGGCGGTGAAAGCCAGGTAGAAAATTCATTAATTCTGATCCTCACTGAGTTTTCTAGACTTTCTTGACCCCAGGCAGAAGTCAGCATGGGAAAACCTGAATCTGCCACACAAACATTATGGAAAAAAATGCAGAAAGGTGTAAGTCTTGAAATGGAGCCAATATCTCTTTGCACAAATAGAAAATGATATACAAGACGGCATAGAGGGTTGCCAAGCAAGAATGTCAGCACTGGTGCACCAAATTGGGGGCACTGAACACAGAGAAATGGGAGTTCAAAATTCAAATCATATTTCAAATTGAGATTGCAAAGATCAAGGAGAAGAATGGAAGACTGAACTTGAGAGATTTCCATAAAGTAGAGGAAAGAGATGTGCTTTCTTTCATAAGTTAGAGAAATATTTGCCATTTTAGTACTCTGAGACAGATTTTGAGATAGAAAGAGCTTGTCACAGCCCTCCCAGGACTACCCGCTGATAAATAGCTAAGCACAATGACAAAGTTCCAAGAAAATTCCTGTAGGCTCAGTTTACAAAGAGGGGAAAATAATGTTCTCCCTTCACAGTCAGCAGCCCAGTGAAGAATACTGATTATTCCTATGAAGAAAAGCTTGAGACATCAAGATCTATCTTTTCCCCTTCAGTATTCTGTAAGAATTAGTCATAAAAGTGGTAAGAAAAGAAAATACAGAAAATATATACACCATAAGTGCAAGAGCCTAAAATGGATTTTTTTTTAGTGAAAAACAAAAACAAACCCTTTAAGACCTGTGGCAGTGAGTCTCAGACCCTGGAAATTGTTCATTTTGGATATTGTGACTCAGACAGAGGGCCAAGCCACAGAGATCCACCAAAGTTGGCTGACCACCTACGGAGGGTGCCTAGGGCAAGAAAAGGACTGCAGTACAATACCTCACTGTTAGGAGGCACTCAAGAGGTGAGTGTCCCCATTACACACTAGCTAATATTACATGGTAATTTAATGTGGCTGTAGCAGTGTAAGTGAGATATAATGGCCAGCACAGTCTAGTAACCTGATAATGCACTTCATTCTTGATTGCATTAATTAAATTTTTGGATTGCTTTGATTGAAGTTTGTCAAAGAAGCATCTGAACCTTGTGAAAAGCAATGAACTCCCCATTTCCAGGTTAAGAGATTTAAAATACTTTCATTAGGAGATTAGAGAGTATTGGTCTACAGTACAAAACCTCAGCATAATTTGAGACCATTTGGTATAGGCTGGCAATTTGCATAGTAAAGTAAAATGCATTTCAACTATAGTAACCATTTGTATCAATCAAACACAATTTAAAAAGTTTAGATGGTAAGTTTATAATGGACATTTCATTACACATATGATGGTAAAAGACTTAAGAGGTACAGTAGTTTGTCAGGTCTTGGCCTTTCATTTTGCACATTCAGTTCAGGTCTTGTATGTCAGAGCAAGTTCACTGCTGTCAGTCTTGAAGCAAGGAACAGAGTTGATGTGTTTGGCATAAAGTAGAGACTTCTTAACATTTCAACTGTGCTGCTGAAATTTTGCTGTGTATATTACATATTTGACTTGCTAAAGATGTTTGCTCTCTGTTTTAAAATGCTGAGATTTGTGGTATTGGTGAGCTATTTTTCTTACACTGTACAATGGCTATGCAGTCCAATATTTTTCTCTTCTCTAAGGCCAAGTTATTATATAATGCATTTGATTTTTCTTTTTATTGTTTTAGGATACTTAATATTTCCTATATGCTTAAAAGTAAGGACAAAGTTTAATGGATTTATCATATTGTCACTTTTTGACACATCACTCTAAAAGACAGTAAAGAGCCTCAGTTTTCACCGTTCAGTTCCCCTAGCATTTGAAAAAGACGATGTGTCTCTGTCTAAGGTTTAAAAAGTGAGTAGCCATTTTGAGAGTCTTAATTCTTGGGTGCTGGAGTTGAAACACTGTGAATGGGCCTGGTTTTCAGAGGGCGAGCTCAATGCTTTCTGAAAATCAGGGCTCCTTAAGAGCTGAGTTCCCCATAACTGTAGTACTGAAATTCACTAGTCACTCTTCAAAATGTTATCTGTGGGATCAAAATTTTCAGAAATGCTTCTGGGTATGTCTACACTGCAGTCAAACACCCATGTCTGGCTTGTGTCAGCTGATCTGGGCTTGTACTGCTGAGCTATCAAATTGCAGTGTAGACAGTCGGGCTGGAGCATGGGCTCTGGGGCCCTTCCCCCTTGTAGGGTCCCAGAGCCTGGGCTTTAGCTTGAGCCCAAAAGTCTACATTGCAATTTGATAGCACTCCAAGCCTGAATCAGTCTAGATGGCTGGCTGGGAAGGACCATTAGGGAGAACAATAGGTTTTAGAAGATGCTAATCTCCCACGGGGGAGCCTTCCTGGGAAGCCTTCCTGAGGACACTACAAACAGCCTCTGACTCATGGCTGCTATGGCCCTACAGAGACATGTGACCAAGTCACCTGGTACTGGACTCCATCATAGAATGCTAGTGTTTTTCCACTGAAAGGTGTGGGAACTAAAGTTGGAGATAAAGGGTTCCCACCATATGCAAAAGCTATTTAAGGCAAGGGAATGACATCATTGTGGGTCATTCTTTACTGACTCCCTGCCCAAAGGAGACGCTTGGAAACACCTGAGAAAGAAGGACTGAACTGGGTGAGAGGGATTTTTTGCCTGTGAAAGGAATACCTGGAGTTCCAAGCTGCAAGAAAGTGTTGCTTGCCCTCAAGAATCTCTGCAAACTGCCTAAAACAACATTTAGGGTGAGAATTTGCTACTCATATCCAATTTCTTTAGAATATTATGCTTAGATTGTGTTTTTGTTTTATTTGCTAGGTAATCTGCTTTGATCTGTTTTCTATCCCTTATAATCACTTAAAATCTAAAACCAGTGTGTGGAAATCATAACTTGGGACAGAAAGCTGTGTATATTCTTCTCCACAGTGAGACAGGGATTGAATTTAATGAGCTTACACTGTACAGTTCTCTGTGCAGTGGAAGATGGTATAATTTTGGGTTTACCCTCCACAGAGGGGAAGGAAATGGGGTAACTGGGCAATTCCTTAGCTGAGCCTTCCCATGCAGAGCTGATCTCAGCATTTGTGTGTAGCTGCAGCTGGGTGTGTCCCTACCTGTGTCTGTGCTGAAGGGGGTTTGAGAGCCTGTCACAGCAGTGCAGTGTAAAGGGAGCCCAGGCTGGTGGGTTAGGCAGGCTCAGTGGTACCCCAGTTCCAGGTGGCACCCCCGGAGGAACCCGTCACACCAACTTTTAATTCTATTGAGTCTGTATGGTGGTGTTGCAAATAGTCTGACAAATTCTTTAACTGAATGTGTGTTTTAACTCTCCTGTTCTTTTTCTTAATTAGCCCATTAGTAGGTGTCATCCAAATAATATTTCTGAATAACTTATATTTTATATTTGTAAGGTTACTGACACTTTGAAGGAGTAAACACAGCTTCCTGTTGACATGTATTTTCAGAAACATTGGTGTATAACAGCAGATCCTGTCCTATTATTGCAAAATATGCCAGGAGATCTCTTTTTGTCAGTAAAACCTAGCTGTAAAAAAAGCTCTTTTTGTCTTTTTTCGGGGGGAGGGGTGATAGGGAGAAGCTGAATAATTATACATATTTTGACCAGGTCCAATGACAAGGCAGAGCAGACGGGGCCTCAGTTCTAAAGTTTCATCTGACAGACTCATGCATTAAAAATGACATGGTTTCAATATAGCTACACTTGTGTAAGCAGGGTCTGAATGAACTCTCCCCTGCCAGCTAGCTGGGAGCGGGAGAGGTTTCAGGAGCAAACTGTATTTACACAAACACACCTACTCTGCTTAGATATCCAGCAGACCGGAGCTGTGTAGCTCCAAGTGACCAACTTTGGCTGGTGTTGGGTTACAAATCACTTTAGTACTGAATGGAGGGGTAGTGAAATGTTATCAATGTTGTTCTCTTTATTGTATGAATAACGGGGAGCAGAACTGTGCTTAACCTGTCCTAAATGAGGGGATCACCCTCAGCGGAAAGGAATTTGTTAATCCAGGGGTTATACTGCCAGACCCCTGTGAAAGTAGGAGAGGTGGGGACAGGTGTCCCAGCCAGAACATGTGGACTCTCCCTAAGAGTCACCAGTCTGGTTTAAACTGTTCCTCCCCACTGTTCACAGATAGAGCTAAATAGGCTTCATTAGGAGCCTTTTTTATGTTTAGTAGTCAATGAGAGCTGAAATCACTTGTGATAGGGCTGTGTTTATGCCCAGCCTGATGAGAGCTAAAAATCACTAAGAGATTGACCTAAGAAGGTCACAGCAGAGAGCTAGGTGGCAGCACGAGGTGACTGATGGGCAGCCAGAGAAAGTGATGAGCAGCGGGTGGCCAGGAGCAGTGGCTGGCAGGGCGGCAAGCCAGAGCAAGTGCTCAGATGGCAGAGCAAGCTAGGTATCTTCTTGCCCGGGTGGGAGGTGAACTCACACAGATGCACCTCTGAACCCTGGGTCCTCACTGACCAAGTACAACCTCTGTGAGTGGGGTGTGGTGAGGGAGCAGAGGGAGGCACAGTAAAGGAACTTTTGGTTGTAGAACTCAGGAACATGAGGCAGAAGGCACTGCCCCCCACACTCTAGGGTGGGTGTCCTGCTCTCAGTTTTATGATTATGAATCCTGCTTGAGGCATTTCCCCTAATTAATGTCAGGTGTCTTCCCTCTTTTCCTTAAAAGTTTCTTTTCTACACTCAGACTCCATGCTTGGGAGCAGGGAAGTATTGCCTCTCAGAGGTGCCCTGGGTGGTGTGTTATTTTCGGAGGTTACTGGGTGGGAGTTTGAGCCAGTTCTGTGTTGTATTTGTTGAAAAGGAACCCCTACTTATTGAACCCGGCCCCGCTTCCTGCTGACTCCACCTGGCAGAAGGTTTACACTTGCAAAATAAAGATCTTGGTCAGTCCTATCAGAACTTGAATCAGATATTGTAGGAAGTCAGGTTATTTCAAATCTGATTTTTTTTCCAGCCATCTACTTCAAATAGATGGACCTTTGCACATAGCTAGGGTTCAGTTGTGAGTCATCTTATCCACACATGTGGGGGAGATTAGGGGACATAAGCCACTCTTACTCCTTGTACAGGCTAGCTGCATTGTGGGAAGGAGCATGGTTGAGGAAGAGAAACAGATTTTTGTCAGTCTTCAACTCCCCCTTCTACATATGTGGTCAGGGATGAGGGGTTGGGGGCAAGGGGCAAGTAGTTGGAGAGGCCTTGGCTACACTGCCTAGCATCCTGGAAGCAATCTGCACTAGATATAGGGCTGGAACAGATTATTTCCTTCAAGAGCAAAGAGGGAAACAGGAATCTAAGTATAGCTAAGTCACAATCGGGTTCCTGATCAGCTCCTGAGCTACAGGATCTACCCACCACCCTTTATTCAGGGCTTATGGCAAAACTGTAATTGAGTCCCTAGTTACTAAGAGCCAGAATGCCGTGACAAATGTTCTGTGCATATTTGATAGAATCAGGGACTGGGGAGCACCACTGGGAGTGTGTGTGTGGGGAGGGCATAGATTTGCTCCATACTGTAAACTTCAATGTGCCACCCCCTTATGCATTTCAACTTGGGGAGGGGCACATCAGACTTTCTGGAGGGGTGTGGTGGGCCTTCTGAAGGTTGAGTGGTTATGGAAGAAGTGGAAGGGGGCAAGTGACAGGTTTGCACAGCCACTTAGGTTTGGATCACCTGTCCCTCCATCTTGAATGAGTGGCATTGTGACCTGACATGCAGGGTTGCAGAGCCACTCAGGTTTGGCCTGGCTGCCCCAGGCAGCTGCCTAGCTTGCCTGTAGCTCGAGTGTCCCCTGCCTGCTTAAATATTAAAGCCATGGCCTGGGGGCCCACCTCCTTCTCCTCCCCCAGCTCTGCAGTCTACTGCTAGAATTTTAAAATGTATTTGGTTTATTGAGGACTTTGGTCAGATAAAGCCGGAGGAAAGGTGACTAGAGCCACAGCATCAGAAGACATCACTCAAAGGTTCCCAAATTTCTTACATCGTGTGCTGTAGAAACAAAGGTTCTTTGCTCTACCATAGTACCTGAAAAGTCTTCATCAGTGAATTTGTTTCCGGGGTGGGGAGCTTGATTAATCCACATTGTCAGTTGGTGAATGATTTGAGTACCTCCTGATATAAGCAATTTCTGATAAATGTGTGGATAAAAATTGGTAGATCTAGACCAAGCTGGCACTGGCATGGGTAGGATCCCTAAGTCTTCTCAGGTTGTGTTTAGACCAGTGCTTAGACTTTATTGTGTTTCTAATGTAAGAACATTGTGACTTACTTCTTTTCATTCAGCAAGCAATAAATTGTAAAGCCTTCAGAAGCTTCTTTGACTTGAGTAATAACATTCTAATACATCTCTATTAACAACTGTCCACATTTTAAAATATTTTTGGTGTGCAGTATTTACAGTATAATTAGGCAGGCCAAAAAATAATTATAAGAGCAATTATAAAAAGTCACAAAGCCTAATAGCAAATGTTAAGTACATCAGAAGAAGGAAACCTGCCAAACAATCAATGGTGCCACTGGACAATCATGAATGCTCCTTTAGCACCTCGGAAGATAAGGCTGTTGTGGAGAAGCTGAATTAATTCTTTGCATCGGTATTCACTGAAGAAGATGTGAGGGGAAATTCCTGCACGTGAGCCATCCCTTTTAGGTGACAAATCTGAGGAACTGTCCCAGATTGAAGTGTGAACAGAGAAGGTTTTGGAACATATTAATAAACTAAACAATAATACATCATCAGGACCAGCTGATGTTCACCCCAGAGTTCTGAAAGAACTCGGGTATGAAACTGCAGAACTGCTAACTGTGGTATATAACCATCATTTAATCAGGCACTGTACCAGACGACTGGTGGATAGCTAATGTGATGGCTTTTTTTAAAAAGCCTCCAGAGTTGATCCTGAAAATTACAGTCCAGTAAGCCTAACTTCAGTACCAGGTAAATTGGTTGAAACAATAGTAAAGAACAAAATTATTAGATACAGATGAACACAATATGTTGTGGAAGAGTCAACACAGATTTTGTAAAAAGAAATTATACTTACCCAATCTATTAGAATTCTTTGTGGGGGATGGAGGGGGGACAAGCATGTGCACAAGGGTGATCCTGTTCATATTATTTACTTGGACTTTCAGAAAGCCTTTGACAAAGCCCCTCACCAAAGGTACTTAAACAAGTACGCAGTCATGGGATAAAAGGGAAGGTCCTCTCAGGGATCAATTATTGGTTAAAAGCTAGGAAGCAAAGGGTAGGAATAAATGGTCAGTTTTCACAGTGAAGAGAGGTAAATAATGGGGGTTTCCCCAAGTATCTATTCTGTACTAGGACCAGTGCTGTTCACCATATTCATAAATGATCTGGAAAAAAGGGGGAAATAATGAGATGGCAAAATTACTGAAGATAGTTAAGTCCAAAGCAGACTGAGAAGAGTTACTCAATAGACTGGGTGACTGAGCAACAAAATGGCAGATGAAATTCCATGCTGATAAATGCAAAGTAATGCACACTGGAAAACATAATCCTGATTATACATCCAAAATGATGGGGTCTAAATTAGGCATTACCACTCAAGAAAGATCTTGAAGTCATTGTGGATATTTGAGCAGATGTTTTCACAGAATGTGCAGCGGCAGTCAGAAAAGCTAACAATGTTAGGAACCATTATGAAAGGGATAGATAAGACAGAATATTGTAATGTCACTATATAAACCTACTGTATGCCTATACTGTGAATATTGCATGCAGTTCTAGTCACCCTAGCTCAAAAATATATATTTGAATTGGAAAAAGGACAAAGGAGGGCAACCAAAAATGATTAGGTGTATGAAGGTTGCATCCATGACCATCTTGGCTAATAGCCATTGGTGGACCTAACCTGCATGAACCCAGTTATACTTTTGGTCTTCCTAACATTCCCTGGCACATTTATGTGGTTATCTTTATCAAGCAAACTTGTAATCTCATCAAAGAATAAAATTAGGTTTGCTCGACAAGACCTATTCTCCATAAAACATAGTGAGTGGCATTAATTATATTCCTAGTCTATTATTTATTAATTGAAGCCTGTATCAGCTTTTCGATTATCTTGTTTGGAATTGATGTCTAGCTAACTGGCCTATAATTACCAGGGTCATTCTATTTGCCCTTTTAGAACACTGGCAAAATATTAGCATTCTTCCAGTCTTCTGGAATTTCCTTGGTATGCCAATATTCATTAAAAAATGATGTTAGCTAGTTATCTAGGCCTGCTGATTTAAAAATGTTTATCCCTAGTAGATGTTGTCTAATATCTGTGTCCATTACTAATGGAATGGTAAGTATTTCTGTGATGCTGGTAAACTAGGACCCCCAGCTCTTACTAAGTCTGTAGGTGTCATCTGAGCACTGACCAATTCATAGCTGGAAATCAGACCAGCTCACCTTTGTTACTATTATTCAAGATAGGTGTTAGACTTGTAAGGATGTGTTTAGAGACTCTAAAATACACATACAATGCTGAAGGCATAAATCTTACTTGTATTGTCTGGATTCCATACTACAAGGTAAAATATACGTCTGTTTTATAATTGTAAAAATGCCTGCTCTGAGCTTGTGAACTCAGACTGGAAGAGTGGCTTCCCCACCTGTCAATGAGTACTATCAAAATTAAGTGTCCTTTTTCCCGATTGTAGAATCATGGGGGTTTGGATATTCAATAAACTCTTAAAGAACTCCCAATTTTCATTCTCATTTATTTACATTTAATTTTTTCCTCCTAATCCTGTTTCACTCAACTTTCCTCAGATTTTGGAAATTAACCCTCTTGAAGCACCAAATATCACTACAATTATGCAGTAAAACTGCCTAAAACACTTTATTAAACCTTGTGCAATTTTACTGGGTTGAACAGTGTTGCATGCTGCTCAGCTCCTATCTCTTTTTTGCTCTCTGACAAACTTCAAATAAGCCACCTCTATCTTACAGGACTGCATTTATTTACAGATTCTGCAGAGCTAGGCAAGATGGGGCATATGCAGAGTAGTACAGTACTTGCTTTCAAGTTGATTGTGCATGTTTCATGGCTGCCATTGCTAGCAAGTATGCACCAACCACTACTCACATGGGACCAAGCCTATTCTAAATGAAGTGGGTTTCAGCTACTGCATATTCCTCAGTAACTTAAGAGAGTTATATTATCCATATGCACTAATTCAGAACTTTGGATTACTAAAATAACATACATACAAATAAAAAAACCAGATAGTTTGCACAAACTGTTACATTTTGCAAATTTCCTTAGGAAGTGGCCTGCATCCTGTGCAATTCAAGTAAAAGAGTGGACAGTCAGGATACCCAGTGTAGCAGCAAATGCTCTAGTATAGCCTTTATCCTCCTGCAATATCATTCTATTACACCTACTGGGATAAGAACAGAATGATCTGTACATAGGTTGAAATACCGATGTTTCCATTTTTATCAGTAGCTGTTAGGCTCTGACCAGATGTTAATTTCTGGGAAGTTTTACCTAAGCAAATATTCAAAAGGATTTAATTTGATTATTTTCACTTATCTACTGAAAGTTGTCAGGGGCAAGACTTACTGAAAGAAACAAACCTTTTCACTTTGGCCAAAGCATAGAGAACTGTGGGCTAAATCCCGATCTTACTAGTTGCTATGAAAGAGAGGAGCCACTACTTACATTAAAAGATTCCTTGTTGATTACAGGGGCAGCACTGCACTGTTGTGGTAATGTTGCTTCTCTGAGTCACTGCTACTACTGACTGGAAGCAGTATAGTCTAGCGGATGGAGCAAGGTAATGAGAATCTCAAGGCCTGGTTTCTATTCCTCACTCTGCCAAGGACTTGCTATGTGACCCTGGAGCACAGTTATGTAAGGTCTTCATATCTTACTTCCCCCATTGTTGCACATGGGAATAATAATAGATATCATGTTTTGAAGTACTTTGAGATCCTTTGGTGAAAGGTACTGTATTGTAATTACTAGCTGACTGGGGAGTCATTACCCAAATCTGCATTTTATGCCTTCTGTGGGTTTTGGTGTATGAACAAGAGCATGACTTGGTTTCTAGTGCTCTCATGACATTTGTGAGCTTTGTTCTTCCCTTTTGCTCCCTAATGGACAGTTGCCTCATATTCATTCTTCGTGGGAAGAAGTATATCTAATAGCACATTGTGCATAAGAGGCAAGCTACATAGATACAGAGGGTGAAATAAAGCCACTGAATTTTGTATACAATCTGCACTCAGTAATGGATTACTAGAATGCCCTGAAAGACAGGAGATCAGTTAATATTGCCTAAGGTGTTCTCGAGACTTCTTGACTAATGAAGTCAAAAGGAATTTTGCCATTGACTGACTTCAATCAGAGCAGGATCCAGGCCCTTTGATATGTAAATCACTGGAAGTGCATGAGCTATTTGTCAC
Organism: Platysternon megacephalum; assembly: GCA_003942145.1. Taxonomy (NCBI): domain Eukaryota; kingdom Metazoa; phylum Chordata; order Testudines; family Platysternidae; genus Platysternon; species Platysternon megacephalum. The sequence continues at coordinate 2,019,287 of QXTE01000155.1, forward strand.
TAGTTATCACCTAAAATAAAACACACACCATGTTACCCTGGATATTTTCTACAATGATGATGTTTTATTTTAGAATGCGCACAGTTTAGTGCAGCGGTGGGCAACCTGCGGCCCGCGGGCCACATGCGGCCTGTCAGGGTAATCCGCTGGCGGGCCGCGAGACAGTTTGTTTACATGGACTGTCTGCAGGCACGGCCTCCCGCAGCTCCCAGTGGCCGCGGTTCGCCATTCTCGGCCAATGGGAGGTGCGGGAAGCGGCATAATAGCTCTGTGGCTCAAGAGTACAATTCTGGCTTTAAACATATAAGCATAACGCTTTATCTGTATGTGCGCTACATGATGTACTGTGGGCAATTTTACTTTATATAAAGGAGCCTGGTGAACGCATCTTTTTAAAAAGTAGGATTAATGCATTCCAGTCTGGGGAGAGTGCCACAGTACCCAGATGAACAATGTTCCCAGAACAATAGCATAGGCAAAAAACTATCTAGCAAGGTATATATGTCTCATCACCCTTGTACTTTTATCTTCATCCAGAGACTTTTAACTGTTCTGCCTCATCTCCTTTTGGACCTCAGAACAAGCATATGCCTTTTTGATGTAGGATGCAACATTTCCTCGCTGCCTGTCGTTCCTGAACTAGCTATACTCCTCTATACCAACATTCTAGGATATCATGAGATTTCTCACCAAATCCCTGTTATGCCAATTCAGTAACAATTTAGCTTGTGTATTAAGACTTCCAGTTCTTCCTGTTTATTCCCCATACTCCTTGCATTTGTGCAGACATCTAAGATGTCGAGCAGATTCTTCCATCATTTTCCCTCCTGTTGCTGCTATGAAGCTATTGTAATTTTGTCCCCCAACTTCCAGCCCAGTGCTGAGGTCACCTTTTTATACATTGCCTGTGGGCTTTTGTCACCATCCCCTTTGGAACCTAGTTTAAAGTGCTCCTCAGTAGCTTGATGCGGCAGTGTCCTAAGCTGCTCTTCCGCTTCTTTGTCAGGTGGACGCTTCTCTTCCCAGCAGGCCTTCCTGGAACAACATCCTGTGGTCAAGGAAGTGAAAAGCCCCCTGTGATCATCAGTTCAATAACTGTGTTCCCTTCAAGCCTTTAAAGACAATTCTTTTAGAAGTACCTGCATTTTTGGATATTTTATTTCCATCTCCTTTCTATATAATATCAATTCTGCCACTATGAGAATTAATTCTGTAGTGACTCCATGTGTAGGTCTCAAGTGGAGTGAATAAAGTCAAACTCTTAATTATTAGTTACTATTTGGGGTAGTATCACTGTTACAAGATCTATTTTTACCATTTATTCTGTCTGGCGCTAGCAGTCACACTATAATGCATTAAACAGAGTAGGATCTTTCATAGTTAATTAGGATCAGGCACACTGTAGCCAATTTACTATCCAGTACATACAGATTCTTTCAGGACAGTCTAGTCTAAGATATAAGAGGTAATTGACATCCAGGAACCTTCAGATCACCCAGACTACACAATAGCTCTAATCTTTACTTTGATGTCATGAAATTACATATAATAAGAAGATGACCTGCCAATTCTGTGGCAGCATCTTTCATCTGAGTATCTCAAAATATTTTATTAAGAGTAATGAATTACTTAAGCCTAATAATACCCCTGTGACACAGGCATTAATGTAAGAGATGAGGAAACTAAAGCAGAAAGTGTAAGAACCTGTCAGGGTAGCTGGTCCTGTGAGAACTTTTTTGAACACTCCCACCACTCTAACAACAATAAAGTCCAGACAGCACAACAAAAAACATCAAGTCCAAAACAGAGACCATATGGATACAAGACAACACAACCGTCTCCTTCTTTCCAACATCTTCCCTTGACAGGATAACCCTGGCACTAAAGACTTGCCCATCTTCCAAATACATCCGCCATGACTAGTTGTCCTTGTTCAGTACAATAATAGGTGTTCCATCCCCCCATAGTGAACCCGTTAGATATCCCAAAGATACTGCTTCTGGGATTCTCCCAATACATGGACACAAGCCTGGCTCCTCAATACACAGAAATGACTCTCTCCTGGAAAACAAGAGAAGGAAAACAATCATCATCTACAATGATAGCAAAATTCGCAGTTATTACATAATACTGATACTTTGTTCCCGACATACTAGTCAATGAACTGTTCTCTTGGTCCAGCATCATTTCCCCCACCCAATATAATAGTCTCTTTCCAACTCCCAGCACATTATGAGCTAAACCATGCCCCAACATCCTCTTACTCTATCACCCTTTTGCCCTGTACTTACTCCCAAAGACCGCTGGGCCTATAGACTGGGCTCCTATCCCACCCTTTAAGGAGAAAGGCCAAACACAAACCATGTTAAACTTGTATGTGTGTTCACCACTTCCTTCCTTCAGGTTGCACAACCTGTCTGCATGCCTCAACACCCCAGCTGTCCCAGGGCACTATCTCCCAAAGCTGCATCTGAGGGATTTTGAAGGTGTAGAATAATACACCCACACCATCAGTTTCACTTTCACCCACTAACTATACAGAAAACCACCTTCTCTAATGAGATCTAGGCTTTTCACAATCCATTTTAGAGGGTAATTGAATTTCCTAAATCATTAACATGTCCAAGTAGTGCAGGTCTTGACACTGCCATCTTCCATACTTGTGTTCTCAAGGCTCTAATACTATTCATATTCAACATCCCCACCATCAGCAGGTTTGACTCCCCACCTGCCCCTACCCATTACTTCTCTGCAGGTGATGGGTTCTTCCTGCACTGTCAGAAGATGCCATCAGGAGTGCTCAGAGGATGTTTGATAGGCCTCCTCCTAAAATGGCACTTTTCAATCCCTCAGCCTAAGTGCCTCAAATCTCCTTCCTTCCCCCCAGAGTTCCTTCCAAACCCACCCCCTTCTTACTTTTGTGCTTTCTTATTAGCACTTTTCAACTGTTTGTTTCCCTGTCCCCAAGGTTTGTGGATAACCTGGGCACACAAGGGAAGACTGTGCCAGTGATACTGACCCCCCCCCCCCCTTTCTCCTCCCACGCTCCCGCCACTGGCTAGGAATAAGAGTCAACTAGTGTAATTCCACCACTGGACATGACTAATCTGCAATGACCAAGCCAGATATCTCGACCAGTCCCACTCAACCAGATCATCCCCAGTCTTCTCCTTCTTCTTTCCATTCCCCTCATGCTGACAAACTAATAGATCTGCATTTCTAGCCCCTAACCCAAAATCCACCGATTCCAAAGCCTCTATTTCTGTGAGGAGGCTGCCTCCCTGGCTAACTCCGGACCTCCATCTCCTCTGCTCAATTGGCCAGAGGGGAAAATTTGTTGCCCAACTCTTTAGATAATGGAGCAGGTACTAGATGAAGAGGAAAGGAGAAACAAATACGGCTCCCCAGACCCAGAGAATCCCATTCACCCAAGCTAGGGACCCCAGATACCCCACCACTCCCTTGCCCCCTTTCAAAGCACCTCTGTATGATAGGGGCGTAGGGGTGCTGCCCCTCATCCAGAACAGAAAATGGCATTGCCTGCCCCTGAGGAAAAGGGCTAACACTGTTGGGGGAATAACTGACAGGGAAAGATATGGAGAGAGCAGCCCAGAGGGCGACCGAGGAGAGGAAGCCTCTCCCTCCCCATCAGCCCCACCAGTCATCTGGCGCTGCTGCTGGGGTTCTACCAGAAGAACTCTCACCCTGGGGCCCAGCAAGTGCCATCCCTTTTACTCCAGCACCAAACACTCCTCCTCCCCACCTGTCCCTGCAGGTACTTCCACCTTCCTTTTCTCCCCCTCCCCTTTTAAGGACTCGCTGGAGTTTTGCTTCTCTACCTCACTTCTCAGCTTCCTCCCTCCTGGTCCTACAGGGCATTCATGATCCCTGCTCAAAATTGATGATCTCTGCCAACCCACAATCTCCCTGACTGGGCACTGAGAATCTTCCCTCCCTGCAACCATCCCTCTGTGCTTTGCCTCTGCAACCCTCCCCCACCTTTCTTCCACCCATTCTCTCTCCCAATAGGCTGGAGCTCTCTGCCTCAAAGCCCTCCCCAGGCACAACTGAGACAGCTGAATCTGGACACAGAGCCCCAGATGGTCCTGATTCTGAAGCAGGGTCCCAGCTCAGATGTGCCCTCACAGCTCAGATGTGCCACATTGTAAGCATTTGTCCCTTCCGGGGCTCAGAGTTGCCCTTTGTCCATATTCCCAACATCTGAAACACTACACATTAGAGAAACCACCTCAAAGTGTTCTTAAGACCCCCACCTACAACAGGTGTGGGGCTGCACCACATAGTTTACATAACCCCCTCCCATCTCCACCAAACTGGACAGGTGTACTAATGTGTTATCTACTAAGCTACTCCTCAATTTAACCAGAAAAACATATTCCCCTCTCCAAATTCCCAGCTGGCTATTTTCTCCCCTTACCAGTATTGTTTACGCCTTAACCAATCCTCAATGTATTCATAAGGAACGGTATTGTTTCTAAAAAGAACTGTTACTTTCTTTATGTTAGGAGCTGTTAAAGAAACAACCATCACGTGCTGCCAATCCTTTTTTACATTATGCCTTCCCATAGTGCTTCCAAAAACTCTCCATCAGAGACTTTTACTACAAAAGCAAAGGTCAGACTCCCTTGACCCTGGCAGTTGACTGACGGGGACCGAAGTCACAAACCCTATGCCTTTCAATATCAGATTCTCTATTAGGAGGTCTCTTTCTGGCATTGGGGTTGTTAGGGAAATGTGTAGCAAATAGGCAAGGAGGTATGTGGTCCATCTCCAATTAATTGTCCTTGTATCTGCACTTCCATTCCCCCATCCTGTTTCTCTCCCATCCCACCTCCCAAACTTGGCCTCCTGCCCTAAATGTTGGCCACCATTCCTTCGTCCTGGTTTCTTCCAGGCCTGTGCGTAAGATATCACTGACCCCACAGTACCCCACTTAGTGGCAAACACAGTGTCTGATTGCAACCCTTTAGTTATCATTGTACTTTTCTGCCTAGGGGCCTCAGCTCCTGAGAAGACCCAGGCAGTTCCTTGCTCTGCTGCGTCCATACCACACTGACCTCTGCAGCCGTCCCACTGCCCCAGAGAGCCTGAGCAGTATAATTATGTCTCATCCTCATCTTCCTGCATCCTCAGTTTTTTAGTAATTCTCTACTTTTGTTTGGGAGACTCTTGTTCCCCAGTCAGGGAGCTTATCCTCTGTTTGTCTAGCTGATCTACCTCCTCCAATCCCATTCCTTCCTACTCCTCCACTTATATTTCCACTCAGGTTCATCCCAACCCACTCTCTTTCCTCTGTTCCATGTCCATATCCCCATCTCTCCTCGGTGCAGCCCTCGATACAAGCTCTGTATGAATAGTGACTACCTTCACCACCACCCCCATACTAGGCTCTCCCCTAATCACTGGTGACTTTCTGGGCACCTGGGGTGCTGCTTACTGCACTCCAGGCCACTGCAATCTGGTCTCCTCTGCCCCCGCCACACCTGCTGCTTCTTCCATCATCCACATGAACTGCTACTGCCAGATCTCGTGACGCAATCTCCACTGCCAGGTGCGAGAGAGGGGGACCCAGCTCATGCCCCTTCCAAATTCCCTAACTCTACCTGATTCTGTTGCTCTTCCTGTTCCACTGTGGAATTTACTACAGCCACCAGACTCAATGATGCCTGCCCAAATCCCATGGATGTTACTGCTGTAGAGCTCTTTGCTTCTCCTGGGACATCTTCCCCAACCTACTGACATCCTCCCAAGTCCCCTGACCTGCTCACTGCTCTCAGAAGTCTTTTGGTTTACTGGTTGGTGGGGCAGGCTCGCCAGAGAAGCCCTTCTCCCTACCCCCATAACCTCCTCCCTGTGTCTTTCCACTACTGCAACCCTCTCAATGCATCCTTTTGTCCTCCTCCTCTTCCCTTCTTCCTCCTTCTCCCCCCCACCCTTCCCTTGAATGAGAGTCTTGCATGCGGGAATCAGAACTTCCCTGCAAATCCCCTGGGTCTCCACCCTAGAGCTGCAGAGCAACTGCATGCCCTGCTTATTCAGCAGCCTTCTTGCTCCTCTCACCAAAGTCCACAGCTATCCCTCTGAAGGGGTGAGGGGCACAACCTACCTCTGACAAGCTCCACAAGGGGCACTGAAACAGTTCAGGTTTACCTGCGAGTTACTCAATGAGTAACTGGGACGTAAGGTAGTTAATTAGGCAGGGAAGCACCTGGGCATGATAAAAGGCTAAGGAGCTCAGATAGAGGAGAGAACTCTGAAAAGAAAGGAAGCTTCTAGAGAGGCAGAAGGACCGCATAGAGAGAATTTCTCCAGCAGACTGTGAAGAAGCCAACACTCCAAAGAGGAAGAAGCAGGGTAGGAGGCTGGGTAATCTACAGAGGAGGAAAGGTAGAAAGTAGCTCATGGAGCAGCAAGGGACTGAGAAGGCTTGGTTCTGGCTGCTCCAAGCAAAGGCCTTAAGTTGGAGCCCAATGGAGTGGAAAGGTCTGGGTTTCCCTACCTACTTCAGCCAGGACTCTGGAGCAGAAGTTTCTAAATCCAAGACAGCTGAGGTATGTCTACCCTCATTAGAGCCATGGGATTTCCTGTTCTCTATTAACCTGAAGGGGACAGAGATTATTAATAGTCCAGCCAGTGGATTGGATGAACACATAATTCAGTGTAACAGCAGAAGGAAGGGTGGTTGATATCTCCCCATTCTGTTTCAACAGGGGTGCTAACCAGGGCTGCCGAAAGCAGGTTCGGGCCCCGGTGAAAAATTTTTTTCAGGTCCCCCAGCAAGGGCGGACCGGCTAAACAGGGCCGATGAGAGTGGGGGGAAGCCAGGCCCCGGGCCCCCTTCCGGACCGCCGGGCTCCGGTAATTTGTACTGGCTTCCCCCCACCCCCGTTGGCCCTGGTGCTAACAGACAATGGCCCCATATTACAGAGCCCAATTTATCCCTGGTGTAACTCCACTGATATCAATGGAGTTCTACCAGAAATGAATTTAGTATTAAAAGAGTTTAAAAGGTATTAAGATGCCTAAAGATCTTTTTAAACCTGGCTCTAAGTAAGTAATGTTAACCTGTTGCAGCCATGTTTGTGAAAGAAATGGCATCAAGATCAGTGTTCTATAACATATGGCACAACTAAAGTATGTGGTAGGGAAATCTTAATTCTGAATTTTTTCCCTTTCATATACAGCATTAATTACTTAGACTTTGAAGCAAGGAGGTGTTGAGGTTTCTTTCTAAACAAATGAATTCATTCTTGCGGCTATTAAACGCTATTATGAAAAGAGTTTATGGGAAACTAGCAATTATGTATAAAGAATGTTGTGGACCTGAAATCTACCCTTTCATAAAATGGTAGGAAGTGCTGTCACCAAATTACAGAGGTGAAGCTGACAGCCTGACCACTAAAGGGTAGATTGACTTATTCTTGTGTGTGTGGAGAAAACAAAACTTGAATCTGTCACTTATGCATTCATGAAAAAACTATTTGTACTGATGATAGGTTGTATTAACTGTTTAGTTCCTATCTATGTTTCAGGTAGGACAACTGGGGGGAGGGAGAAGGAAAGGAAACATAGGTATTCAGTGGATTTTTTTTTAAGCACCTTCTTGTAGTACTCATAGCCCCAATTCAATCCACTATAGGAAAAACAATTTGGTGTAACTGATAGGGATGGGTTATAAACTAAAAAGAACAACATAGAAATACCTTTCTAAACATAGAGATGCATATTTAAGGTTTTGAAAATCTGCCTAGGGACTGATCCGGTGCTTACTGAAATCAAAAGAATTATTCTGATTAACTTCAATGCATACTGGATCAGGTCCACTACTGAGAAATAGGGTTGGGTGAACTCATTAGGGTTGAGCTAGAAGGAACCTGAACCTTTGCACTAAATCTCTGCAGGAAAAGACTTGAATTTTTTGAGGTTCAGAAAATTTCAATAATATTTTCACATTATTTGCAGCTTTGTACCCTTCCCTAGATTTGGTTGAGAAAGCAAGTGGAAATGTCGTGCAAAATGCTTAGTATTTCTGACCCCCACAAAAAGTACGGGAAAACTTGTGAAAGTAAATTTGTGGACTTGCCAACTTTATTTCCAGCCCCAATTGGTTCAAATATATTTCTACAAGTAACTCAACATTGCCTCCAGACTTTCTGAGGCTCACCCATCATTAGTGTTTTCTTTTACTTTAAATATTGAAATGAATATTTTACTGTTTATCAAAGACAATTGGACTGACAGCCTTAGAACTTGAAATCTTCTCATAGCCAAAGAATGATACATTTTGAGCAGCAGCAAGGCAAGCTTCCTCTTCATCCCCACCAATGCAACTTCTGCAACCTCTAGAGATGAAGATATAGGTTACTTAACTTTCTATGTTCATTCAGGCCCCAGTACACAAAAACTGTTAAGTACATACTTAAGTCTCATTGTTTTGAATGTCTCAAATGTTTGTAATGGCTCTCCGTGGAGGCTATCAGCCAAGGTGTTAACTGGGATAGTGTTTCTGAAATGTGGACATCTGAACACTAGCAGCAAGACTAAGATAATGAAAAAGAGTTCATGGAGTGCTGAACAGTTGATAGCAATTTTTGTATGGTACCAACCTGTGCAATGCATAATACTACTAACAACATTCTTTGCAATGATAGTCCCATATGTTACATTTGCATCCACCTTAAGGCCCCATTACACTGCCAGAATGGTGGCAAGGGACTTCAGTGTAACTGAGAATTCAGGCCACTTAGTGCAAACTGAACAATGAATGATAGCCATGCTTCATTGAGTGAGGACATTGAAATGATCTGTCATCTTTTCTGGCTTCTTCCCTCATCCTATCAATGTTATTTCAGTTTTATCTGGGTTGAGTTTCAGCCAGCTAACCTTTGTCCTTGCCCTAAACCCTATTCGGCCTTATCCAAGTCATGTAACTGCACTGGATGGGTCAAATAAGTTGAAGATGAAGAGAAGCTGAAGATGAAGAGGGGTAGACATTACAGTATGGGGATAGACATTACAGTATCTGAGGTACAAGCCAAACTTAACGGCAGTAAATCGGGCGGCCCGGATAACCTTCATCCTAGAATATTAAAAGAATTGGCGAGTGAAATTGCAAGCCTGTTAGTGATAATTTTTAATGAATCCCTAAACTCGGGGGGTTGTACCGTTTGACTGGAGATTAGCTAATATAGTTCCTATATTCAAGAAGGGGAAAAAAAGTGACCCGGGTAACTACAGGCCTGTTAGTTTAACATCTGTAGTGTGCAAAGTCATGGAAAAAATATTGAAGGAGAGAGTAGTTACGGACCTTGAGGTCAATGGCAATTGGGACAAATTACAACATGGTTTTACGAAAGGTAGATCGTGCCAAACCAACCTGATCTCCTTCTTTGAGAAAGTAACAGATTTTTTAGACAAGGGAAATGCGGTGGATCTGATATATCTTGATTTCAGTAAGGCGTTCGATACGGTACCGCATGAAGAATTACTGGTTAAATTGGAAAGGATGGGGATC